>SSNR01000164.1:871162-1066357 GCA_006937965.1 Callopanchax toddi | reverse complement strand
CCCCCCCCCCCCCCCCCCCTTACTTTCAGTTTGCTGTTAGTCATGGATCACATCGGCATCAACCTGGCTACAATCAACTCGTGCATAAATCCCATCATATTGTACTTTGTCAGCAAGAGGTTCAAAAACTGCTTTAAGGTATTGTATATTTTACTATACACACAACCACTTTTAACATATGACCTCTTCACCTCTACCTCCCCAAACCCTCCAAACACAGACAGACTGTTTCGAGCTAATCCAGATTGTAAAGCCAGTAATGAAGCGTTCGTCTGTGACTCAGGGGCTGTGATGTGAGGACATGCTATGAGCAACAAGTACAAACAGCCTTGTGATATACGTAGTCACTTAACAGGCTGAGGTCACACACTGCAAATGTCAGCTGGAGATAAACCATGTCCTGGGTTTACATGTTAGAGAGGACTGAATGAGGGACTACATCCACAAATGGAAAAAAGCATGAGGTAAGCACTGACGTGTTAAAATGTTTCTCCTCTTTGCATGTTCTTCTAGTCATGTCTGTGCTGCTGGTGTTACTCTGACAACCAGCTGAACAGCATTGGACCCATGAATGGAACCAGCATCCAGTGCAAAAATCCAGAGCCCAACAACCTCCCGACTGACCAAAGCATCAGGAAATACAGCAAATGATGGAGTTTATTTTACGTTTTTTAAAACATCAAACAATACTTGCTTAAAATTGTATACAAAAAACATTTGTATGAGAACTTGCAAGGGACACTGAAGCAGCACGTGTGTGAAAACACACATTAGGAACTGGAACAAAGAGAACAAACTGTGGAGTGTTTCCTGAGCCTCTCAGTGGGCTGAGTTTCCTGAGAAAAGCCCCTTCTGTTCCCACACCCAGACAGTGATGCTGTAGCCTGAGAAAAGAAAAGGGGTTAGCCGGATGAGGAGGAGGACTTTTTTAAGGGATGCAGCTGAACTCTATAAATGACTCTATCAGGAGCCAAGCATGGTTTTCCTGTAAAGGGCAGCACCAACAGGAAGGATGAGGAAAACGCTGACTGGTTTTCATCACTGGGAATGATGACAGATGACTGTTTGTTGGGTCCGATGATTGAGAACACTGAGAAATTAGGAGACCTCAAAAAGAAATCACTGATAAATCATTGGGAGACCTCTCCCTGCATGAGAGAATGCTGACAGACCAGTGAGAGATTGGCAAGAAGCCAACACAGCGGTCAGTAGTGCATGGTGGTGAGCAGTTCATATTAGTACAGTGATCCACAAGATCTCCCTAGTGGTCAGGAGTCATGCAGGCCATCTAAGGATTTCTCAGTGGTCTCTCAGCAACTTCTTAGTGATCTCCAGCGGTCTCATCTGGTCTCTCTGCGAGAACAATTGGTTGCTGAATGAATGGTCAACCGTCCGTGGAAGGAGGCCTGTTTGCTGTTGGTCCATCATGAAAGGCTAAGCAGTCACTGAGGTCACTCAGAGGCCTCCAAAGATCTGGTTGTTAAGAGGTCAGTTGATAGAAGGATTTTACCAATGGTCAACTTCAGAGGAAGAAGGGGCTCTTTCACGAAACTACGATTAACAGACCTACTAACTGAAAAGTAATGATTTTAAAGCATTTAGTGCTGTCAAAGTTGATTTGTATGAAAAGCTTATGAGCAAATATTACCGTATTGACCAGAATATAGGATGACCCTGATTATAAGATGACCCCCCCTTTCCAAGACTAACTTCACTTTTTAAAGAAACTATTTTAATTTTAATTTTGAGAAAGTCATTTAAATAATACTGTAATTACAGACTGGCTTAATATTTGCCTATTAATCAGGGGTTAAGGTTCTCCATCGTGACGACAGATTTCAGTCAACTGGAAAAAAAGAGAATCTTTGGACTGGTCCAGACCAGGACCAGTCGCGATCTGAGCCGAGCTTCCTTTTGCTGCCGCCTTTAAAAAACATATGCGCCCTCTGCTGGTGCAGTCTTGTAATTACCCCAAACAACTAGACCCCGATTATAAGACGACCCCGCATTTTTAAATGGTTTTCAACGAATAAAACCTCATCTTATATTTAGGTCAATACGGTATCTTAGCTGATGTAGATATATGCTACTACTCACAGTGGAGCCAGTTGCAAAATGAATCCACTCTGGTGATTAACCATCAGCTTGTCAATCCAGTTAGAACTGGTCTCTACTTCTCCAAATTGAGGTTGTACTTTCTTCTAAAACCCACTTAAAAATATCATATGAAGGATTTGGCTAAGTAAAGTTTGCATAAGTTTGATTTAAGAACATTTTGTGAGAAATTAGCATTATAAATCCAACATTATAAACTCAACATTTACCCTTTTTCCCCACAACACTGTGAATGTTATTCATGTCATTTAAGCGTATATAACCAAATGAATATAAACATCTGTATAGCTTTCACTTTTATAAAGTGCAATGATTATGAAACATATTTTACTCAAACCACATTACCTTTGTAATTAAATCAATTATAATGTTTTGGTCAAATAGACTCCCTAAATGTAGAGAAAAATAAAAGGTTCCTGAAAGGTTTTTGACATTTTTCATAGTTCACTCAAAAAGGATCTGCTCTAGTGTTATGTATTATTAACAATCAGCAGCTAGTTTAACTCACAGTTGATGCAGGAAGTGGGAGGAAAACATGAGGCTAAAACTCTAAAGATCTAATCATCTCGTTTTATTCTGCTCGTTCAGTCTGAACCAAAATGTGTCTGCACCGGCAGGATGAAGAGGACAAATGTGGTTTATAAAACACATTATTTATGTGAGGGTTTACTGATCAATAAGTAGTTTAATACATTTACATTTCAGGGATTCAGTTCAGTTCTCTGTCTTATCTGAATGCAGTTACTTTCTAATCAAATATTCAAAACTTAAAGCTTTTGGACTTCAGTTGCAAATTTAAACAATGTTTTAGACTAATTAAAAACACTTCAACTTAGCAAGAGTGAATTTGAGAACTTTTCGAAAATTTCATTCAATTGTTTTTATGTAGAAATTATATACAACACTATTAAAAATGTACATTTTTTAATGCTTTCAACATGTGAATAAACAAAAGCCTGTGTGAGTCTGATTTTGTGCACTTATGTGCACTATTTACTGCACACATATGATTTCTCCTCTGTAGTGTTTTGCACTCTTGTGCGCAGAAGTCTCGCCCTTTGGTTGTGTGTTCTTTTTACCACTACTCATCAACGTAATCTGTGATCTGTTGTCAGTGATTCATGTTAATGTTGCTGCTTAAACTAATAAATCACTTTTAAACCCAAATGTTTCAAAGTATTTTTATTAGGTTGTCTAAAAAGACACGCACACAAAAAATCAAGGCGCCCCTTCTGTTTCTAATCTGTGAGAAAGCAGCGTCTGGGAGTGATTTGAAGCACACTGTGACCTGCTCTGAATCGGAGCCCTAAGGGTTGCTAATGTCAGCAGAGAGGATGTGACTGGCTCGGATGGTGGGAATTTGATACGTTTGATTCACTTCTCATCGCTCCTTGTAAAGTCTGACCATTTTAACTGGTTAAGCTTTAGGAGTCATAATTGATAATATAAGGGTCTAGGTAATGTGGTTTCATAGCTATCCTTAAATATGTCTTCACTCACTGATTTCACTCTCTATTACTGTCAAAAAGACATTTAGCAGAGCCATGATATGAAAATATATCTGATAAAACCCCTAAACCAACAAGCTAGTGCAGCTTTATCAGACTTTCTTCTGTTGTTTGTTTCCGTGGCTTCAAGATAAACCTCACACAGGTCATGAAGTTTATGAAACAGCTTCATAACTCCTCATGTGAATTCATCCCATTGTTAGTTTATAGAGGAAGTACTTGTTCAAGCTAGGACACAAGCGTTCATGATTTGATGAAGCAGATAACCAGGCAAATAAATATGAGTAGAAAATAAAAATGTAAAAAAGAAGCAATTTTTCAAGGAGGTGTAGAAGGAAAATCAGAGTGTGAGAAAAAGCAAAGCGAGGAGAGGAGAGGCAAGCGGAGCAGTTTTATTTCTGGAATTTGGTGGGAACCTCGCTCCCTGCCAGCGATGAATTGAAATAAGCCCAAAAACAAATAACTGAGGCTCTCAAAGGGCCGCAGTAACTTCTCCTTGCAGAGCTTATGGGCTGATTGGGTTGTTAGTACAGTAAATGTGGGGGAAATTAATTAACGACTGTTTTAATTAACAGGGGTCATTTTATTGTTTAAATCCGTCTGCTGCCAGTCGTTTTTAGAAGGAGAACAATATTCTCACTTTACTGTGAAATCATGTGATTTATTCAATGATGTTTCTATGCAAACTGCCAGAATGAACTTAGAATTTATTATTATTATTGACAATTTGATTTATTTTCAATTTAAAACCACAACTCTTTTTTACACTATATGCCTCTGTTAATGTGAAATTAGTCTTAAAATAGATTTTCATTTATTTCCAATGTTTTGTTATAAATTGTGTTTTTAAAAATAATTCATTTGCTCACTTAATATGATGCCTGACTGTGCAATAATATTTCATAAATGTATTAGAACATGTCAATACACAGAACCTAAAATATATGACTCCTGTGAATGAACAAATCAAGCAGAATAGATGATTTAATGAGCAAAATAAAGCAACAAGGGTTATAATAATAATAATAATAATAATAATAATAATAATAATAATTCTTATTTGTAGAGTCTAAACTGGACACTTTTGCTTCTTTGCATCCGGGCCTATTTGTGCTCCATGATTCTTTAGCATGCAGGAAAAACAAAGCAGCAGTTCAAGAAAACAAACAAGTCAATTACAAAATGAGTTTTGCTCAATAAATATTTGCTTAATCAAACTCCAGCATTTTTCAAAAGTGGGGGCCAGCAATTGTGTGGCAGCTTGCTTTTGTTCTGGATTCACGTGGGATCAGTAATATGACTGTAAACTGTAGGGAGATGCTGCATGACCTGTGAGAAAGGACACTGTTGTTCTTAAATGACCACAATTCATGTTTTATTGTGAAATGATCAAATGAAAGGAGTATCTTCACAAAGGCAGATAATGTCCTTGCTCAAAAGATTTTGTTAGATATATTAAGGTAAAATAGGATTTAACCAACAAACAGAAGTTGGTGATATATCAGTAATCAGACCAGTGTCTCCAGCTTTACATCCATCATTACTTTGTCTTTAAATCATTCCATTCTCCTTATCTTCCATGAGGCACATGTTTAAAAAGCTGCCATATGAGTAAGACATGATGGAAGCTGCTATCTTCATGCTAAAATCAGTTTTTTTGTCTGATCAAACACAACATGTGTTTATCTACCCTGCCCTTATAGCTGTAACTGTGTGTGCCACTTTGCATAGCAACCCCTCTAAGCTCCCCACCACACTGCAGGACTTGTGACAAAGACTATTTCTAATTCATTAAAGCCAAAAGGAGCGATTCAAAATTTATGAACAATCTGTCCTGCAACAACCAGTGATTTCTGTGACTGTAGGGCAGTGGAGACACGGTGCAACAGAAAGGAAAGTTCTGCCTCCGCTCATTTTATACAAAATATCGCTCTCTCTCTCACACACACACGTGCTCTCTCACACACACACACACATATATCTCAAAACAAGTAGGCTCTAATTAAACAAAAAACTGTGTAGAACCCTGTGAAAATATGCACATGCAAACTTCCTGTGAACTCTTCATGGAAAATTCAACTAACGAATTAGATCAATTTAATGCTTCTCATGATCATTTCAGTCTGAAATACTAAAATTACAAGATGCAGTAAAATTATAACTGACAAATACATTTATCTGGAGTTTTCTCATCTTTTTAAAATTAATTTAATTGTTCAATCAAACGTTTTGTCAAATGTTTTTGATTTATCAAAACAACAATTATAATCAACAGTGACACTGAACAGACACAATCTTCTCATGATCATTTCAGTCTGAAATACTAAAATTACAAGATGCAGTAAAATTATAACTGACAAATACGTTTATCTGGAGTTTTCTCATCTTTTTAAAAATAATTTAATTGTTTAATCAAACGTTTTGTCAAATGTTTTTTTTTTGTAATAATTACATTAAATTACATTACATTAAATTAATTACATTACATTAAATTAATTTTGTAATAATTACTTTGACTCATTTAACATGGGAGCAAGCCTTTATTGTCAGTTTGTTTACCATCATATATTGAAAAACTATTGAAAAAAACTATCTTTGTCGGGATGGCCCATATTATGTCTTTAAATGCTTTATTACTACAGAATTACAACCCACCGACTACAGATTGGGGCCTGAGATAACTGTAATTTAATGCAGAGTGCCGGGGCTGGTATCCTAAAATTGACAACACATTGTCATCTAGTGGTAAAAGAGTAGATTACGTGCTGCTCGGTATGCCTTGCAGCTCAACAGATCGCTGGGAATACTCCTTTTTATTCAGCCGGTGGGTGACTCGGGCAAAAATGATGACGAGCGGCAAGAAAGGAGTCACCTTTGAACAGGGACTATTTCCAAGTGAATTTTATCATTAACTATTGCTACTTAATGCAGAGCATAGCGGTAATTAAATAAAGTAGATTTGTTGACTTTATTAATTAATTTTAGAGCACATTTCGATTAACGAATATCGTTGCCGAGAAACTCCACATACTCGGCGCGCCGTTAAGTACGCCGGCATTCACAAGGTGCTATCCGTTAGCCACACCTTGACCAATCAGAGTGTAGGCGGAAATGTGACGATGCGAAAACCGGAAGAACATGTTTATTAACTTATTACTTCATATTAGGAAACTTTTTTCCTACACATGTTAAAAGGTCTGCCATGTGCACGTCAGGCCAGTGACTTGAATGTGTAAAGATTTGCTTATTTGTGTTTGTTACTCTTAATTTTTTATATATTCAAGGTAGGCATAAATCGTAGGCTCTGTTTGTTTACATGTTATCAGCTGACAAGCTAACAATATATTTCCTGCATTAGTTGAGTCACATGAGCTGTTAATGATCCACAAGCTGTATATTCATTGGATGAAAGGTAACGTTAGTGAAAGATCTAGGACGGTAATACTCAGTTATATACTTGTCTTTGTTCCCAGAGTGAGCTGTAACAATGCGAAGCTAACCTTAAAACAAAGCGTTAGCAGCGTCGGTTTTGTCACCGAATCTGTGGCCCTGCGGTGTCTTCATGACAACATGCCCTGCTCCTGCGGGGACTGGAGGAGGTGGATTCGGCCTCTGGTCGTAGTGTTGTACATTTTGCTGCTAATAGTCGTCCTGCCATTCTGCGTTTGGGAGTTGCAGAAGTCAGGGGTAAGTTATTGTCTGTTTGAAAAGCTGCTTTATTTTTATTCTGGGAATCCTGCTGGTTTTACAGAGAGGAAAATTGTTTTTATATTGTACTTAAGTACATGTACCTACTTTACTGGAGTTATGCTAATGGCTACATCAGATCCACAGACTATTACAAAACAAGGGTTGAAATAGTCACAGCTTGTACCCATAGAAGATGTTTAAATTTTGCTGCTAAAGTAGTTCAGTACAAATAAAAAGTAACAAAAAATATACTCCACCGAGAATGGGTGGTACGGTGAAAATATACTTGAAGTATACAGTTTATAGATATGTAATACCTATTATAATCACTTGTGATGCAATCATATTTAATCCATTAGGTCTTATGCTTTACAATTAAAACAGAATTGACATTTCATAGTTGTTAAGGTGGAGCATTTTATTTAGCAGCTAAATTATCAACATTTGTTTGGGTCGAACAACTGTTCAACCACTTGTCAAAAAAAATAAATCGGGCTATAATTGTACACATGATTGGATGATTCATTCATTGTAATTGTTTGTTGATTTTCAGTCTGTTTTTAATGCAGACACTTTAGTTTTGTGATCCAAGTGTAGTTCATTAAAATGTGTGATACATTTATTTGTGATGTTAAGGAGTATAATTCTAAAAAGTAGAAGAAGTAGACTTATCAGTGTACGGTGATTAAAAAGTTACTGAGTTTTAAAAAAAATGTACTGTATTTCATTTCCATTACAAAATGAATTTTCTTCAGTGCATCTTTGCGGCCTTGGAGTAAATTTTTTAGGAGTGTAGTGTTTGATTAGTGGGTCAGAAAGCTGCAGCATCACTGATTTTCTATTTCTTGTAGAAAAATGGCCCTTTATTTTCAACAATGTACATGTAAAACTTAAAAACTAAAGAAAATGTGATTTGTATTTCCTTTCTCCTCTTTGTTTATGTGTCACATGACAGGTTGGCACTCATAACAAAGCATGGTTTATTGCTGGGATATTTGTGTTCATGACCATACCTATATCACTATGGGGGATCCTCCAGCATTTGGTGCACTACACACAACCAGAGCTCCAGAAACCAATAATCAGGTGAACACATCAACAGTCCTGTCAGGTACAAATCATCATTTAAAACATCTTCCTAAATTATTTCATGTTCCTTTTTTTTTTTTTAGGATATTATGGATGGTTCCAATTTACAGCTTGGACAGTGTGAGTGTATTTATCTTTGACACATTATATAAGAAATACACTTGTGTCAAGTTTGATACCTATATACAGAATAAAAGATAATCTTTCATTAAGTGTTATTTATTTATTCTTTCCAGTGGATTGCACTTAAATACCCCAGTATAGCCATTTATGTGGACACATGCAGAGAGTGCTACGAGGCATATGTCATCTACAACTTCATGACCTTCTTGCTGAACTACCTGGAGAATCAGTACCCCAGCTTGGTGATGATGTTAGAAGTCCAGGAGCAGCAGAAACACCTTCCACCTCTGTGCTGCTGCCCGCCATGGCCGATGGGAGAGTGAGTTCCCTAAAGAATATTCCCACTTTTACAATCAAATTTGGTGTAAATTCTGATTTAGAATTCTTTTTCTTCCAGATTTTGACCTAAACACTGTTTTTAGACGTGTCCATATTTAGAAGTTTTATTGACCTTTCTTTTTGCATAACTGTTTTAATTTGATTTATGAACTTTAAGTAAAGTTTTTTTTTAAACTAAAAGTCTTGGTGGTGAGCTCGTTTCCGAACATGCTCATGTTTGCCTTAATTAATGCCTCAATGAAAGTCACCAGTTTCCAATGATCTTCAGTCATGAAGCATCTGTAACTAGTAAACAGCAGTCATGGCTTCATGTAAAAATTAAACCTTCTTTCAGCTCTGAAATGTTATGGATTAGGACATAATCCTTCCTAAATTGTGTTAAATACAACCCAAAATAAACAACACATGACATTGACTAAAAATAGGCAAAAATGCAGAAGCAGTGAGTGGAGAGTCTTATTCCTCTTTACTGCTTTTGATTTTAGAGGGTTAGCAGTAGCTAGGAGCTGCTAAACAAATGTAGCTGATGACAATCTGCCAGCGTGGAAATCAGACATCGTGGAGGTTTGCTGGTTTGGAGCATTCAGGCGGATTTAATTCCCCCAACAGTGTGATCTCAGAGAAATAATTTAAATACCGGTTCTTAGCCATCATTCTAGCCAGTAAATACAATGTAGTGTTTCTTTTGGCTAAAGTGAGTGGGCGAAAAAATAAAAGTTTGTGCTGCAACCATTCAGAGCTGAAAATGTATGGATAAATAAATTGACATTATCTTATAAATGGCTGTAACCTTTTACATTGAATTCCAGATTTATAAATATAAAATGGATCCAAACTTAAAGTAACAATGGATAAAAATGGTTGCATACAATGACCACATTAAAATGTGATAATATTCCAAAACTTTAAAGCAGCAGAGCTGAAAATGCTGGTTAGTGTTTAAAGAAATATTGAAGCTCATCAGTCTGGGAAGGGTTAGTAAGTCATTTTTAAACAATCTGGAGTCCCTTATTCCACAGGGAGCAGAAATATTCAAAAGTGGAAAATAATCAGTGCATTTTTCAATCTTCCTGGGAGCTGACATCCCAGCAAGTTCATCCTGGGGTCAGACCAGTATTTGTTTAGAGGGCTGCTACGGGAAAGTGTTTTCTCTTTTCGAAAAATGGCAGGATGGATTAGGTTTCAAAACTTTCTGTTAATGATTTCTTAAATTGCAATCCTTCAAGAGGACTTCTCATTTTTACTGTGATATATTTCATCCTTGACAGTCTTCTTGTGGGTATCATTCTATGATCTTGACCATTAGGAACATTAAATCATGTCATGGAGTTTACTCCACATATTTCTTAGGTTTCATCTTAATTTCACAATTTTTTTCTTTCCTCAACAAATCAGGGTTTTACTGCTGAGGTGTAAACTGGGAGTGTTGCAGTACACCGTCGTAAGACCCGTCACAACGGTGATAGCTCTGTAAGTAACTCTGCTTTTCATGCATATTATTTCATTTTTAATACCGATATTATCTTTCAAGTTGTTTGACATTTGGTTCTGTGTTTGGTTTTGTCTTCTAGAATCTGCCAGCTGTGTGGAGTGTATGACGAAGGCAACTTTAGTTCAGCAAACGCATGGACATACCTGGTCATCTTCAACAACATGTCACAGCTGGTAATCCAACTTTATTCTATTAAAAGAATCAAAATCACATGTTTTCCTAAGTAAGGGCTGTATGTGAGTGCTTGGGAATGTGTGTTTTCTGTAGTTTGCCATGTACTGCCTGGTGCTATTCTACCGGGCTCTGAGGGATGAGCTGAGTCCCATCAAACCTGTGGGAAAGTTTCTGTGCGTCAAGATGGTGGTGTTTGTTTCTTTTTGGTAAGCTCAAATCCTAATATAATGACCTTGACATTTTAAATGTTCATATTCCATGTAAATTGATTGACTAAATTTAGATTTGGTTCATTCGCTCATGTTTTCCAGGCAAGCTGTGCTGATTGCTTTGCTGGTAAAAGTGGGCATCATCTCAGAGAAGCGTACGTGGGATTGGCAGAGTGTGGAGGCTGTAGCTACCGGCTTACAGGTAATAAAGTTCAAAATAAATAATTGCCTTTGAACCAGCCTTCTAATTTAAATGATTTGTGTGAATCAGACTTTTGTCCTGTGTTTTTTAAAATATTTTATTTTAGGACTTCATCATATGTGTGGAGATGTTTCTTGCAGCTATTGCTCATCACTTTAGCTTCACCTACAAACCCTACATCCAGGAGGCTGAGGAAGTGTCTTGTTTTGACTCTTTCATGGCAATGTGGGACATCTCTGATGTCAGAGCAGACATTTCAGAACAAGTCCGCAATGTTGGTAAGTGTCTCCTGGCTGCTGATGAACTTCAGCCTTTTTTTTATTTATTTTTTATAAGAAGTGAACATCTCCAACACATTCTCCCATTAAAGATGCTTCAAATATGTGTTCTTTTTAAAGGGAGGACAGTCATGGGTCGTCCAAGAAAGTCATACTTTGGGGAAGCACAAAATGATGGTGAGCGGTCTGGCCTTCTCTCATCAGCATCTCAAGACGCCATCGCCGAAGCTGCATCCAACTCGATGTCCTCTAAAGGCCAGTATGAGGGCCTGGGCAGAATCCACACTCCACATTCTCTGTCAGCGCCTGCTGGGCTGGACTCAGCTGTGTGGGACGACAGTTTGGAGTCCAGACCTGAACCAACCCAAGACAATGAAAGTACCAACCAAACCAAAGAACCAGAAGAGGAGGATCTCATTGTGATCATCTAGTGTGGACTGGTGTCATGCGGTTGGGCAGGTCCCAGTTACAGCTATTTAATAGTTGCCTCAGACGTTAAAAATGTGTTAAGTGGGGCACATCAGCCCAAATGACAGCTCAAGTTCCAACAACTGCAAAACTAAAAGGACCTCTCAGGTGTTGACAGCTCTGCTCAGTGAAGTTGTCTACTAAGTAACGTGTCTATAAAATGCATTTTACGCCGTTTTATGTTGTCTAAGATGACTGTGCAGCTCAGCAAGTTTTACTAACAATTGTTTTAGCTGGGAAACGGGTAGTTTCAACATAACATCCTCAAGAATACACTAAAGGACCTAATGTTAGCCCAAGCCTGGTTGAAGTCTGAGCAGAACATGTTCCCATGGGATTTTAAAGTAGAAATTTCACCTCACAAGCATGTCAAACGTGTCATTTTAAAAAAATATGCAATTTTAAGATCCAGTTTGTTCAAATTAAATGATGGCTTATGGGATTTTTTTCCCCTCTTAATCCCTTAATAAAAGCACAGAAAATGTTAAAAATCTCCGTTATTGCAGCAAATGTTTTTGATGCAAACTGGTTTGTGTAGGTTTGAGCTACACCAGGAATAAAATCAACAAATATTCAATGATTTGTTTTTCAAAAAGGTTTCTACATTATAGATCAGTTTTAGGTATCAAAAACTGAATTTATACAATCATCTCTCGGTTAAGCGTTCTCTGGTGTTCAGTAGAAACTGACTGTCTTCTCAGATGCCTTGTTATGTGTTGTGGAACTAATCTATTCATGACATATTTTAGCAATTATTTCTAAGGATGGATTATTTTTGTAATCCCACATTATCAGTTCACCTTCTTCCGTTCCGTTCTTTCCCCCTCTAACAGGACATGTGACTAATGTATTTTTTTAAGATACTAACTTGATGTAAAGTTTAAGACGTGCTTCTGTCCAAACACCTGTATCAGACAGCTGAAGCATGATGCATTGCCTTCTTTTTGTTAAAACTTGCTGGGTTAAATCAAATCTGATGTAAATGTTTGACTTTTTATTACATCAATAAAACAGATTATCTTTAACATTTTATTTTGCATTTATTAATAAAATGTCAACTGAAGTTTTAATGGATACAAACATCTTTACAACAACTGTGTCCATAAAGAGCTACTATTTTTTAAAATGACGATAGTAAAATGTACAAAATAAAACAAACTCTAATAATGCATCAGTTTCTCACTGGCGATTACTAGATTAGAGCATTGTGAACTTGCATTACATAGAAAATAACACTGGAGAAGCAACATCTTTTAATAGCAAAACAAAGGAACGGTGTAGCATTCAATACACTTTCCACAGACTGTGACGGTGGAGGCTTAAAATGTAACACTAAGAAGTTGTACGAAGTTAAAACAACTAGTCCATTTGTAAAGGTGTGTTTTCTATATGAGCTGAAATGGAGATGCTGCTTTCATGAAGCCTCACAGCGAGGCGGACCCAGTCTCCAGCCAGAACCTCCACAGGCTGCTGCAGAACAACAGCTGCCTGCTTCCAGTGAGAGTTCTGGTTGAGTGTGCTCACGTTGATCTCCTGGTCCAGATGGATGTGGTACCAGAAGGGAATTGCAGTTAATCTGCCTGCAGAAATGGCTTTGACCTGTACGACAGGGATCATGAAGAATTAGGCTGGTGTGGATTTTTCTTTTTGCAGAGTCAAAATACAAATATAAGAGTGGTCTGTCACAGCACTCAACAGATGTGGTTTGAATTAAAGGCAAACTATGCAGTTTTTGCTTGTTTTTAGCACCCTCTAGTGTCCATTTTATCACTGTCATAAAAACATTAGCATTGTCTTTGCTCAGAAACACCTAAATCTAACTTCATTGCTTTCTACTGGAGCGGTTCATCACTCATGCTAGCGCCGGAGTGTTTTTAGCTCATGAGTCTTGGATTTTTTCTATCTCCCCCTGCTTGAACACAGCTGATTTCTTTGAACAACAGCTGGCCATATTGGGCTAGCCTAATCCTCGCAAAATACGTGACTTTGTGAGACTTCAGTTCACCAAACCGGAGACTCAAGAGTTGCAAATGTGGTATCCTGGACACAAGCAGCAGATGGGGCTGAGTGACTTTTCATTAACCCTGTAAAGGGTCATAGTAGCACATGGCTCAAGAAAAAGATTTTAAAGTATGAAAAAGTTGCACAGTGTGCCTTTAATTTAGCCTTTAGCGCCATCACTAAGTTTACCTTGACTTCTCTGTTGGTGTAGTTGGCACTGGGATCCATAAGGTCCAGAACAAAGAGCTCCAGAGTCTCACTGAGCCGTCTGCATTCCAGTGTGGAAAAGTCCAGAAAAACATGGACCGGTACCTGAAGGACACATTCACAAGTTTTATTTCAGAAAAACATATTCACACAATAAATATGGGCTTAAAAATTATCTGCCTCTAAAACATGGTTTATCTGAGTGGAGTTGACTTCAGCAATGACTTTTTCAGGATGTTGCATGAACATTATTTTAGTAGTTAAAGTTAAAATTAACCTTGGACAAAATAAAATGAATACGTATGAAAAGGTTTTGGACTGGAGCTCAAGACGAAGCACACACCATTTATAAAACATGGAGGTGAAGTGACGGTGTGGGCACTGAATCACTCCTGTGTATAAATAAACAGGCAGAAGACAAAAGCAACCAGACAAATTAGGAAGTGTACCGCAAAGCAGATTGGACTGAACATCCCAGTAGGGTTCAACAGTGACCCAAAACATACCACAAACCCAGCTCAAGAGATTAGGAATGAATCGATTGGGAATATTCTGCTGCGTTTATATTCGCCTGATTAGGATACGCTTCATTTGCAGAAGGAAGAGCTAAACCCAACCTGAAACAGCTACAAGCAGGAGCCTGAGAATGTTTATAAACAATAGCATCACTAAATAATTCGTCCACTCTTTTCACATTTGAACAAAGTGAGCCAGACTTCAGGACAACAGAAAAAAACCAGAGTAGCACAGAGGGTTTCATTTTTTCTTCTCCTGCAGAATAAAACAAATCTTTCCTCCTCCCTGTCAGAATTGTGTAGACCATAGAGCCCACTGTTTGATGTGCTCGATGCAATGTGTTCTGATGGAGTCGGATAGGAATCTCTTTGGGCCAAGCTGTGTGTTGTGTCGTGTGTGTGTGTGTGTGTGTGTGTGACAGTCGTGCTAGGACATGCCCACCACAGAGGGCTTCAAAGATAGCATCTGCTAAAACAAACAACTGTCCCATGAGAGAAAGAGAGAGAGGTCTGCAAATTTACGAGTACAAACAAGACGCTGGAAGAAAACTATGATTTCCAGACCAAATAAAGAAAAAGAATTCAAAGGGATTTGGCATCTGGCAAGCACACATCAAAAAGGAGTGCAGAAAACACAGTTCTGAACATCAAGGTTTTAAATGAAATACTTGTTCAACAAAAGAAAGAAACTGAAAACCGTAAACTGGAAAAACAATCAGGCTGTTTATTTAAATTTCATCCTGAGCTTAGTAGACATTTACAGTAAATGGTAAAACAAAAGCAAGAAATGAAATATTGATCTAAAATGTTAAAAATCAATATTTATGGTTGCATAACTTGAATTTTTTACCATTTCAAAAAACTTGATCTGGCAAATTTGACTTTAAACGTTCTAGAAGGAAAAGCAAAGAACATATGCAATAGCTCAATACTTTAAATATTTCGTCTAACGTGCCATAAATCAGATTATTATAACAACTATAAATAAAATATTTAAGATTTTTGTAGCAAACTACTTCAGTTTATGTGGACAAACTTTTGATAACATTTAAATTATCTCTGATATTTTAAGACTCACATTTGTAAAACATATGATCTCAAATATTAAAAGCTACCATGACTGTAAAAGCTGTCAACATTATAAATGTGCCTGACTCGCAAAGCATTTTATCACCAAAAACATCCTCATTTACTGCTTTAAATCTAGTTTCATTGGCCAAGTTGTTTATTATGATGAACTTAGTCTAATATTTAAGTTTGTTTGATGATCTGAAACATTTAGGTGTGGCAAACATAAAAAAAAGGAAATCAGGAATGGGGCTAATATTTTTCCACAATGCTCTGGGCAGGTTTCATCATTTTTACTTGTATTTTACCTCATATCCTTCAACTGCTGCTTTTACGAACAATACCAAATATGCTGACTGAGACAAAACAGTTAAAAATACTGTGAAATGCTTGGCCAAATTAAAGTACAGCCTTCCTGCCTGGGCTTTTTCTGTGGGTAAATACTAGTTCTATTTGTAAATGTGCAGAAGGTTTTTCTAAAAGCCCCCATTTTTTACAAAAAATTCCAGCAGTTGAAATGGAGCCTAAGACCTTTACAAGCAAAGTAAAGTTTAGACTTCATACAGGCAGTACTTTGCAGTCATACTTACAGTAAACTGATTGATGAAAGGGGCAATATTGAACCCCAGCGTTGGCTCCTGACCCTGGACAGCACTTTCTAGAAGCAACGTGTCCGACTCCACCAACATCCCATAAACAACAATCTTCTCTGGGAAGATGCGCCCTCCTTCCTCCAGCAGACACCTGGTATACATAACAGAAGAGTTCAGTGGAAAACAATCGATAAATCTATAAGTGCTAAAGTGATTCAACATTCTCTCACTATCTTAAAATGATCTACAAGACATGGTTGCAATAGGGATTGATCAGCGCTGACTGCAGTTGCTCTAGTTAATGCATGTTTCCATTAGAGCAGCAACACATCCGAGAAGCAATTCAGCACTCTTATACTCCTAACATGTGCTGGGTCAATTTGTCACTAATGCATTATAAACAAGTACAGACTAAATGGGTTGGACAGTGAATGTAGTCATTTTTAACAAAACATCGTGTGCAGATTTATATCAATGCAGATTATTTATCATGTTACAGTATATTAGTATGAACTGGTATAAGACTACAACCTTTAGGAGTTGTTGAGTGAACAAGTCATTAAAACATGAATTTCCTTGAACTAATGTTATTACATGCAGATGATATGCTCCTATTTTCAAACAACTCCAGAGCAGAAGTCCTTACCTGGCCAGGGAAGCTTTCTCCATCAGCTTTTGTCTAATCAGGCCACATGTTTCCACACAGTCCAGGATGATGGCGCTCCACAGCTTCTCCTGGGATGGTCTCTGTAGGACCCCCTTCTCATCCTCCTTGTGGTTAAGCCAGAACTCTAGATGCTGCTCTGAGATGCTGTTGGACAGAGCGAGTCTCCTCAGCACTTCTTGCTGCTTGTTCTTTTCCACTGAGCTGTAGGCTTTCACGCCACCCTGGCGGGCCGCTATGAGGGAAATCAGAGAGAAACCCTCCGACACATCCAGCACATAGAGTGGGCTAGGCATGGATGTGGCACATTCTTGATGGCTGTTGACCTTTAACCGGGAGGTGAGCTTAGATAACGCAGAGCAGAAACTCTGATGGTATTCCTGATGGTTCAGGAGCGCCATCTCTGAACATTCCAGGGTGCAGAAGTCTTCACGCTGACTGTGGTTTGTTTGGAGGCAGGCTAACGCATTGCACAATTCTGCCTCTGGGTTTGGAACAAGGTTTGCAGTGTGCTGCAACTCCACACTTCCATCAAGATGAATTTTATGACCGTCCCTCAGCACGGCGACAACGCCGAGTCTCAGGTAGGCATCGTGACAGGAAACTTCAATGATCAACTCGTCTCGTGGCTTTAGCGCAAAACCTGAAAAAGTGACAAAAAACATTAGAGTTTTCTTACATGTATCACAACTATAGAATCTAAACGTACATATTTAGTAGAAATTCAAATGTGTTTTTAGTGCCATGAATTAAATACTATCAAGATTATAAAGCTGGTATTTTAAAATCTTGTAGTTTTGTTGATTTATAATTAAATTATTGGTAATAAACAATTTTGAAACATTCTGTAATCTTACAAATAAGTACATTTACGACTATATATTATACAATAGGTTTACATTTTTAGAGAAGGATTTCCTAAAGAAAAAGAGATGAACAAAGTAATTTGACTAGCACATCTCACGTAAAACGTTTCTAAAAATACCCAAGAAATGTGGAAGAAACAGCAGGTTATGTAAAATGGCGTACAGAAATGAAAACATTTAATTTGCAAAGCAAACGAAAGGCAAATATATTACTGATGACGATTTTCTGCTTCCTGGATTGTAATTCTGAGTTGGCATAAAGGAGGCAGAGTTGTAAAAGTGCAGGAAAAATGCAGAGAAACAACAAAAACACAAGAAGAAGAGAAGGAAAAAAAGAGCAAATCTAATAGTGGAATGAGATTCAGGGGATCAGACAACGAGAAGATTACCTGGTGGAATAACATCTGTTCATGTCAGCATGGGGCTCATCAGAGGCCATTTGGGGAAGATGCATATTTATCGCCTATAAGAATTTTATGAAAGCTAAAGAGTGTCGCAGACTATCACGGTGCACGCTTCACAGTGGATGTCGGTTACCGCTGGGAAAGGCGGCGTCTCCTTTGAGGCTGCCTTAACCAATTAGCAGAGCAGTGACATGTTGTTGGGCCTGGTCTGTGAAATAATGCCTGCATGTCATCATATGCCTCTGTTAGACTCACAGTGGTCTGAGATGACAGCAAAGTAAACAATCAGGTCCTCAAAGAGTTGCACAGAATACATCTTACTCTGGTGCAAATCACTTTGACGCAACACTATAAATCCTTTGTGACAATAATAAACTTTACTTATTAATTTCTAAATCAGTGTAAATGTTTGAAGGAATGAGATCTAAAAACTCAACCATGTCTGTTAGCATCTTACAGGAGGCGCCGTGGATGGGGTAGATGGCTTGTTCCCAGCAGGTGTCTTCATGGGGTCCAGTAGACAGTCTGTTCTCCTCGTCCAGGTGGAGCTGGAACCACACAGCCAGAGCGTCCAGCTGTCCCTCCTGAGTGACAGGGAGCTGGATCTCCTGGACTTCCCTGGAGCTCAGGCCTTCCAGTTCCTGCAGGATTCAGAAACACTGGAGTTACAGGAGGTACCAGTAAACATTTAATAGAGATCCTAGCCTCATCCAAAGCTAAAATAAAGCTTAGGTGTGTGAATGTCAAGCTTTACAAACTCATCCTGACCTTTAAAAAAATACAGAATGAATCACCACCAGCAGAGAAAATTTATTCAGCTGTTTTAATATATTAAAAATAGAGTTGACACCTTAAAATATAAACTAAAAGAGTTGGTATTTGTATATTTTGTATAATCAATGTCAAAATGCTGTGAAAAGCAGAAAAATATGTATTATAACAAGATGTATCCACTTACAATTCTCACATAAGTACATAACCTCTTACAGAAAATAGCAAGCAAGTGTAAGGAGATTTTTTAAATGATTTATAATCATAAAAAACTGCTTAAGTCATTTAGGGAACAAATAAAAGCATCTCTTAGAGGCATTCTTTTAATATAATTACAGCAAAAGATAAAAACAATCGTCATGAATTGATTTTTAAAAAGTAGCATAATATGAGTTTAAGGAGTTTGTAGTATTATATTTGACATTTTTGCGTAGTTCAATATGTTATTTTTACTTTGTGGGTCAGGAACTGACAATTTTAAGAACCACTGAACTGAATCAACTTTAGATAGATGGAACTTTATTAATCCCTGGGGAGGGTTCCTCTGGGAAATTCAGTTTCCGGTAGCAGCAGCACAGCAACAGAAAGAAAGTTTCAACAAGAAATGTATGCAAAAAATACTATAATAAAAGAAATTGGAACAATAAGACAACAATATGAAAACACTAAATTAAAGAAAAACAGACTAAATGAAATATAGCAGAATTTACATCTGATCTGGGCACCAGTAACTACTTTAGGATCACGATGAGTAACTGGGTAAAATATCCATGTTCATTATTACAACTAATCTATCAATAACTTTTCTTTACTGATGCATTTCAATCAAATAATTCCACAGGTTAATATGTGGCTGGTAGAGACTTTCTCTTTAAATGATTAAGTGTGCACCAGGAATGGAAAGACTCCTGCAGGCTTGTAGCTAAATAAATAAGCTGTCACTGATGTGCAACATTTAGAGCCTTGGAGGCATTCATCCAATCCAATCCACCTGATTTATACAGCACATTTAAAACAACAAGGTTGCAGCCAATGTGCTGTACAGTGTATGCACAATTAAAATATATGTTTAAAATATAATATAGAGCCATAAAATGAAGTAAAATCCAAATAAATAACAGAAAATCCAAAAACATAAAACAACCACAGCTGGTAAGTAAAATACAGTCAAATCACAAACGAAGTGTTAAAAGCAACTGAAAACAGTTGATTTTAAGTTTAGATTTTAAGCTAAATGTAGCCTGTCTTATAGATGATGGTAGTTCATTCTACAGATTATAGGGGCTGCTACTGAAAAGGCACGATCTCCTCTGAGCTCCAGCCTTGTTCTAGGGACAACTAAAGTCAGCTGGTCAGCTGACTTTAGGGATCGTGAAGGGACATAAAGTTGAAGCAGTTCAGAGAGGTACGATAGGGCAAAACCGTCCAGGAATTTAAAAGTCAGCAGAAGAATTTTATAATCTACTTGATATTGTACAGTGAGCCAATGAAGGGAGGAAAGCACAGGTGAGATGTGCTCTCACACCTGTTTGCTCCAGGTAAAAGATGAGAAGCTGCATTTTGGATGAGCTGCAAACATGAAAGTAAAACCTGGCTTACACCAACATAAAGTCCATTACATTCATCACTTAAATACAGACAGGTACATTATTGCTCTCATTGGTTTCTTTTGTTGTTTTTCCAAAATATTTTAAAAAAACTTAAAGATTAGATGAAAAAAAATCTGTTCAACTTATTACTATTATTATATTGTTTGAAGCTTATTAATAAAGTTGTTGATTTTTCACTCACGTGCACATTGTTGAAATCTATAGTCAGGGCTGTGAATGGCTCCGTAAGAGGTGTGTATCCTCCAGGCAGCCTGCTGAGCCTCTCTGTGGTGTACGGCTCCATGGAGTCATCAGGTTCAGAGCTGCAGCTCACTGGACTGCGGAGTTCCCCGGCTGCAGCCATCGACAGACCGCCCACCTCTGTCACACAGAGCCTGCAGGAAGAATAAAAGCACAATAATGTGCTGAAAAGTCTAAAAAACTTGCAGTGCAGCTTCAATAACAGAAGGTCAGATATTCTGTGGTGAAACGACCGCTAGAAAGAATAAGGTCTATTCACTTAAATATATCTGGACTTCAGGAGTCTACCTGTGATGTCGACGAATTTCAAGGCACTCAACCGCCATGCAAAACACCGTGGCGCCGGCGGGGATGACTCTTCCTGTGGTGGACTCTTCTTTGAATTCATTCTCACCGCTCTACAGAAACAAAAGGTTCTTTAAATGCATTAAATTTGCCCCTCTGCAGAATACATTTTCCAGAGGTGCTCGGGTGTGAACACTTTGTGGTGACTGTTTAATAGAGATTGGTCTTTTTATATTCATTTCCATTGACCTGTATGTCCCTTTTGTCAGTTCTCTTATTGTACACCCTTTGTGAAGATAATTCTGTGGACAAACCTCTGGTTTTCATGTGTGACACAGCCGAAAGGTTAAATACATAAAACTACATTCAGTGTTTTATACAATAAATGCCACCCATTCACAGCTGAATCCAAGACTGTTGTGTTTCTTGAGTTTTGTTTGTAAGATATTAACCTTTGGAGGAAGCAGGAGGTGATGCCAGGCGTGAATGAGACTCTCTATGATGCCCTCTCCGAACAGTCCTGCATCCACTGTCTCCGTCACTACTAGTGACACCCTATGCAGAGAAATACTAGTTTTATTGAGCGAAACTCCAGGAAGTTGAAAAAAATGAAGAAAAGTCCTACCTGTGTGGGATATCTGTTGGCACTTCCATCTCAAGAGATTTCTTATGGAGGATTTTGATGCTGCCTTCCATCCCATTAGCAGCCACCACCTCACAGGCCAGCTCGTACATCGTCTTCGACAGCTCACAAGCGAACACCTCAGCAGCCCCGGCCTTCTTAGCACACATACTTGACAGACAGAAACAGGATGTCAGATCAACTTTTTCTTACAAACAGTTAAAACTTATAACTAGTTCCAGCAGATGTGACTTTAGTCAAGGACTGAATTATAACTTGTAGAAAAGTACACAGTTTATTCTAATGGAAAATATCTCACCCAAGTATTCCAGTGCCAGTACCTATATCAAGTACAGTGGTGCAGCCGTTCTGAACAGCCTTCTGAATGGCTTGCTGGTACTTTTGGTTCCTGCCATGGTCATTGAGCATGAGGAAGTGCCAACGCTCCACCAGCCAGTTGGCTACGCGGTAAAAATTCTCTCTGGCTTCTGGGTAGTCTGGTCTCAGCTTCAAGGCTTTGTGGAAATGACCTGCAGCTTCATCTCTGAATCCCATCCTAGATTATTAAAAACCCCACAAGAAAGACAGAGATGAGGTATAACAACATAAGCCCCTTCAACTACCGGACACACATGCTGGTTAAAACGTCTTGACAGTTTTATCAAAGAGTACCTGAACAGGTGTTCCCCCATACTGTTAAGGATGACCTCGTCAGCAGGAAATATTTCCAGAGCTTGCTCATAACAGTCAAAAAGTTCCTGAATGCGACCCACAGAGTCCAGCTCTTCAGCCCACTTAAAGAGAGTGAACCTGAACGACTCCTGAAACAAAGGGATTACTGAAGATCACTGGTACAGCTGGAACTGCCCTGTAACTTGTACAAAAACTTGCAGAAGCAATTTTTTTCTAAATCTTCAAGAGAAAGTTCTGCATCAAAAGGGCGATCTAAAACACATCAAAATGTTCACAAGAAATGCCTTAAGACATGCAAGCTGATGGTTTCTGTAAAAAAGATGCCAGTCAATCCAAAAACCTAAAAAAAAATTAGACACTTTTACAGGAATAAATTAACAAATATCCCACAAGCAAGACCCAAACATTATTAGCTGGTGCAAACGCATTTACATACTGTAATTGTTGAAGTGTACTTGACAGAGTTATAACACTGTAGGGTGCCAAAACCTGATTAAATTATAAAAGTTCAATATTTTTCTTAATGCCTCTTGGAAAATGTCACATTATTTACCCAAAGTTTTTCAATCATTGCAAATTTATAGATTAGAGTGCAAGATGCTGACTTTAAAAAAGTATTAGGCCATTACCCTTGCACAATCCTTGAATACAGGTGCGAGGTTGAGGACGAGGAGGTAGTGGACAAAAGCTGTTCCATAATCCTGGTTGTAGAGACACTGCTGAGCGCTCTCCAGGGAACTAGAGACCAGCTGATCCCTTGCAGAGTCCTCTGCTCTGCGTCGTCTCCGGGGTCTCCTGCCATGTTTGGGCCTTCCACTGGTATTAGGCATTCCTGAAATAAAGGAAAAGATGCAAAATATTAAGTGTTTAAGATCTTTTATTACTGTGCTGATTATAAGTAATACATTAAGTTTTAGAATTTTTTATTTTCTGTACAGAAAAGTTTTAAATTTAAAGTTAATACATTTTGTAATACTATACAATATAAAACTGATAAGCAGTCAACCTTGTTTTAAAGTAAAATCATTCAAGTATGATTTGGCCTACTCGCTACAAATTAACTGGCCATTTCATTCATTTTCAGTTTCCGTCCAGTTCCAGAATATTTAACTTGAATATTTACAGGAAATACTGGTTGCCGTGCACCACAGACCAGTTTACTTACTTACTGTGAGCTGAATTAGATGGAAGTACACAAATCTAAACCACTGCAGACAAACCAAGTGGAGTTATCAAGAACATCCCCAACATATTTCTTCTTACCCTCTCGTTTACGTGACTGAATAATTATTTTACTAAAACAATAAAGCGATATTAACACAATAACGTTCTGACAGTCATTTCGATATTTAGGTCACATTTCTGTTTATATTCACGTGTTATCTATAAGCAGGATAAAACTAAACCTAAATGTTGACATGAATCCGACATCCAAATAATTCTGCTGCACTGTCAGAAAGTCCGCGCGCAAAGCGCCACGGAAAGAAACGTTTCTCAAATAAAGGTTCCGCTCACGTGTAGACACATTTAATTGATTTAAAAACATAAACATGATCGGTTCAACCCAGTAATGTTTTTAACTGTATATCTTTTTTACTTGTTACAATACATTACTTTAAGGTCAGCGTTACCACTTCAGATTTGCTGCGATGACGTTCAAATCGCTTGATGCACGATCAAAGAGCACAAATCATCAAGATAGTTCACCTTGAGCAGAGTTAAATGTTTTTACTCTGGTGGATTCATTAGTTCGATTAGGTTTATTGTCTTCATTATAACCTTGCATTTTTTCTACAGAAGATGACTAACATTTTCTTCATATCAGACTTCATACACTTCATAATTACATTATAGATTTGTCTTAATATATTTTCTTAAACAGATTTTTTTTTTTAGATGTACCCGAGGTATTCTCATAAAAAAAAGGTTTTTCCAAGCTATATTAATTTAAAAAATTAGGTACATAGACTGGTTTAATGAGCAATTTTATGCAGAAATTTTTACTTTTTTAAACCTTTGTTGTTTTAATGTTGTCTGTTTAGTTTTTGCTCTTTATTTGACATTTTAATAAGTATAAAATTGTAGTTTTCTATCAAAATGTAATCAAATAATCTGCCTAATTATACCAAAAGTCACATTTGTTTCAAAGGTGACAAGATAACAGGTCTTAAAGCCTTTTTTAAAATTTAAGGTATTTTGTTCTTCTGCCTCGTAAAAACAAATAAAAAATTAAAACATTTTGATTTTTTATTCTTCAAATGATGATCACACTGTACAGTTAAAAATAAAGACCACAAAATATTAAGTCATGACTACAGCACCATACCTGTGTTATCACTTTTATAAACTACATCAGATAAATGCTAGAATATTGAATCATTTATAGCAAAGCTAATGAAGCATGGACTACAGTAAGACCTACTTCACTATTTATTTTGATAGGTTCTTCAAATGTACTTTATTTCATGGCCCTCCTTGTAAAGTTTGACTGAACCATCTTGAGTAAACACTCTTTGAAGGTAAGTTTTGCTACACGCACGCAGATGTCAGCAGAGTTTCTCAATCTGTCACTTCAGTAGATGGACTGCTATTGATGGACAATGAAAGACCTGGACACCGCAGCTGTGACTTTTTGACAATTCCCGGTAGCTGACTGCAAACAAACCCTTCACTCGTTAGCGTGTTGGTGTCACTTTTTAACATTATCCGTGAAGCTTTCCTCGCTTTTGACAGCAGTGGAGCAACACCCATTCACCCGTGTCAGAAGTTACCATGCTAGTCCCGTTAGCTGCTGCTGTTGCTGCTGCTACTACTTCACCTAGCTATGTTTTTCCAGTCTGACCTGAAACCTCCGGCGAAAAGGGCAGCAATTTAACAATAACAGGCGTTTGTTTTAGCTAACAAAGTAGCGTTTGGACAGTTTCCCGTTGCTGAATACGAAGCTATCAATCTGTCACAGAAATGGGACTACACCCGCTGGAATTTAGTGAGTGCTATCTGGACAGCCCCAGCTTCAGGGAGAAAATAAGGGCACACGAAGCTGAGCTGGACAAAACCAACAGGTTTATCAAAGAACTGTACAAAGATGGGAAGAACCTCATCAATGCGACAAAACGTAAGTTTGCGAGCACACTAAACATTGTAGGAAAAAGTTTTTTTTTTTTTTTTTAGTCAGAAAAGCTCAGCATTTCTTTGAAGAGTCCACTAGTTCAGTGAGCGAGTGGGCAGCGTTCTATTTACAGTAAAGAGCAGCAAGTCTAGTCAGAGAAATCAGCGATGTGTTAAATTATGCTACAGTTGTATGTCTTTATCATGTCATTTTTACCAGAGCAGTCAAAGGCGTTGTCTTTTTTTTCACGTGTCAATATTTATTATGTAATATGAGGTCATCTTTGAAGCTGATATACTTCTAGTAATAAGCAAATTACACAATTTTCTCAGCTCAACACAGTCTGATGGGCATTTTCCATGACCTGCTGGAAAATCCCAAAATGCCTTAGTTTAATTTCTGCACTAAAGAAAAATAGAGTAAAAAAAAAAAGTCAATTGTAGCCCAATCATATCTTGGCTAGATTAATCTGTTTAGCTTCATGATGACTGACTAAACAAAACATTTGGTACTTTCCTTTGGACTTTTGTGGTATTTTTTCCCTATTTAGCTTCAGATATGACTTATTTTGCCATAAGGACTCTCTGCATTCCTTAAGAATTTATGAAGATGTTAAACATACACAGATGTATTTATTTCCTGTTAATTGCAAGACTTTAAACTGTTAGTTTCGTAACATATTGAGGATACTTTTATAATAAATAGGTTGTAAAGACATCCGTCTGGTTAGCAGCAATTTGTGTGCATTATAAATGTAATGTCTAACTCTCTTGGGTGTTTTAAAATCTCTACACTAAACCAGTCCATTCCCACCAGGCTGGACATCTCTGTTGATCCATTCTGTTTATACACATCATGTGTCATTTGTTTGCCCATCATTGCTCATTCTGCAGATCTAGTCTTCCTTTCTGCATCGTATTGACTTCCAGCAATGCTGTACACAGCTGCTGTGCTGAGCTGTTGTTTTCAAGCTGTTTGCACACTTCTGGCAGCTCCTGTTACATGGAAAATGTTTTTGGAAAATCTGCAACTGTTTTCACATTACCTAAACGATGGGAAAACGTAGTTATATTTGTGTATAAGGATTGCCTAAAAATATCTGTATTCTAACAGATTTTTTTTACCTGTAAATACTGATTTACCATTCTGACTTGCTGTCACTCTTATGGAAATTTGCATGCATGTTTTTGTGCATCCTTATGGTTTTACCGGTAGATCCACCCTCCCACCGATTGCTATGGCAAACTTGTTTTCAGCTAAAGACAGATGAGGTGATACTGATGCATAGCTGACTTGGTGTCAGCTAACAGTGCCTCATAGTTCCAGAAGGACATGCCATGTCTTGTGTTTCATGCTTTATATGACTGTGGCTAAAATATGCACAACTGTTTTGCTGTAGATTTTCAAGCGAGTCCAGAGATTTGGCATTGAACCTGAGTGAGCATATGAGTGTGACATTGAATTAGAAACCCTGGTCATGACCTCCCATAGGGACTGTTGCACAACCCCGTTAACATTTCAGGAAGGAACTGATGATCGTCTTTTTTTAATTTGCTGACATGAAGTTCTTTCTGCTGAGACTAAAGCTACTGTCGTTATCTTCTCGTAATTTAAAATTTATTATGTTAAGATTTGTTATTTTGTCATGCTTTCATCCCATGAGACATTAAGTTTTAGCTTCTCAACTGGAAAAATAGCAGCATAGACACCTTAGTTGTAGAAACAAAAATTGTATTTGTCATTTTAGCAGGTGACTAAAAGGTCAAATTTTTTGCAGGATATTTAATTTAAAAAAAAAAAACACATTATTCCCATAAAGCTTTGTAAAAAAAAAAAAAAAGTTCCAAACAAGCTAATTTTGAAAATTCTGAATCAAATCAGAATTGCAACATTGATAATTGAATTTTTGTCAAAACTTATCCCCATTACTCTTATAAGGCCATGCCAAATTTTGGGATAGTCTTTATATAATTTAGGGAAAACCAATATGGTGACTCAAATGTTTTTAACCAAATTAATCCAGAAGCTGAAAATTGATGTGAGACCTGTGGAATAAAAATATAATCAATTTAGGTAAATAGTTGGTGAATTGATTTGTTGTAATATTTTTAATCTCAACACAAATTGGAAAGAAAATTTGTAAATTATGCACACATTTCCAAGTTTTATTATCATATTCTTCATGTTGGATGCTTCAAATGGATCTCAACTGTGTGTCAATTCCCTGCAAACTTTAACATGTTTTAAAATCTTTCATAAAATTTATTTTAAAAAATGCTTTATTACAATTTTCATCCCATTTATTTTCTTTCTAATCCCAGTGAGATTGTATAGTTTGCCGTTTGTTAATTTATTCCATCCTGATGATGATACTTGACTCATATTATTTAAAAAAATTATTTTGATGAACATGAAATTATTTAAAATTAAAGATGAAAGTTGAGCCTTTAAGATTATTATTTGATTTGTCTGATATTTCTTTACTTTGAGAAAAAACGTACGGAGTAGATTTTAAAGAAACCTTAAAAAATAAAACAACCGAAACTCTAAGAGTTGCAGTGTTTATTGTTTACATATTTTATAATTTGTTTCATTCTTATTTTATGTTGTATGATTGCTGCTGCACCTTATTTTTTCATTTTAATCTATTTTCTTGTAAAGCACTTTGGTCTTGTGTTGATTGTGTAAAAGTGCTTTTTAAATAAAGTTGGATTGGATGGGTCATAATGGGTTAAGCAAAGGCCAACAACAGTGTTGTTCATTTACACGCTTGGGGTGGAGCTCCGGTCCAGCGCTCTTGTGGACATTGCTCCTATTATGGTGTCTCATGAGAGGGTGACCATGTTTTCATATCTCCACTTCACATCAGAGATCATGTAAAACAGCAGCAGTGCTCTTCCTTTAAATCTGCTTGTTTGTAGTTTACATCTGTGAAGTTGAAAATGACTCACATTGCTAAACAGTTATGAATCTCCTAGACTGGAATAACACAGTAAAATATTTAGCTTTGACCTCTGAATGATCTGGTGTGTGGGCACGGCACTCTGAGGTAGTTGTTGTTCGCCCTCTGCCTGTCAGTAACTCCCTCGGCTGTTACAGCTGGGAGGATGTCCCACTATGGAAAGTCCTTGGCTCTGAGAGGAAACTTTGAAACAGGACAGTTGCCCAAAGAGCCATGACATGGAAGTGCCTGCTAGTGGAGCAACATGCAGGTGTGCTTCTGTTTCAGAGGGTTTCCTCTGCAGGAAATGTGTCCTGTCTGTAGTATCCTCAAGTTCATCTCGATGTCTTTGACTTCATGTTTTCTTATCCAGAAAGGTTGAAACCTATAGATTGTTGTTGGTATGCAGTGTTGCCATCTTGAATCTGGAAAATTAAGTTAGGGAAGAGTTTCACTGGGGATTATTCATAAACTGATCACAAAACGATGCATTTTGGAAACCGAGCAGTGTAAAGGTCTGATTCTCCTTGGCAGACGGGTTTAAGACTAGCCTGATCTGGTGTGCTTTGGCACACTGCTCCCATCTGTAATCACATTATTTGTACTGCCAAAGGGCCACATTACAATATTTCATTAAAGTCGCATTAGCACACGAGGTGAACTCTTGTGGGAGGAACATCTTTTCTATTTTTCTCCTCAGAAAGAAGCGTTTGAATATATTTTGTTGCTCATTGGTAGGAACAAGTTTCACTGAATTATGAATTAAAACTTATTAGATGACTGTCAAAATAATCTCCTCATACTATAATGTGTTTGTGGTCAGCCACTTAGCTGAGGCTGACCGGATGCTGCCCAGTGCAGCCTCACCCTACACACGTACTTGTTTTGAGTATCAGGAAGTCATGAATGAAGTAATGCATGTTTTGTGGGCTTGGAGCTGAAGAGGGAGGGACGCGGTGGGAGGGGATGTTTGAGCCGGCCCTTTTGGGGTCGGGGGGGCAAAGGTTGTAGGCAAATGGAGCAGAAATTCAAGCTGGAAAAGATGGGAGAGTAAAACAGGAAGTGCTGTGGAAAGGCAGAGGGGCTTGAAGCGGGCCAGCTCTGACCTGAGTGGCACATCTGATCAGACTGTAGAAATGATAACAAACAACCAGCCCTGCATACGCCAATAAATACACGGCGGATTTCTTCAGCAGCTGACCTCTGACATATACATATGTCTGTTTTAGGAAAACTTTTGCTGCAGCTTCCAGAACAGGTCATGCTAGGTTTCCTGCTTTAAACACACAAAATAAGCTTATGTAATGTAAGTTTATTATGATATGACTGTTTTCTTTTAATATCACGTTAAGTTACTTTATTTAACTAAAACCTTCTGCCAAATAAGAAAACTTTGAGACAAAGCTGAGAGAAACAAGCATAAACAGTGTTTTTAATGTACTGTTACAGCACTGGTGTCTGTCCATGGTTTGTTTGTGACTGATCAGTCAGTTAGATGGGTGGATGGATAATGGATGGATAGAGAGAGCGATATACACTTTATTAAACCCTTGTGGGAAATGAGTGCATTAAAGCAGCATACATGTCAATAAAGTTAAACACTTTAACTAAGTACAGCTTAAACACGCGCAGACGATGAGGAACATTTTGAAGAAATAAAGGATTTTTTGGTTAAGAACAATTAGAACATTTAGTTTTATTAGTTAGTGTCATATGTGTTAAACTCATATCTCAATGTTACAAAATTGATATATTTAGTTATGTATTGTAGTTTGTCTGAATAGGGTTTGTTTATGAATGTAGGAATTTTGTTTTCTTGTTTTAAGAACCACTATAATGCATAACTCAGCCATTAGCTGATGGAAATCTGTTCCTTTAGTGACCTTAAAATGTGACCTCTGTGTAGTTTTCCAACTCAGTGAATGATTGTTTTACATGTCTGTGATTTCAGTTTTTTAAATTTATATTATACCAGATTTGTTTCCTATAGTTGATGAAACATTTTCGTGATTAAGATGATCTAATTATTACTACAGCAGTTGACTGAACACTCATTTTTTCCCCCCTTTTCTTCTATTTATCTGTTTACTGGTTTGACCTTATATGTAAGTCACCCTGAACGTTAAAAACTTTTTCAAATAACACAACATTTTCTGCTTCAGTTTCATACAAACTTTGACTTGACTGCATCAGCTCACCAGCTTAATCTCAAAGCTACAAAGTGGACGTTTCACCAGAGAGTATTTTGTTACATTTATGAAGTTTTTGCCTGAGGTTTGTTGTGTTTTTATTGAAACAGCATCATGTTCTGTTGTATTGAACTAAAGTGCATCATGTACTACCTTCCTCACTTTGTCTTTTTCTTCTCCTCAACCCCTCTGAACAGAGACACTGGTGTTGTTGAGGAGTTTGGGTATTTTCTCCTGTTGGTGAGCAAGTTTGTTGTATGAGATAGATATAAGGTGGGGGCTGGATGACTCATGCTTTGAAGCCAGTACACTGGGGCCTCTGGTGTTTTGCATAGAAACTAGCCAAGTTTGACAGTTCCCAGGTTTACCCTGAAATGCCTTGCTTTAAAAGGCAAAAATCAGGCAAATGTTTTGCCTTGGACTCTTGTGTGCCCTGGTGTGTGTGTGTGTGTGGTATTTCTTTCCTGTAGTAGCTCATTTCTCTTAGACAGCAGCTATCATTTCAATCTCCAGTGCAGGTCTCTCATCTGAAGCTTAGTTGATCTATGTTGTTGTTGAAACTCCATTTGAGGCTGTCCAGAGGAACACTGCTGATCTTGTTTTCTCCTTTTCTGCATGTTGTCTAATGTTGCTGAAGCATCTTGTAAGCAAGTAACACAACATTCCTTATGTTTTATGCAACAAAGTTTATAGTTTGCCCTCATGGAGTCTCATATTAACAGTCTGTCCTGCAGTTACTTAGACATGGGGATGATGCGTGCACCTTGAGCATGTGGCTTTAATAAAGAACTCGCATATTTATCCACTCACATCAGTGTGCTTGTAGTGCACAGTAATTATTTTCAGCAGTGTAAGACTTAAGCCTGCTTTTGATAGATGAAGGATGTGTCAACCAAATTTATTGATGCACGATCATAATAAAAATGCCACAAGCCACTTTATATGACCGAACATTAGTGTACTCATAAAAAAGAAGCGAAACGTTTCTTTATAGGTTTGCAATGAGAGGGAATTGCTTGCAGAACATTACCACCATCACAACGCTCTACAAATGTTTAACACTCTAACAGTTGATTATATTTCACAGCAAGTGTGTGCAAATTGAATAGTACAGCAATAATATAGCGCATGAATAAAAGACCCTTACTGTGTTCAGCTTGTCAATTTAACAGATTGGCAGCAGATTGATATTAGTCAGTATCCTGATCCTACATCAGACAGTACCAGTACATCTAAAACAGTTAGAATATTGTTAAAAAGTTCAATATTATTTGTCACTTCGTTTCAGGAAGTGTAACTCATATATTATAAAGATTTATTACATATTAGTGAAATATTTCACGCCTTTATTTCTTTTGATGATCATAGCTTACAGATAGCAAAAACCTAAAATTCAGTGACTCAGAAAATTAAAATGTTACATAAATTTAAAACAGAAATGTAAAGCTTCTAAAATGTACGTCTGTTTTTATACAATCAATACTTGGTTGAGTCTCCATCTGCATACTGCATCAGTGTGGCGTGGCGTGGGGGTGAGCAGCCTGCGGCACTGCTGAGGTGTAATGGAAGCTCAGGTTGCTTTGATGGCGACCTTCAGGTCATCTGGATTGTTCCGTCTGGTGTCTATCTTGACAATCCCCCATGGATTCTTTATGGGGTTCAGGTCAGGCCAGTTTGTTGGCTGATCAGAGCCCAGTAACACCATGGTCATCAAAGCAGCTTTTGGTACTTTTGGCTATGTGGGCAGGTACCAAGTCCTGCTGGAACATGAAATCAGCATCTCCTCCTCCTCATCTCAAGCCACTCCTGAACCAGAGACATCAGAAGCGTCTCACCTGGACTAAGGAGAAATAGAACTGGACTGTTGCTCAGTGGTCTAAAGGCCTTTTTTCAGATGAAAGTAAATTTTGCAAGTCATTTGGAAATCAAGGTCCCAGAGTCTGGAGGAAGAGTGGAGGGGCACATAATTTACATGAATAAGTCCAGCGTGAAGTTTCTACAGTCAGTGATGGTTTGGGTCTATGTCATACTGGTGTTGGCCCACTGTGTTTCTGAAGTCCACAGTCAACGCAGCCTGTACCAGGACATTTTAGAGCACTTCATGCTTCCTTCTGCTGACAGGCTTTAGAGATGCTGTCAGAAGCCTGACGTTTCTGTTTAAAATATCCTTTTTTTTTTTAAATTATTTTATGTAATATTCATATTTTCTGAGAGACTGAATTTTAGGTTTGTGTTATCTGTAAGGCACAGTCATCAAAACTGCAAGAAATAAAGGTTTGAAATTTTCACTCCATGTCTAAAGAATTTGGATACATTTTACAATGCATACCATAAGAAAATTCAACTTAGTTTTTCTAACACTTATATTTTAAAGTTTTGAAAATTGGGACCACCATCCTGGTCTACTACTCCAGACTGGTGTGGTGGTCCCAGTTATCAAAATGGAACACTGGAGAGTATATTTCAACTATCAAATGATCATATTTCTTAGCTTCCCCTGGAATGTTTAGTGTTGGAAAGGAGCATTAATCGATTATTAAAGCTCAGATTCAGGAGGAAAAGTATAGCTTTTCTGAGTCTTGGAACAGTGAACCAGGTCTTCACCCTCGTAGAGTTACTGAAGTTTGGATCTCTGGCCAACATGTGTTTTGTGGACTTGGATGAAGCTTATGATCATGTCTCCCAAAGCATTCTGTTAAGGGGTGGTGCAGGAGTGTGCATGACCAGGGTGTCACTTGTCAGTCTATCCAGTCCATTTACAAGAATTCACATTCTCAGGACTAAGCTGAGGTCCTTACCTGTACTGGTTGGATTCTGCCAGGGCAGCCCTTCATCTCTGATCCTGATGTTCATGGGCAGGATCTTGAGATTTAGTGGTGTCTGGTTTGGCAAACTCAGATTTCCATCTTCTCTTTTTGTTGACAATGTGGTTCTGTCTTCATCTTCAAGCCATGATCTTCATCGTGCATTGTAATTGTTTGCAGAAGAGGTATTCTCTGTGGTCTGGGAATGCCTTCAATACCCAAGATGAGCTGGAGAGTGTCTCTGGGCATTTCTTTCTGGACCTGTCACATTTGCAACCTGGCCTTGGAGAAGCAGCAGAAAATAAATGGAGAAATGGATAAAACATTTAATATGTTCATATCTAGCATGCAGCTGCAACACAGTATAAAAGCAAAAATAAAAACTACAATAATCTGCTAAAGTCAAATGAAACCTTTGAAATGGCACAATGTAGAGAGAAGTTTGCAACTTTAATTGCCTTTTTCATCAAGCATTTTTATTGCACTCATCCTCCAGTTCCCCCCTGGCAGAAGCCTTCAAAGCACTGATGATCTTTAAGATTAGAGAAACTTTCAAGCTCAGAATATCAGAAAGGTGATGAGTATTAATTTACAAAATGTAATGAACTGTGAACCTCTACAATTATTATTAGGTGTTAGAGGTTCAGAATAAAGCCTTAAGGAAAGTAAATGAGAAGAAGCGATAGCATTTAAAATAAACTCACTCATGAGTTTGAGATACAAACTGTTCATGTGTCTTATTTGTTTAGAACATTTTCACTTATTTGTGTTGTCTGCAGTCACCCTGCTCACTTCAAACTGAGGATTATTCTAGACTGACCAGACTCACCTTTTATGGACTCACACAGTCTGGCCTGGATTCCTGCTGTCTGTGGGGTTTAGATCCTCTGAGATTTACAGTCACTTCAAAGAAAATTGCTACTTCCAGTGTGTGTGTGTGTGTGTGTGTGTGTGGAAAGTAATGGTCTACACTTATCCTGTTGATTTTCATATTCAAGTCACATTCTAAAAAAGATTTAATTTATAAAGTTAAATGTTTGCATGCAATAGAACTTTAGGAATGTGAGATCTCTCTTTTTGAAGCTTGTTTACTTTTGTTATGTTTATTACAATAATACCATTAGATGAAACTAACAAATATGAGCTGATTTTGATCTAAAGTTGGCTTTTTCTTTTTTCAGTGAGAACTTTCTCAATGTCTTTACTTTATTTCAACAATTACCCCATTTACACATGAGAAACATTTCCTCCACAAGCTATTTGAAGTCCCTTATAAAGACCAACACTTCTAAATGCTGTTATAAATCTGAAGCTCTGTGGCTTCCTGTAGATCTGTACCTAACTGACCAAAAGGTCTTGTGCGTGCTAATTCTTTAGCACCACTTTAACTCATAATTTACAATGTAGGTCCCCTGATGGTACCCCAAATCTTGCCCAAATATTGTATCTGGCTCCCATCTTTATTTTTGGCCCAAATATTGTATTGAAGTTGCCCCAATATTTCTGCCCAAGACTTTAGTTCCTTACACAAGCCAATGTCCCACTATATCTCATAATTTACAATGTAGATCCCCTGAAGGTACCCCAAATCTTGCCCAAATATTGTATCTGGTACCCCCAAATCTCTGTTTTGTTTTTTATTTTCAATGTTTTCTCTGTTTTGTTTTTTTGTTTATATTGTAAAGCGCTTTGTGATGTATATCTGTGAAAGGCGCTATATAAATAAACTTTACTTACTACTTACTTACTTACATTTGTAACTCAACTAAAGAATCACCAGTAGACTGTCTAAAAGTGATGATTACGGTCAAACCTGTGCCATTTTCTTCAGGTTCAGGTAATCATTGTTCAGTATCACTCTAGTGTTTGTGCAGTGAACCATGTCATGTGTTAACTTACGCCTAGATGGTGGAGCAACAAGAGAAATTAAAACATAAACTGGTTCTAATGAACAAAACCTACAAGCGTCTGGGTCATTGTTTAGGTATTTCACTGGAGTTGCTGCAATAAAAGTCTGAGAATAAAAGCCCCCTGCTGTTAAAAAGGCTAATAATCATTATCGGCATGTGTGCAAGGTTATTTCCTGTCTAGGCAAATTTTTTCTTGCCATTGTTTGTGTGTGAGAAATGTCAGCAAAGGACTGTGATTGCGTTGTGTTCTAAATAAGAGATTTAGGTTTGTTTTGAATATATTGCCATGGATTTACTGATATTGGAGTTTTGCTACAGGTTCAAGCCTGTTATATGTTATCACCAGTTCTGTAACGCTGCATTTTATGATGTAATAAGATTACACAAAGATTAAAGAATCCCAGATCATCTGAAATAGACTAGCAACTAAATACTTTTTCATTTTAAAAACAGTTATTTCAGTCTTTTTGGTAAGTTTATAAATTAAAATACATTGATTAAAAATGGAAAACTATTTCTAATTACATTCTAATTCATTCACATTGTCTAAACATATTATTTCATAAATCTTAGGTGTTGATCAAAAATCATGATATCTATATAAAATAATTTTTTTCTCTAGGGAAGTTACAGTATTGCATATTGTTTTTGTTTCCACTTTCCTCAGGTGGTATTTGACATGCAGACAGACTGAGTTTTGTTGCACATGTTAACCTGTGGTATACTTCACTGAGGTGGTATGATGCTTAACAGGAAGTCACACACAGGATGTTAGCAGTGTGGTCAACCTAAATGCATCAAACATTTTTCTCAAGTCTTTTTACAATATTTTCCTATAAATTATTCCTATGCAAATTGTTTTTTAATAAATAACTAATAATAATTCATTATAGTTGGTGCACACCAAATGTTTTCTAATTCTAGATCTGGCAGCTGTCATTGTCACCTGTTCAGTTACTTTAAAGCAGCTTTAAAATAAACAGTATTTAGTGGTGTTTATATTTTAATTTTTCTTTCTTTGTTTGTAGAGCTTGGGATGGCACAACGGAAGTTTGCCCAGTGCCTTGGAGAATTTCAGTTTGAGTACATCGGCGATGCGAAAACAGATGATGAGCGATGCATCGGTAAGTGTGGATTTTCTTCCTCAAGTGATAAAAAGGTAGCAACATATAAAGGTGCACTTAAAATGTTGGGTTTCTCTTCCTTTTCTCTACCAGCAAATTAATAACTGCTATTTCTTTGTAACCATAGTGACAGGAAAGACATGAACCCGTTTAGAACCCATTTAGAAGATTAAAGTCTCTTTTTTTTGTTTCTACAGATGAGTCGTTACAGGAGTTCTCCTCATTCCTGAAAAACTTAGAAGATCAAAGAGAACTAATGGTGAGAATGACCAGTCAAAACCTGCCTGCTAACACAAGAAAATTACTCTGTGTGTGTGTGAGAGAGAGAGTATGTGAGAGGGGGAGAGAGGGAATAGATTTATAAGGTTGTGTAATTATTTCTAGAGCTCCCACATGTATTTTAGTACAAATGTCTTTTTGTAATAAGTGCAACTCTGCAAAACGTTTATGATGATGAGTTTACGAAGCAAAAAGTGGGGTAGCAAAAGCAAAACTTAGCGTCTTCTAATTTAGTAAGGCATTTACTCCACCTGCTCTGTTCTCTGTTAAAATTAGACTCACCAGTAATTAGTCTGAGCCATGGTAAAAGTTTAACAGAAGCTAACGTTTGTTAGTAGGAGTCTTTTTTTTTTTTCCACTTCTTCCTTACCTACAGTAAGAAGTGAGAATCGTCTGCATTTACACACATGACACAGCGGTCAATGTCAATGTCCATCTATTTGTAAAGCACTTTACAAGCAACAAAGCTGCACCAAAGTGCTGTACAGCAAAAAAAGTCAATAATAACAATAAAATCACAGAGACAAACGGCAACAAAAACAAGGTCATAAAATCAAAGGTGGGTAATAAAAGGTAGAAAATTCCTTAAGATAAAATCATAGAGGGTTTGTTTAAAATCCATCCATCGGTGCATGAGATCTTTTGCTAATGAACACGTGCACACAAACAAAAACATCCCCCACTTTTTGCCTTTAGGCAGAGGGTGATAAAAAGACACTGCATTATATAATCCTGTACATAAGCATAGTCCAATGCATTTTCAGAAATCCCTAATATCTTTACATTTTATTTTATTGTTGGATATTTTTCAAATTATTTTCACATCATAGAGTTTGCATTGTTGTGAAAAATCATAAGTCATTTTCAATCATACAGCGGTATTGTGAGTAGCATTTATTTTGTCATGCTATAATTATTAGTGGGATATATCAGTAATAAACAGGAAATAGTACTATGAGTATGTAAATGTGTGCACAGTCAGCTCTTTGCATCCTATTCACCCCTACCTGTGAGAATGTTTGTACTGTTGTTTTTAAAAAATGATTTCAATAATTCAGTTTTGCATTCGACTGTGTTTGTCATCATAATTTCAAATAAAACACTCGGGTTTCTTTCAAAAACACTTTACATCCACATCATTCAGTTGAGCCAGTTTCCTTGTGGGTGTATTATTAAAGAAACTGTTCCTCCCCTTGTGCCTGATTCAGGGTCTGTGTCACATCACCTGCCTGGGAGTGGCTGCACAGATGACTGGAGTGCATAATGGAGTTATTACACACAAGCTTTAAATAACACGATGGATGTCATAAGAAGCAACGAGCTTCAAGTCCACCACTGTTCAAACTCCTCGCTCATAAAACTAGCTTGTGATTCAAGGAGCGGCATCAAAGTTAGCTATTTTAAAAGCTTCAAAAATCACACTCCCAGCAGGTGTAGCGTTTAAATACAGTCATTTAAAGATTTATTTATTGGAATAGTGTGAAAGATGACTTGTTATTGTCTTTTAAACAGTCATGGACAGTTTACAGCGCCTCTAGTCTTTTTTTAAATGACAATCTTCCTGTAATTCCTGTGTGTAGTGTCTGAGGTTAGGGTGAGAACCCATCATCAGTTGTTACTGAAATCACTATTTCACCAGGCTCAGACCAAGACAGTAAGCACACCTCCGGACAGCGCTATGACATCATAGTGCAAACTAAGTGAAAAGCGCATGCAGGCATAGACATGTCCTGCTGTCGGCACAGCAGAAACACCACGGGTAAATAACACTGATGTTAATACACAGGCTGCTCCTTAAATTCACATTTTCATTTTGTACATTTTTAACACGGCAGATAAACCGGACAGCCTTAGCTTAGCCCACAGTTGGTCTCAGTTGGAAAATCATAGTTTTTCTTGCTTCTAGTAAACACAAAGCGCACAGACATTATGTTTTAAATAGTTTAATTAGACCTCACAGTAGACAAATTGACTGAAGGTGTGGTTTATATATTTAATGAGACACAAAAGCTCAGCTCAAATTTCACAAGAGATGCAGATTAAACTGTAGTTTATGTCAGAGTAATGCAGCACATCGTACAACTAAGTTTATTTACAGCTTTAAAACTGAATATTGGGAGCATTTAAAACTAGCACAAATGACAAAAATCTAAACGTTCAATAAATGTATTCATGATCTTCTTCACTGAGGTAAACATCATTGTGTTTACTTTCTCTGTAGATGAGAAACATCACAGAAACTTTAATGAAACCTCTGGAGAACTTCAGAAAGGTTCAGCTGGGTGCTGTAAGGGTAACGTATGATGCTTCATTTCTTTTTATCAGTGTGTATTGTGTGTGGGTTTTTTTTAGATCTACTGAGATGCTAGGTGTGCTAATGATTAAAATATGTTCCTGTTTAATTTCATGCTTGTAGAAAATGAATTGTAAAGCACATCAGGTTTAGATTTCTATTAATCTCCAAAATGGATGTTTTTCTCCCCTATTTTCTTTTTTAAATGGATAGAAAAAAGCGTGACAAAGAAATGAATAAGTAAACAGATTTTTTTATTATTCCCCAAAATAATGGGTGTTTTTTCTTTCTATTTTCTCTTTAAGGCGGAAAGAAAAAAGTATGACAAAGAAACAGATAAATACTACAGCTCTCTGGAAAAGCTTTTAAACATGTCGGCAAAGAAGAAAGAGCCACAACTACAGGAGGTATTTATCTTTAACTCTTAGATGGACATGTTAAAATTAGCCTTGTTATTATGGCAAACAATAAATAAAAATCTTTGCTTCATTTGTTTTTGTGTGTGGAGTGCTGAAAGGAAGTGGCTTGTTGCACCACTTGGTAACAGTGTGAGTTTCACCTGACATGCCCATAAGCAGTTTCCATCTCTTACTTAAAAAAGGAAATGTGTTCTTATTTGCTACCATACCACCGAGAACCACAGCACCTATCTTTTTTTTAAGCAGGTGTTGGTGCAAAGCCCTGTGACACCAATTTGAACATTTATAGAATTCAGAAGCCTCTTATGAAACAAAGCGCCTGTGCTGGTCTTTGCTCAGCGTTGATGCCATGTGTTTGTGAGTCTTGAATCTGTGAACATTAGTTTCTCAGGCTGCTCTGTTCTCACTGACTCTTATGATGAAAGAGTCGGTGATGCCAACACTGATTTCTATCACGCCTAAACAAATAGTCCAAGTGATTGCTTCACAACCACGAGAGTCATGAACAGGATCAACACTCCATCCGCTGATACGTCATCTCTCTAAACAGTGAAAAAATGGTGGTGAAAATCCATCCATCCATCCATTTTCTGTAGCCGCTTATTCCTCCACAGAGGGTCGCGGGGCAGCTGGTGCCTATCTCCAGCGGTCAAGGGGCGAGAGGCGGGGGACACCCTGGACAGGTCGCCAGTCCATCGCAGGGCCACACAGAGACGAACGAGACAAACAACCACGCACCCACTCACACCTAAGGACAATTTCACCAGCCCAATTAGCCTGACAGTCATGTCTTTGGACTGTGGGAGGAAACCGGAGTACCCGGAGGAAACCCACGCACGCACGGGGAGAACATGCAAACTCCACGCAGAGAGGCCGCAGAGCCGGGACGCGAACCCACGACCTCCTTGCTGCGAGGCAACAGTGCTAACCAGCTGCGCCACCATGCAGCCGTGGTGAAAATCCATTAAACATTTTTAAAGTTGGAGCTGAAAATAACTTGTGTGTAGCAGAAGTAAAAAGGCTGGTCTTTTATCTATCTGTTTTTTTTTTTTTATTATTAGAATAACAAAGTTCACTTTGACTTTGACTAATATTGTCCTTCCTGTCCTTGAAGAGGGACTCCTCTGCACTTCCTTTTTAAATTTTTGCACATTTTAAAAATGTTTCTTATCAGCTACATGAGGGTTTAGGGGATATTTTATACTGTGTATATTATGCAGTCATCTGAGACAAGATTGTTACTCAAGAATATTTTTATTTATTGAAATCTGAGCTTTACCAACTGTAGATATCTTTTATAGTAAAGTAACGGCATTGCAATAAAGTTTTCCAGTTTCCCAAAGTGCAGAGTTTGAGAGTGTTTCTTCCTTGGATCCACATATCTGTCTGTGGCTATAATTATCACAGTGTGTGTTCTCCCACCTCTCCAGGCAGACGTCCAGGTGGAAACCCTGAGACAGCACTTTCAGGAGGAGTCACTTGATTATGTGAGCAAACTGCAGGAGATCCAAGAAAAAAAAAAGTTTGAGTGTGTGGAACCGGTGAGTAACTGAATGTGGTCAAAGGAGCATTGTTTTAAGACAGACTTTAAAAATCTTAAGTGCAGCTCTCATTAAAAAGCATTAGTTACATACAAAAGAATGTTGACGTGTTCATATTTCTGTCTTGCAGCTGTATTGTTTAGTTAAGGGTTTCCTTTTCCCTTACTGGGACCTTACAGTTGTCTTCTTTTTTTAGATGCTGGCTTTCTTTCAGACCCTATTCACCTTTTATCACCAAGGTTATGAGCTTGCCAAGGACTTTGACCACTTTAAAAAAGCACTGCAGATCAATATTCAGAATGTAAGAACTATTCTTGTCTATTGTTTTTAACTTTTACAAAACTAAATTCTGTCACTTTAAGATATAACATCACAACTGCCAGTCTTAGGTCTAATAGGATAGCTGAGCTACTGCCACCTAATAGTTACATTTGGTTAAATTTAACTATCAGATTTTTAGCAAAATTTCAGAACCTATGTTATATTTTTACCTCCTAAAAAGTATTTGGTTACTGCTCTTGTTTCTTCATAATTTTGTGTCTTCATTTTGATTTACTGCAAACTATTAAAACACATTTCATGTAGTTAAAGGGGCTTTCTGATGAAAGCAAAAAGTTATGTTTTGATTTGCAGAAGCCTTTGTTTTGAAAGGTCATCCTACAGTGGATCAGAAAGTCACTTCCTGTGTGTTTGCTCCCTCTCTTTCAGACGAGGAGTCGATTCGAGGGCGCGCGGTCTGAGGTGTCCGAGCTGATGAAGCGGGTTAGAGAGGCACCCCAAGAATACAGACAGACCAGCCCGATTAGTTTTGAAGGCTACCTCTATGTTCAGGAAAAACGTAAGGCTTAGATATTACTTGAATATGCTATACTAAGATTTTTTGCAAAACTTCCAAATATATTGTAACCAGAGATGAAGCCTTTTTTGGTTTAGCTTACACCACTGAGCAAAAATAAAAAATAAACTTGATATACTTGTTATTTATAGAAAGCAGAAACCCGAACTAGCGTTATGTTAAAAATTAAGATGAAGTGGTATACCTTCCCCCTCCTTCCAATTTTTCTTCTTTACTAAATTGTGTGTAGTTACTCTGAGGAGCACCATAGGTATAAAACAGGACGAGTGTTCGATGTGCATGCTGTGCTCTTTGTGTAGGGCCACCTCCTTTTGGTTCAAGCTGGGTGAAGCGCTACTGCACATTTGTCAAAGAGCAGAAGATCCTTCACATGGTGACTTTCGACCACAGATCAGGTGGAAAGAGCGTGAGTAAAAGCACAACTCGCTGCTGAGGCCATACATGTTATCTACACTGAAAAAAGAAAATGGGGGTCTAACGTAAAAAAATTGATGTAATCGGTCACATGTAATTTATTCACGTTCTTTCAAAGTTAATTTATTAAGTTTGTTCAAAGTAAACTAAAAAGATTAACTTGGATAAACCTAATTAAATTACTTGTGACCGATTACATCAATTTTTTTTACGTTAGACCCCTGTTTTTTTTAGGTTAGACCAATGTTTACTTTTTTCAGTGCACCACAGCTGATTTCAGAACATTTGAGTGTGAAGTGTCAATATTTCTGTTTTTCAGGGTGAGACAGAGTCCATCACTCTGAAATCATGTCTCCGTAAAACGACCGACATGTTGGACAGGAGATTCTGTTTAGACCTGGACATAACAGATCGGTACGTTAGCACTTCACCTTGTTTGCAAACAAACCTTGATAAAAATCAATCTTGTGTCATCACTATGTCCCACGGGCCTTTCAGAAGAAAAAGAAAAATTAATGATGGTTTTTAAAAAGTTTGATTATTTCCCAGTTTTGAGGCTAAAATTTGAATATTCTAAGTTAAGGTTAAGCAGCTCCTGATTTCAACTGTAGTTCTTCAGTAACCAAAAATCTGGAGTGCTTTTACCGGGTAAAAAAAATAACATAATAACACAAGGTGTTTGCTTGGATCAGCTGGAGGTGTAGACTCTACACCTGCAGCAGTGTTACAACAGCAGAGACGCAAAACTTCCCTCAATCCTTCACAAAAATTAACTCAAACATACACACACAACTCTCTCAAATCCTTAGACGCTTATAAAAATTGTTTATTTTTGTTGTTCTCTGCTAAAACTCAGTCTGCAGCCTAAACCACCAGGAACTTTAAGAAGTTAAGTTGTGTACAGCTCCAGATGCAAACTATGGCGTTTTGAAGAAACTTTCTCCTGCAAGACTCGTGTCGGAATATAGTGCAACATATGTTCTGGTTCCTCCAGTTTTGGGATCCACAGAACATGTAGATTAACCACTGTTAGATTTGTTAAAGAGCTCAGCCTCACACACGTCCAGTTTGTTGCTGTGTTTTGGATTGCAGAGGGCACTTATCACACCCTCCTGTGACAGATACCTCATTCTGTCTCACAACTTAATCGTGCCTAGCACTTCCTCTGTAGTATTAATAGAATAGAAATTTGAGCATGCACATCCATTCGGACTGCCATGTGTAACTGTATATCCATCTAGTCCTAAATGAATGTGGGTGTCACAGGGCTCAGGTTTGTAGTTAGAGTAAATCCAAGGGGCATGTGTCCTTTGACTGGGAGTGTTTTATTATCAGAGAGACGACTAAAGAGGACAGATGTTTTATCTTGGCACTAGTGTCCCTGCATGCCTTGCTTTACTGAAACTCTGAGGCCTCTCTCTCAGGCCGGGGACGGTGCTCACTGTGCAGGCCCTGTCAGAAGATGACCACAAGCTTTGGATGCAGGCCATGGGTGGGAAGGAGCCTGTGAGTCAACCTCTACTGTGTCACCCTCTACCACATACATACGTCCTATTTAACTTTTATTGCTGTCTTTTAATAGTTATGTTAGAATAATTTACCTAAACCTATCCGCTCATGACTAAATATTAAAATGATTTTAATGTGTTTGTAATTAAATGAAACATTTACTTCCCCCCTCAGATTGGTTATGGATTTCTTGGGAGGACTCTTTCTAAAGAAAGGGGAAGTAAGTTTCTAGCTGCACAACACTTTCTATCCATATGATCTTTTTAAAAAATGATAACCTATTTTTTCCACATTTAGTTGATGCCCAGTTAGACGATGTGGGCTTAAGCTTTATGAAGAATTCCATCAGTGCAATAGAATCAAGAGGTGAGTTTCAAACATATGTGAACACGTGGAAACGCTCAGTCTAGGAAGCAGAGGCATTTTATTTGGGTCATTTTGAATATCTGGATTAAAACAGCTAATGTCTGTTTTTGACCACAAGGGGGCAGGATTTCTCCAATATTTAACAACAGACCAACAAGCAGGTGCTTCAGGCAGCTCATATTGTAGATATACAAATGCTTTTCTTACATGGAGCTAATGCTCATAATTAATTGGCTTCAGTGATTTTCTGACCTCCTTTTTTAGGGGAATAAATGGCCTAGTTCCTTTTCCATTTCTTCTACGTACTTGTTTAAATTTCATAAATACTCTTAGTGTAATTCCCTGTATTTGTCATCTTGTTATTACTGTGTTTTATTTTTTTCCTTCAAGGTATTGATGACCAGGGCTTGTACAGAGTTGGGGGCGTGGGCTCCAAAGTGCAGAAACTTCTCTTATTTAAGATTGGTAATTGATTCATTCTTCTTCCTCTCTCTGGTTTGTAAAAATATTTTTGACAAGACCCCAGTTTAGGTAGAAATCTAATTTACAAAGGATTACATGACCTGTTTGAAATCACTTTACCCCTAATAAGATGAATATCCCGGTGCAAAGGATGTGTCGTTATGACGATATAAAAACTAGTCCTGGAAAAATTGCATGACTCAGATAGGCTGAGTCATGCAAACTTTTTCTAAAATACAACACATTGCAGTGTGAATCTTTGCCTCCCAGACATCCAGGCTCAGTCTGTCCTATTGGTATTCTTGTGCTTTTTTGGGTTTTGCTTCATCAACACAGCACTAAGCCAGCCTCTCATGTGCTCGTGGCTGGCTCATTCTGTCAGCTGCCTCTCTCGATCGTCTTTTATGCATCTCACTTGTTTTTATTCCCTTTCAACCAACTTCGTTCCTACAGAGCTTGTCCTCTGTCCTTTCTGTAGCTCCGTGTCTGCTCTGTGGTTTCCTGCTGTCTCCAGCAGACACCAACTCACTTTCAGCTCTGTGTTCAGAATGACAACAAACTCAGGCAGCCGCCAGACTGTCTCAGCTTCCTCTCTCACTCACTCTCTCTTACTCTCTCACCGTCTCTCAGACCTTCTAGTCTGCCAACCTGCAGATTCATTCTGTAGACACCATTAACACTTTGCTGTGAAACTTTTGAGACATTTCTTTAGAGTCTGGTAGAAGTTTTTATCCTTCTTCTTTAAGTTCCACAGATTATTATAAAGGAAAACAAAAGTATAGATTTCATCCCATCCACACATACAATTAAATTCATACATGCATCAGTTAAAAGTTGAGAGCTTTAAAATCACATAATTTCTCGACCATCAATATATAATGTGTGTTTGTGAGTTTTTTTTAAAATATCTTTTTATATCCTCTTTTGACCTATTTTGCGCTTAAATTATTTACTTTTGTTCCTGTTGACCTTTATTGATACTGACTGAAAGTGAGAGAGAATGTAGGAAAACAATCAAACCTGCAGTACCAGTGGTCATGGGAAATGTTCCCTCTTTGCTCAAAGAGATGGAGGAATTTCAGTCTCTAGTCAAAGGGGGTGTACCAGTATCAGGAGAGTAGTCTAGTCTCTTGTGTTTTACGGAGACATGGTTTAAGGGCTGTATTCCCAACAGTTCAATAGATAACACCACATAGTCAAAACACTCAGATACTCTCATGCTAATTTCAGGAGATTTTAACCACACCTTTCTCTCCAACACAGGGTTAGGGTTAAACCATGACAAACTTTAATAAGTTTCTGAGTTGTTACCTTTTATATGCCAACATGGGGCTGCACGTAGCTCAATAGGTAGAGTGGTCATCTGGTAACCATAGAGTCACCGATTTGATCCCAGCTCCAGCTGGGTTACCTTGTCGTTCTGTCCTTGGGCAAGACACTTCACCTATCTTGCCTGCTGGTGGTGGTCAGGAGGGCCTGGCGGTGCAGATTGTATGGCAACTCTAGCTTCTATCAGTCTGCCCCCAGGGCAGCTGTGGCTACAATGTAGCTCACCGCCATCAGTGTGTGACCTGTGTGACTCACAACCTGGTTCGTCTTTATATGGTTTGTTACCTGTGGTCCGTAACCTTCCCTTCAACGTTTCACATGCTCTGGGAGGGAAAAAAAACTGTTTATGTTGTAACTTGGTTGGAATCTGCTGCTGTAACAAATTAAGTTCTTTCAATGGATTAATAAAGTATTTAATCATCTATATCCACAAGGACACACTGATTAAAAACAAAACAAAACTCTCCCATCGGATTACAGAACAAACAAAGACAGTAACCCCTATTGAATGACAGGCAGGAAGAAAACTGTAAAAGTGAGCTCCTCATTGAGTCTCTGTTACAGACAGACTGGGCAGGAGGCTGTTATGTTTTGTAGCACATTTCTCCAAAAGCTGCTGATATCAAGGTTTTAAAACTGTAGAGAGTTATTTAGAGATTTTTCTCAAATGGAACTTGATGCATTCAACATCACTATAATTTACCACGACACAAGTTTTAAAGAATGTGACCATTTATTAATCTCAGAAACCAGATTAATAGATGAAAAGATCATTATCAGCTGACAATATTATTTTGATCACATTATTTAGCTCACTTCAATTTATTTGTGACAAACTATTCTGACCAGTAAACTTATAAAAAACTCAAATAATTGTATTCTCACATATAAATAAAACACTTGTTTTTGATTGTTTTTATTTACTCTTGGATTTCACTGTACATCATATCCTTTTTATCTTTACTTTTCCACTCTTTCTTAACAAGTTACTTGTATTTTCTAACATAACAGTTGTTTATAGAGGTCAAGTTACATACATGTTTTTATTCTATTAGTGCTTTTAACTTGGGCACGATTGTAAATTACCCCATTTCAAGTTTTTATTGTCTAATGAGCATAAAATTTGTTTTTAATTTAAGATTTCTCTTTTTTTTGTGTGTGATTCTTAACCCATTACACTAAAGTGAGCACAAACTACCACATTGTTCTCCATAAGTTTAATAGTGAAGCTAGCATGTTGAACTTTTGAGTTGTCTTTATTATTCAGTGCTGCTCCAGCGTTGTGCTTTTGAACGCCTGACCTGACTACATCAGATGGACTTATTGGTGCAAGAGACGTCTGTTCAGATCCCATCAATCTAAAAAACAGACAATCCTCCTGTCTGGGATGCAAAGATGGAATTAGAACATTACTAATATCAGACCACCTCCCACCCATCAGTGTTGGAACTCTGACCTCATAAAATATAAGAATTGTACTCAAATTCTTCTCTGACTCATTGCATTTCCACATCTCCTTTAATTCATCAGAGGTTTCTTAAGGTGTGACTAAAGCTCCCTGAATTTTCAGCACAACACACCTCCAGAGTCTCTGTGGAGTTGGTGAAGTAGTGAGGGATTAATTAAACTTCTAATGAGTGTAGAACTAGCAGCTCTCTACAAAACTCCAACTTCTTTCTACACCCACTGGGAATACGCTCAGCCTTCCAAGGCTACCAGCAATGCTTTTATCCTCATATGGCTAATTACAAGCCACATATTTATATTACTTATTTGGAGTTTCTAGGCTGAACACAAAGTAACACACAGTCATTGTCTTTGTATTAAATGTTTACAATAGTTGTTGATGCTTTTTGTTTCTGGGTTTTTAAAACAGATTAATAATTTGTCTGATTTGTTTAGAAGAGAAGAGCAATGAAGTGGATCTGTCAACCAGTGAAGACTGGGACGTCAAGACAATAACAAGTGCATTAAAGCTTTATCTGAGGTAACCACTAGTTGTCTCACATATTAAAAACATGCAAACACCTGTAAAAAAAAAAAAAGAGCGGCTAATAATTACTTGGACATTTGTTGAATGATTGTTGCTATTTATAAATGTTATTTTTTGTTAGTCTATTCAAGTGTTCCAGTTATATGGTTTTGCTACCTTTCATATTTGTTTCTGTTCATATTCACCTTTCAATTTTTGCACAACATAATCTGCATAAAGAGTCATGAATACTTCATGGCTACGTTGTTATGTTTGCACTTATATGAAGTCTTCTTTACACATAGATCCTTCTTATAGTCCTTATCTTTCTATTGTGAAATTAAACACATGAATCAGAGTATTACATTTTAAAATCTGTGATCAAACTAAAAACAAACTATAATTCTCTTGGATCACATTTAGCATTGAGGTAATAATGATATCTGATTTACTGCAGGTAATGTTAACTTTAGTGTGTTTTCTAGGGGAGGGGGTGCATTTAACTTGGCTTTTCCCAAAAATAAATTATAGCAATTGGTTACATTGTTAAAGGGTTATTTTGGCTTTCTGTGTCAAAGTTATAAATACTTACAGTCGTGATTTGCTGTAAATGCCTTCCTGATCAACCTGTTTGGCTTTGGCCAGTTTGACTGCAGCCGAAGACTAAAGTGTATTGTTGCCATCCTAAAACAGCTGCAAATTTCCAAAATTTTATAGTGGTTCATTCAATGTTACTTTTAAAATCTTTTACGTTGCCATCTATTATGATTTACATGGCTATTTGCATGGATTCTGTGGTGAACTACATGTATAATTACCACCTGCAGCAAAATGTAGGGAGTCGAGAAGGAATATTTCTATCAAAATAACCCTGTAGTGTAAAATTGACCGTAATGTAAACATTTATGCAATAACATTCACTGTTTAAATTTAGACGAGTGGAGATGTTTTTATGTGGCAGTAATAGGCAGTGTTCGGACTAGCCAGTAGCTCTTCAGTCCTGTTAGATAAACTAGTCCATCATACTATGTGAGAGGAAAATATATCTCAAAACTTAAAGGAATAATAGTTCTCACCATGTTGTGGAACATTTGGTGCTATCTAAACACCGTTAAGGCTAAAGAACACATCCATATTCTTTTACCTGCTGCTAGTATAAAGCAGGTCAAGTGCTTCAGTTCCCTGTTAAGCTAAATACTTTTGGCAGGGATCCAGCTGGAGTGTGAATGTACCTTCAGATGAACTTGGCCATCTCAAACACGTGCGCCTTGTAATTCCATCCCCTGGCCCAGTCACATTAATCATTGCTGTGTGCAGCCCCTATAAAACAGTGTGCCAGCTATTTCTGTCCCTCTTCCTCACTTCTACTTTCCTCCTCCACCTTCAACCCACCCCTTAACTCTCTCTGTGTAGGAGCCTACCTGAGCCACTGATGACCTATGGACTTTACAAAGAGTTCATCAGCCCTGCGAGTAAGTTTCACCCCTACTCTTTATCCAGATACAGATTCTGAACAAACAGCTGTTTAGACATGTGCTGACCTCTAATTTCTACCACTGCACTCTAGTCATCCAAGTCCATTTTGATGAGCTGTGACAAAGTATTTGAGTAAATAAGCCATTAGAGCTTTTAGATCATATTGCCCAGTAACCTTCAGCAACAAAACATAATTTTGTTCACCCACATAACATCAATCCTGTTTGGAATGCTTTTGAAGCAAACCAAACTTGAATTTTTTTTTTTACAACAAGTGTTATAATTGGATCAGGTTGATGTTTTTATCAGCCACTCGCAATGCCCTTATAACAAGGGGGGAAAAGTGGATTAGTAATGAATAATGTTTTGTTTTGATGGATGACAGCATCCATAAGAAGCTTTTTTTCCCCCATGTTTAAATCCTTTTCGTTCCCATAGTAATGATATTTTGTATGTGCTGCTGTGTGGGCGTTCAGATGCCCGTGAGTGAGGAAATGTTTAGGGTATGATCTCGGAGGTCTTTAACACAACCCGTTTACACGAAGGCGACAGCAACGTAGTGCTATCTCCCCCCCCGCTAGCGTAGCGGTCCCTGCTGCCAAATTTAGAAAGGCTTCAGCCCATCGCAATGCTTCTTCATTTATCTGAATAAGAATGTCTTACTGTAATAATTAGGCCTTTACTCCCAAGGGTGATAGCCTCTCATTATTGTGCCTTTAAACGTCTTTTGCTCACTTCTTTTTGATGTCCAAATTACCTAAACTTAAACCTAAGGGACTTCTTTTAAGTAAGAGGGTTCCCTTTTTCCTCTGAATTCCTCAATGTATCTTTGCCTCAACGTGTGTTTGGATCAACTATGTGTATAGAGTTGCATCATCTGTTGAAAGTGTAATGTTTGATATGAACAGTGCTGGCTTTTTGCCATCTCAGGATCTCATAAAAATCATTGTAGATTAAAACGAGTGCATGTCTGTTTTTTTTCTTTTGAACAGAGGGCGGTAGTCCTGAGTCTCGCATCCAAGCCATCCACTGTTTGGTCCACAAGCTACCAGAGAGGAATCGACAAGTCCTCGGGCTGCTTATGAAGCATCTGGCCAAGTGAGTGGTCATAGTTCACCCAATCTCCGCCTCCTCTCTCTCAGTTCTCTCTTTCTGCTCTTCGTGTCTGTCTCCTCGTTCTCACTCCGCATGCTTTTTCTCTCCATCTCCCTCACTCCCACTCTCTTCACTCCCCCTTCCCTGCTGTCACTCCATCTCTTCTCTGTCTACCCAGTGACTGCTGGCTGACAAAATTGACTTTTTTTTTTGCCTTTTCTTGGGTCATTTTCATGTACATTCAGTTGGTTTAGAGAGGACAATGGTGCCTGTATCGTGCATGATCATCTGCACTCAGTCACTCAAATCAAGCTTTCTCTTGAGAGTATTTTATGCACTCCTAAAATAACCACTGTTACACATCACTTCTTTTGGTAAATTGGATAAGAAGAAAGTTTTAAGCAATAATGTTACCTAACATTACAAGGTTTTACCTCAGCAAGCTTTTTATAAACCAAATATGAACAAATTGAAGATAAGTAAATAATCCCTCTTCCCCGAGGCAGTAAAAGTCTGGTGGATCTTATTTCATAGAAACCCACTGCAGAATCAGGGACTGGTAAAAAGGCAGCACTATTGAAATTGAATTTGGATTATCCAGCGTGAAATTCTCCAGACTGGAGACTTGAATATTTTTCTGAAGTTGGCGTGTGTGCATGTCCTGCAGGGGAAGGAAGCAAAGCCAGAATTTCACACTTCTATCTGAAATGGTTTCAGAGATGTTATAAATGTGAGTTGTCACCAATGTTTTTGTCTTCAAAGGCATCCTTTGAAGCTATTTAAACTCTCTCTGCTGCTGTGACACATATCATCTTAATTTGAGTGTGAAATCTCTTCACATGTCCAGATAGATGACTGAAATAACAAGCTCCTTGTCTTTTTTGACCACCTTAAAGATAAAGCATCATCAAGGGAAAATGTCCCAGTTTTGAGCCACGAGATATTTCCTCACTAAATATTTTAACACTGATGGCAACAGGCTACTGTGCAGGTTGGTGGCTTGGCATGATTTTGGAAGTAAGGAACCTCTTAGTGTTGATAGTTTTTAAACAAAAAACAAAGCAGAACAACAATTTAAAGCAAAATTTCACCTATGCATTTGGATTTGAGTGACTGTGGCCATAGTGTGGTTTATCATCCATCAATGAAATAATTTGCACCTGCTGGATTGCCTTTGCAGCCATTTTTTAAATGAGTGTGCTCTTAGATTGCAGATGGATCATGGACAAATTTGGAAAACCTCATTAGATGTAAAATAAGTTTTTCATCCTCAAAATACTCTCCTGGAGCCTCACTCAGCTCTAAATGTCAGTAGCATGTTCCCAATATTACCACTTACACCTGTAATCACATCACACCCCGTCCCCTGTCTTTGCATAACTTTCTTGTACAGTGTCAGGATGCAGCTAGGCAATCACATGGTGGTTAGGACTGTGCAATTACTCAAATTTGTATTTCAGTCTAGATTTTCAGCTCCGAAGGATAACAAAAACGGTATAATCAACAATAAACCAAAATTAACATTAAAATGATTTTGTTACATTCTGCTTCTCAAGCTGATTTTGCCTTCGTTTTAAATGCTAAACTCACACGTCTTATGGTGGGTTTTTTTAAAAAGGGTTAGTGCAAGTAAAGTTGGCAGAAAAAAGAGAGAAGCTGCAGCAGCATGAGGAAACAAAAAGGTAGAATCAGTTCAAATGTGAGGAAACACTGGAGTCAAAGACAGACTTAGATCAAAAACACGTTTTGTGCAAGATTAGCTACTTGTGGTGTCTGCAATGGTCAGCAAGGCAACAAATAGTCAACCACCTGAAATTTTAACACTTCCTCTATTACAGAAACAGAAGGACGAGTTTCAACTCTACAGTATATCATTCTAACTCAGGAAAACACATTTTGGGGGAACAAAGAAATCTTTTTTTTTTCTTACATTGTTGCATGGTCATCTATTTTGAAGGGAGACATGACTGGAGAAAAGTGTTTATAACAAGTTATTTTTCTCTCTCAGTGTGGCAGCACACAGCAAACAGAACCTGATGACCGTAGCCAACCTGGGTGTGGTGTTTGGTCCCACGTTAATGAGGCCACAGGAGGAGACTGTTGCTGCCATCATGGATCTTAAATTTCAAAACATTGTGGTAGAAATCCTCATTGAACACCATGAAAAGGTAACACCCAGAAGTTCTTCAGAGCTGTCTTGAACTGTGCTTTTACAGAGTACTACATTCAACACAGAACACCATGAAGGGGGAAGTTTCTGCTGTAAAACTTTTTTTTGGTTTGTTTTTATTAGATGTAAATTGAAACTATATTTATTGGAATAACTAGGTCTTTGTAGCTTTACACATTTTTTTTTTGTTTTGTTTTTGATTGGATATAACTTTATTTACTAGATCTGGTTCGTTCCTTTTGTGCAAATTTCAGTTGATAATTGTGATCCCATTTGCCACCCAGAAGTGTATTTACTGAAGGCAAATGATTTCAGGCAGCGCAAGCTAAAATAAAAAGTACCTGCAGAAATCTTAGTCTGCAACAAAAATCTGATTGCCAACCTGGGTGGCATTTAATTACAAGATGCCAATTTCCTAATAGTGAAAGTTGCATTTATTTATTTTTATATAAAATATTGAGCAAAGGTAAAGTTCATAGATAGTGAGGGTTTCACTTTAACTCACTGAACTGCATAATCTTCATCCAGTTACTAAGGCAAAAAATAAGAAGTTGGTCATTTTAGAGAAGTTTTGAATTTGGCCAATAGGGGGAGCCCTATGTGTTTAAACCTGAACTGTACACTTGGTATTCTTTCATTTAATTTCATTCTTCCTGACTTGTATGTATTTTGTAATATTTTGAAGAATTTTGTTTGCTTTAATATTTTATTGTTTTTAAAGCTTTTTGTCATTTACAGTAGATCTTCAAAAATTGATATTTTTTTGTGTGAAAGGAGGAAATGTCTTTTTTTTTGCTGAAGTCAGAAGATGTAGGTGTTTATTTTCCCCCTTTCCCACTTAATTAAATAAATCCATGTTGTGTATTGTGACTATCTTAACTCAGGCTCACAAATCTCAAATCAGTTATTGATGAATGCAGAGACCAGATGAAAACCGACAGAGTGTACAAATGTGCTCAAACAAGAGCAGCAGCTCGCCATATTCTGCTGGTCTTTGAAGCTTCCTGGAGTGTCCAACACCGGTCTGCTGATAAAAGATGTAGTGTTAGAATGCAGCAAGAGCATTTTGGAAAGTACAGCATGTTAGAGCAGGGGAAAGGCTGAGCAGACAGACAGACAGGCATTAACTTTCCTCACAGCTGAGTCCCACTCCAGACTGTTGATACCCCCAGATACCAACAGTAGACTCTGTTTTACATTCACCTCCATGTGCAGAGCGAGGCAGCAGAAACTCTCAGCCATATCAGATTTCTCACTTTTTTTCTATCTGCCTCTCTTCTACAAACTTTCTCTCTCATGCTCTCCCTCCTCTGCGTCTCTCCACTTCACACTCTGCCTTACTTTCTCTGCCACTTTCTCTCCTCTCCTCTCCCTTCCTTCTCTACCTCCCTCCCCATCTCATGTGTGATCCTTTCTGAGGCTCTGCTGAGACTTCCTCTCCTCTGTAGCCCTATTCTCTTTCAACTCCACATCTAAAGTGTATATGTAAATATGGTCCAGTGTAAACAGGCTGCACCACTTGGCCAGCCCTTCTCAAGTCCTAACCGTGTTTATTTTACTTTCCACTTTTTCACAGAGTGGGTCAAATTATCAGAGAGGAAAAGTCACCTTAACTTAGATCCAGATTTCTGGATTGGGTGGGATTGAGGTCTGTGTGGAGAGAGGGAGAGAGGGGGAGAGGCACAAATAAAATCTTCTTAAAGGCAGTTTTAGGGCTTCAATCAATGTGGTGCACAGTTTTCCCTATGAGCACAAACTGTGGCTGCAAAATACTTTTTCAACCTAGCACTGCATAAAAAGCAGAGTTTCAAAACTTGTGAGGTCAGTTAAGGATGTGCTGCTACTTTTTGAGTTTCTGCACTTTCTGTGTTGTGCTGGAGACTTACCCGTTCTCGCATGTGTATTTAGATCTTTGCAGATGCTCCAGAGTTGAGCCCTCTTACACCTGCTGGCCTAGTATTATCTGCTCCCACAAGACAGTCCAAAAAACAGAGTCGACAGAGCCGACCTTTGGCTGTCTACAATCCACAAGTCCTCGACATTCCGAATGGTAAGAAATGATAAATTTGCACTTGTGTCTTTTCACTGGTTTGTTAGAACCCTGATGAAGAGCAGTCACATATTTATTCATTTACAGAGGGCAAAAGAAATCGGAAGCAACAAATGAGTAATGCATTCTCATTTTATTACTGCATACTAATGAGGAGATGGTGAATCGGCCTGCATGTGTGTGTGGGGGTATTGGTGTGTGTCTGTCTTTTGCTTTTCTAGACAGCCGTTCATCCATTCTGCTTCACACTTGGCAAATGTAATGCTGAGGACCCAAGTGCTGTGTTGAGTGTGAAGGAGTTTGGATGAGTGGTTTTCATACTTTAGTTAAAAGTAGGATTTTGCTGCTCCTTCACAGTACTGAGTTCTCACTGGGTCTTTGTCATCAGGGGGCATTGATGCCACTTAGACACAAGCTTTCGTTAGTGTTCTTTATAGCTGTTTTGAGTGTTAGCTTTGTTCTTGAAGATTACTTTGGGTGTTTCTTGCTTCATTAATAATTGATCAACTTAAAATAATAAGTTTTGTACTAAATGGTATTAGACCACCATCAGCACACACACACACACACACACATGCACACACACACACACACACACACACACAGTATTATCACATTTATTTATGGACAGATCAGCTTTCATTTTTTCTTTTGCCAAGATCCTGTTGTGATGACGCCAGAGACGGACTGTGGCGTAAAGTCTTCTTATGCACGTCTGAAAAAAAAAATCTTGATAATATTTTGGTCTGGACTCTGGTAGTGTGTGAAAATGATGTCTTCTCCATTCACATTTGAGCCAGATTATTTCTGGATCTGTCATTTAATATGAGGTGGTTCCTTAAGCAACCATCCTACATGGTTGTTTAATGTATGAGAAGCTGCTCACCGCCTCATTTATGGTTTAATAACTCATTGTCAGTTGAAACGCACTGATTAATGCAGCACCTAACTATCAAAGATCACACTACCAGTCACCAGAAAAGCTTTGGTGTTGGTAAGGAGGCTGGTTGCCATACCTCGGATTCAGATAAAGCAGTGTGGCTTTTGTCCCGGTCTTGTCCAGTGGACTAGGTCTTTGGGTCGCTGAGGGGGTCACAGGAGTGTGGTTGTCCAGTTCTGTGTGTTTTGTGGACTTGGAGAAGACTTATGACCATGTCCCCTGAGATATTCTGTGGAGGGTGTTGCAAGAGTATGGGAGGATGGGATCATTTTCAAGGCCTATTTGGCACCTGTACAGCCAACGCAAGAGCTGCATTTGAAGTTCAGGTTGAACCAGTGCTGCACCTCATCTCCTATCCTGCTTGTGGTCTTCAATGACAGAGTCTCAAGGACCTGATCTTCCTACGTGTGGTGGTCAGGCCTAGTTTTAGAAATAAGGTGAGGGGTTTCATCCTCTAGATTCGAAGAGCTCGGAGTAGAGTCGCTGCTTCTCCTCATCGAGAGGAGTCAGCTGAGGTGGTGTGGCCATCTGATTTGGATGACTCTAGGTCACTTCCTCTGGAGGTTTTTCAGGTATTATCCAACTGGAATAGACCTAGAACTCACTGGAGGAATTATTTATCGTCTCTGGTGTGGGAACATCTTAGGATACTAACAGTCACTGAGGGGCTGGTAAGTGTCGCTGGAGAGAAGCATTTTCTGGCTTGCACTTCTGGACCTCTTACCTCCATCAGCCACTGTTGGAAAGGTGGAAGAACATGGATGGATGCTGTATTTACTGTCTATTTACTCAGTTAAGTCCAGTTAGTCACCTTGCCCCCCATTGTTTTTGTTTTAGCTGCAAAAAGAGATAAATATTCATTTTCAGTAATACTTTGAGTTTAGGAACAAGGTTGAATCAGTTTGGCTAAGAACATAGAACACAAAGTTAGAAAATTCAATAAAAATATACAAATATTAGTTTCAATCCTCTTCATAGAGAAGTTATCAGTCAGCAATACACCAACACATTTTGAAACTTTATTTTTTTAAACTAAATGTTTTTAAATTTACTGTAAACCCGACTTATATTAACCCAGTGATCAGCTTGAATAGGCTTATTTCACAGTAGACATTTTGACTTGGAAAAGGAGTGGACAGCACGTGTGTAATTACAAAGGCCACATTCCATTTAGAATATGCCCTGCTTGTTAGCATTTTTGCAGAACAACCAACATGGAATTCAGCACTTATTATTGCACCTTTGCTTTCAAGTCTAAATGTCTGCTGTCAATGTTGATGTCAAGTTTATTGCTTTAGCACATCAAAACAACCAGTTTACCTTTACACTTTACAAATCAGTCAAAACAGTAAATTACAAAAGTCAAAGCAATAAAGTGGATAAAAATATCAAATTAAGTACACAGCATAAAAAAAAAATCTTCTGCTCTATTTGGGTCTCATGTCCTGCCAGAGTTAAATGCCAAAGAAAGCAAAAATTTGAAGGACTCGGTAGTCTCTGCAGTACATATATGGAGAGGTGAACAGATTCTGCATAAGCCCCTTTTGGATTTTAATTTGGATCTCAGAACAATCTAAGAGAACCGTTTAGTGGACTGAAGTACTGTAATAGTGTGTGTAGGTTAAAGAGATTGCATAAATATGATGTGAAGTAAGCCTATTGCTAATTTCACCTTGTTCATTGAGACACTTTATTTTGGCTTAATAAGTAATCCTGCATCAGTTTTACTAGCTAAACTAGAGTGTAATCTGCATGGTAAGTCAAGAATGAAGGCACAAAGGCAGCAGTTAAAGGGGGACTGCATTTGTTTTCACTTGACACACTAAACAAACTAGCTGCTGAGTATTTTCCTCTCATTTCTGCTGAGCTCTGAACCACTCATTCAGTCTGTTCTATAGTGACTAATCCAAGGCATAACAGTGTGTACAGATGACACGCCGACCTCTGTTACCTCCTCTGTAATAATTTGTAGACAGATTTGCATCTGTGGCTCTTATGAGCCCTTGTAAATTCATGTATAATAAAATAGGAGGCTATAAGAAGGTCCCGTCATGATGCATCAGAGGAGCAGATCACCTGACCTGTAGATCGCCTAACTCCATCATCCCTTCCTCAGTCTAAAACCAAAGGAGTTTAAATCTGCTGACCAGATTGCCTTTCTTTGTCCTCCTTACGTCAGATGTTTCTCCAGGGTTATTTTAATATCAGAGGATGAAATATGTGTAGCGGTATAAACTTATTAAGTTTGTTGCTGCACACTTCTGTAAGATCTAGCTTCGTTTTGTCGGTTTTACTCGGAGAGTTTTCTCGGATACCTTCACTTACTATTTCACAGGAACTCTAGGTTCTGTCAGATGTTACAGGGAGTAGATTACGTATCTTGATATTGACGAATGGAAGACTGAGTCAGGAATAAAAGACTTTACAGAATTTATTATAAAAGACTGACGGACGAACAGTTACAAACAGATGAGCAGAGGTAACAAGGTTATTAGCTGTGTCAACACAATGTTAAGTGTTCTAAGTTGATCTTAAAGCGGCTCTCTGGAGCATTTTTCTCTGTATCAAAGTTTTCTAAATGTTTTAAATGATATTTCAGGTCTAAACTATGATCTATGGGTTGAGTTCCACAACATCTGTCATTCTGATGAAGACCCTCCTTCCTCCTAGAGACCCCTTTCCATTATTTCTTGCCGCCGACATTTTTCAGCCAATGAAATTCAAATTTCTGCATTCTCTCAACATGCACGCGCATCGACCAAACCTGTACCAGTAGGGGGCGCTGTCGTACAGGACGCTCCGTGTGTTTCTCTGCCATCTCAGCCGTTCACTGAGGACTCACGGCTCATTTCTACTAAAAACCTACCCATTCCCCAGCTAAAGATGAATTTATTTTTATTTTTAAACCTTTCACCTCACAGAATGGCAAGGCTTGACAGGATTATGCGTTTATTTTGGTCAGAAAGTTAATCCAGGACCGAGTCAAGTTCAGCTTCAGAGTCCAGCAGCAGCTCGGTGCTAACAGAGCTAATATCAGAAGCAGCAGGGACAGAGAGGGCTCATCAGACCCTCTCTGTCCTAACCTTTAGTTAGGTTGGAGTGTAGAGCTTATCAACAGAGGCCTTGTGGTTACCAGATTATGGAATCTTACTGTTCGGCGTTACTGGATCGCATCTGGCAGGTGGAGGTCGACGAGGAAGCGGAAGATTCCCCCTCGATCGGTCCGGAGGCCTTCGGAGGTGGGAAGCCGCCTTGGGCCGGCAGGAGACGTCCTTGGATACGGCCGTCAGTAGATCCATTTCTGATTTAGCTGGCAGTTAGCATTTTGAGCTAACAGAGCAAAGGCTACTTTCCCCATGTCGTGGAGAGAGGCAGACGTGGGGTGTCTATGCCTCAGGGAAAAGAGCGGTGATCATCGGCTCAAACGGGGCTCGTTACCCATTCAGGGGAGAGCCAGCAACTTAGGAAATAGCTTAGCTGTGTAGTGGGTGACAGCTAGCGTCTTGACTCATCAAGGTCTAGATGAGAACCCTCTTGTCTCAGGAAGTGGTGAGACTTAACATGGAGTCATGTCGACGTGAACCTATGGGAAGGGTTCTATCAAGGTCACATGACTCAAGCCCTTAAAGCTATAGTTCACCTTAAAGCAGCACTCTGGATTATTTCAGCAAGAGAGCAGTTTTTGAATCTAGCGTCCAAAGGCTCCTCCTCAAAACATCTCGACACGCGCGTCCGGTCGCGTGTGCACGCATGCACGCGGCGCATATACTTCGGACATGAACTGTACCGCTCGATGTGTAGGGTTTAATCACTCACAGTTCACAATCTTATTCCAACAACACTACGAGGGTCTGATGAGCCCTCTCTGTCCCTGCTGCTTCTGATATTAGCTCTGTTAGCACCGAGCTGCTGCTGGACTCTGAAGCTGAACTTGACTCGGTCCTGGATTAACTTTCTGACCAAAATAAACGCATAATCCTGTCAAGCCTTGCCATTCTGTGAGGTGAAAGGTTTAAAAATAAAAATAAATCCATCTTTAGCTGGGGAATGGGTAGGTTTTTAGTAGAAATGAGCTGTGAGTCCTCAGTGAACGGCTGAGACGGCAGAGAAACACACGGAGCGTCCTGTATGACAGCGCCCCCTACTGGTACAGGTTTGGTCGATGCGCGTGCATGTTGAGAGAATGCAGAAATTTGAATTTCATTGGCTGAAAAATGTCGGCGGCAAGAAATAATGGAAAGGGGTCTCTAGGAGGAAGGAGGGTCTTCGTCAGAATGACAGATGTGGTGGAACTCAACCCATAGATCATAGTTTAGACCTGAAATATCATTTAAAACATTTAGAAAACTTTGATACAGAGAAAAATAATCCAGAGAGACGCTTTAATAAGTAAATATATGAAACATATTGATTTTAACCTTTTAGCAAAGTAAAAATATGAAATAATACTAAAGCTGGATCAAACATTCATAATACTGTGGAAGAAGATGCATTAATCATATTAAGACATTTCTGAGCAGTTTAATTAAGAGTAGTGTCGTTTAGAAGGAGACATCAGGAAGTCTTTGAGTTTATTGTTACTAAAGAGTCCTGTGGAGGTCTTCTGGAAAAACGATCTGGATACCTGGGAATGTTGATTCAGGTTAAAACATAGTAAAAGAGTCATTGTAATCCAAGTTATTGGGAATAAAGATGATTATTGTTTGTGTGATGTTCAAGGGGTCAAAGGTTATAGCGTATTTGGTAACGCTACATATGTAATCCTTTTTTTTTTTTATAATTTATTTTTTTGTGAAAAGTTAACATGTGCGCAGTATCTCCACTCTACATTTGGGTATGTTCCATTCATACCAACAAATTAAACTAAATTTTTTACATATTGATATAGAGCACCATCAACACAAAATACAAACAACACCAAGAACAGAACAATCAAACAAAAACAAACAAAAAAAAAGGAAAAAGAAAACATGCCATCAACAACAAAAACAAAGCTAACAAGATGAAAATAAAACAAAGCAAAAATAAACTAGTGTTATTCGGGAGTGTCCTATACTATTTTCAATAGTTTTGAAATATGAAATCAGGCCTGCAGGGAATTATATATATATAACCCATTTTTAACCTTCTTTTTTAACCTTTGCATTTCTTTACGAGTGCAACATAATGAGGACAAATGCAAATGTAATATTGAAATAGGAACAGTGTTAAAGGATCCTTTTTTTTGTCCGTGTGTTGCTGTAGGTAGGATTTCAGACCAAGTATGTATACTGGTGATTTCTCAGGTTTTCTAACTTACGAAGAATGGAGAGATCTGTAGTTTTATCATAGGTAAACCTCAACTGTGAGAAACAGAATATATTTTTCAAGTGTTTTTTTTTTTAATAATAATAATTTGCATGTTATTGCAATAAATAAGTATCCCCTACCAAACAGCAAGAATTCTGGCTCTCACAGACCTGAGAGTTGGTTATTAAGAATGTCTACTATCCTCCACTTATTACCTGTATTAAATGCAACTCTTTGAACCCATTACCTGTATAAAAACACACCTGTCCACACAATCAATCAGACACCACTCTCTCCACCATGGAGACCAAAGAGCTGTCTGAGGACACCAGGGACAAGACTGTAGATCTACACAAGGCTGGGATGGGCTACAGGACAACAGGCTAACAGCTTGGTGAGAAGAAAATTACTGCTTGTGAAATTATTAGAAAACAGAAACTCAAGTTGACTGTTAGTCTCCCTCAGACTGGAGCTCCATGCAAGATCTGGCCTCGTGGAGAATCAATGATCATGAGAAAGATGAGGGATCAGATCAGAACTACATAGGAGGAGTTGGTCAATGACCTGAAGAGAGCAGGGACCACATGGTCAAAGGTTACCATAGTAACACACTACACCAGGGTTATTCAATTCCGGTCCTCAAGGACCACTCTCTGCATGTTTTCTGTGTTTCCGTGCACCAACACACTTGATTCAATGAATGAATCCTCTCTTCAGCATGTCCTCAAGTTCTTTAGAAGCCTGTTAATCACCCATTGATTCAAACCAGGTGCGTTGGTGCAGAGAAACATAGAAAACATGCAGGTAGTGGCCCTCAAGGACTGGAATTGAATAACCCTGCACTACACCGTCATGGATCAAGGTCCCACTGCTCAAACCAGCACATGTCCAAGCCCGTCTGAGGTTTACCAAAGATCATCTGGATGATCCAGAGGAGGTATAGTAAAAGGTCACGTGGTCAGATGAGACCAAAATAGAACCTTTTGGTGTAAACTCTACTCACCATGTTTGGAGGAAGATGGAAGATGAGTATAATCCCAAGGAGTTCAGCTCCTGGGGGTGTTTTTCTGCAAGGGGAACAGGTCAACTGCACTGTATTGAGAAGAGGATAAATGGGCAACAACCTCCTTCCCTCAGTAAGAGCGTTGAAGATAGGTCAGGGCTGGGTCTTCCATAGGACAATGACCCAAAACACAGCTAGGGAAACTAAGGAGAGACTCTGAAGCATATCAAGGACCTGGAGTGGTCTGGCCAGTCTCCAGACCTGAACCCAATAATGGAGGAACTGAAACTGAGTTATCCAGCAACAGTCCTGAAACCTGGAAGACCTGAAGGTCTGTACGGAGGAGTGGGTCAAAATCCCCGCTGCAGTGATGCTAACCTGGTCAAGAACTACAGGGAAAATGTGACCTCTGGAATTTTAAACAAAGGTTTCTGTATCAAATAATATTTATTTTTCTGTTGTATCAAATATGTATTTCATGCAATAAAAATTATTATTTAAAAATCATGCAAAGTGGTTTTCTGGGTATTTTTGTTCTGTCAGTTGAGGTGTTTCTACGATAAAAATTACAGAGCGCTTTATTTTTGTAAGTGGGAAAACTTGAAAATCAGCTGTGTATCAAATACTTCCTTTCCCCACTGTATGCGGCTTTCAGAGTATAAATCCTATGATTTACAGTAGAAGTTGATTACATTACTTGCATGATGCTGATTGAGTTGAAATAAAATTGAAATGTGTCAAATAAGTGTGAAACTTTATTTATATAAACATGAAAACTCGGATATCTATACTCATTTATGTAAAACTTTACCTGATTAAACACAAGTCAAGTTTTATTTAATGACCTGTGTAAGCTGTAAAAGTCCATGTCATTACAAGTTTATTAACCGTTGTTTACATATTTCATCTACAAAGATATTGCACTCATTTCACTTGATCAGACTTTCCTGTTCTGTTGGTTTCAAGACCCTTTTTCAAGAAGAGGCATCTGCATCAATCTTGGTGGTTTGTGAGTGTTCAGCGATCTCACACACTTCCCAGCATAGTTTCTTCTACCTGATGAAATAAATAAATTAAAAAGTAGTGAGGACAAGCCAAGCCTTTAGAGTTATGAGTTTCCGTCCATCAAGATGGAGATTTTGATGGGAAAAAAGTCTCAAACAATCTACAAAGTGTATAATACCATAACACCTGTAATGCTCTACTTTTCTGTGTGCTTCAGGTAATAATTGGACTATAAGCTAAATTCAGTATTATATATATAAATATTTATAATTAAATAACTAAACTAGTCGGCTTGTTTGTTACTTTAGTGACCGTCAGTGGGCTGGAATAGGTTGAATATTTCACAGCGAATAAATAGTTGATGTCATTTTTTTTCTTATGCCAGCTATGGTAGATGGTTGTAACCTAACCGCGGAGGAGACGTCGATGGGCAGCAATGAGTCCGTATCATCACAGTCATCGTCCGCCTCGGCCCCTGAACTTGCTACAGATAAGACTGACCATGCAACACTGACCACCAGCCTCAGCTCCGGCAGCAGCTCCCGGTGAGTTTTCCCACAGGCTCCTTGTGATTTATATCTTAGGAATGTGATCAGTAAACATGCAGGTAAGGTTGGCTTGAGTCCTTGATTCATTTCTGTTAAAAGCTATTAATTGGCCTGAGATAAATTGATGCTGAACTTCAATTTATGTTTGTCATTAAAGTTAAACATTACCAAAAAAAAGATGCATATATTAATATTAATAGGAGCAATAAAAGAAACTTCCCTATGGATTCTCAAACAAGAATGTTGCACTTGGTTTGTAATGTTTTGAGCTTTTTGCCAACATATTCTTCTTTCCCACTCACTTTTATTAAATGTAGATCAATCAGTACTACAATGAGTAAAACTGATTATGAAGTTATTATATGAATAACTTGTAGTCATTTTGAAGAGCCCTTTTATAGTGTGAAGCTTTGCCATGTATCTTTGCAGCCTCTCCTGCCTGTCCTCTGTCTCTCTGAGTCCTTGGTTCTTTTTTGTTGTTTCCAGCCCAGAACTTGCCTTGAATGCTGATGTGAGAGATGAATTATTGGGTTATGCTGCAGATGTTAGACTCACTGCTGTGTCATGTCTACAAATTCACCTTGAGATAGACTGTCTCTCATTCACTGTCTCTTTTTTGTCTATTTCCTGAAAAAAATACAAGTAGTACAATTAAAACCAGTCCACCCCACAGCTTGACAGGACGGTGTGATTCCTTTACTCTGTGACCTTTGTGGGTGTATGTCTGCTTGTGTGTTGGCATGTTAAGTTGTTTTTTTTTTCCTGACTTGCAGGAATAGACAGACAGGACTTTATATACATCATGTAACCTACTCCTTTTTATGGGTTTTTTTGTGCTTTCCCACATATGTGGCATCATGTTGGAGGACGGAAGGAGCAACCAGGAGGAGGTCATAAATCTCAGCTCTTATTTGTTTGGAAGACAGGTGGCCGTGCGTTGGCCGTGTAAATCGTATTGACATTGGAGCGATATTCATCTTGTTTACCCTTATAGCCACAGCCCCTGTCCCTTTATGAAGACTTGCGCCATATGTCACAGGGTGTCGCCCTGGCTTTGGTCACTCGTAAATCTTAGCATGTGAGATGGTAGAGACCTGTTAGCGCAGCACCTCTCTGGCGTTGAACCCAGGGATTCAGCTTCAGTCCGAGCCAAGACGAGCAGGGATTGCAATTGCTAAATTACATCCAGCCAGTCTCTGAAATGCAGTTTGCTGTGCCCCAAAATGCACCTGGACAGCAGTATATTTTAGTCAGTTTCCTGCTAAATCTGCACGGTCATACACAAATGCATCCTGACTCCCAATATCTTCCAATAACTTTTTGTGGACTGTGACATGATTTATAATCTCTGTGATTTTCAGTGACTCGCCTCATTTCTCCTCCTCAAATCCAGTCACAGCTTCTCCCAGGGGCTCTGTTGCCCCAAGTTCTCCCAAGTTGCATATTCATTTTTTTCCCTTCTATATACTTCCCTATCTCTAGCCCTCCTGGTCTCCTACAGGCAGACAGCTGTGGATCATAAGATTGTGGATCTGAGCTGATTTCCTGCCCACCCAAACTGGCAGTGGCAGGGTTAGCAGCTTGGCTGTAGGTTTGATCCTCCTTTCTACTAGAATCAGACCTAAATCCCACCGCTGCCCATCTTCTTTTAGTATAAGGAAGATGATAGGCCCTCTCATCCCCAAGTCAGATCCTTGCCAGGATCAACAAGGCTTTGACGCTCGAGAGTGAAATTCCTCCAGTAATGAGAAACAGCAGTTCACTGGTGTGGATAAATTCTTCTTTCTATTAACCCGACCGTGTGTGATAGTGTGAGATAACCCTGATGTTTAAATGATGAAATAGAAAACTTTTATCATTATTGTTTAACTTTAAGGTGATACAAAGTTTCTTCCATACACATACACTACTCACAGAAAGTTAGGGATATTTGGCTTTGTGGTGAAATTTCAGGATGAACCTAAAATGCACTCTAACCTTTACAGATGAACACAATGTGACCTTCAATAAACCTTTGAATCCACATGTCCAACTGTTTAATGTTTCACTACTTTTTGCACAATTTTCTGCTCTCTATCAAGGATCTTAAAGGTGAAATACACAACAGGTAGAAAAAAGATCTGGATAATGAATGAGCTGATATATTACCATAATTATAAGAATACAGGTGCATTGCAACTTTAGGGGCAGACAATTTATGTATCACATTTTCTGTGAATGGCAGACAGAAAAAGGTGCATAGCTCCAGGTAAGAATGTGGATGTGATCGGAAGTGTGATGGCGTTCTGTGGTTTTTAATGTATCGGCGGTTAATAAAAACATAAAAGTTACTTTAGAGATTTTGATAAACAAATAACTGATGATCTCCCTAGTATTGCTGAATTCATAGTTTGAAGTTATTTAACCCTAAATGATATAATGAGCTGCCTTTTTTTTTATTGTTTAAACAACCATGTGAGATCATTCTTTTAAGAACAAGTCTATGTGGGATGACGATACCAAAATTGATGTTCTGTAAATTACTGATGAGTAGTTCAGAAAGTATAAGTATCAACGTATATTTGGGAAAAGTCCATGATCAGACTCGTTCATCAACAGTGCTAGATCTTGATGAGCATTTTAATGCAACTCTGCATGGGAATGAATATTGAGATGTTAAGGTAGTCTTAGGCAATATTTGCAAAGTGAAAAATGGCTATAAGTCAGACACTTACAGACACTGGGCTTCGATTTCATGTGGTAGTAGCTGCAAGTCATTCACAACACAAACCCTGACTGCTAACAGAATCCTATGTAGAAGATTTGACCATAACAACAAATATAACAGCAAATATTCTCAATATTAGATCGAGATCAGATAGGGTGGACGTCCTCATGTGGTTTAGACCTTTCAGGGCTGAGCATCCCTCGAATCCCTCCTGGGTTGGAGTGTTTGTGATTCCGTTCTCCTGCAGGTGGGTTAAGTGTTGGTGCTCCTCTCCTCCTCCTTTTGGCTGTGACCCAGGCAGACAGTGATTGTGCTTGGGCCCAGGTTAATGAGTGGATTTGCTGCACTGCAGCGCACTGTCCCCCCATGCTGATGTGGAGCAGCTGAGCACCATAGTGGTCCCACACTGCTGCAGAGCAATAAATCACCCACAGTCAGACCAGGCCTGATCTGAACAGCCACCACTGGGGATGGACACCGAGGGAGATGCGATGGGGAAAAAAAGAAGCAAAAAGAGGAAACAATGCAGAGCACGAGTCTCGTACTGTTTGTTCACTTTCACCAGGAGAAAAAAAATCTTTAACACGCTCTCTCTTAAAGCCATCTCTCTCTCTCCTCCATCAGTGCCAATGTAACATCTATTCACAACATCCACCCAACCTCCAGCCCCTCCTCAGCTGCTCCCTCTAATTGCCTTTATTAACGTCTCTATGGGAGCGGCAACTAGAAGCAATTTGCTCATTATGTGCTGTATTAGCACTGGCCCTGGGGCAGGCATGGAACACAGAGGGAAGCCTGGCTGAGAGTCCTGCTCCCCTCTGCTGCTCTCTGCCTTCACCAGGACCCCTGCCTCCATCCTTGGTCTTAACAACAACTAGAGCCAAGCACACCCTTACTACTGTATCCTGTGGAGCACTGGCTCAAGTGTTACTGTTAACTTTCAGGGCATAAAAACAGTATTTGCAGCCTCTGAATTTAAATATAGGAGAATGTGCACCCCATATTTAGCTTCTGTGTCATTTATTTTCAACTTTCAGTTTCCCCAGTGACGACTGTTTAATATTTTTCATGCAGATAGATTATTATAATAGTTTGAGAATGAGGATCCGTTATTAGTCTGGTCTCTTCACTGTTGAAACATTAATAGGGCAGGGTTAAGAATCCATTTGAAACAGATTTGAAAGTAATAGAAATATTGAAATGTTATTTGAATTGAGTTTAAATTGCAGATCTTCAAGCTAAATACCCAAATTTGAATTCCCTTTTCCATTTATTATGTGTGGCTGTTGGGAGATGATGGTTTTTTGCACATTAAGAATAAACTGATTTAATTTGTGAACGCCTTTTGTGTAAACTGCTGCACAGCAAAATAAAATAGGATGAAATCTTCTCAGTCTTCAGTGAAATGTAATGTGATATTTTTCATATTGGTATTAATTAATACATTTGTCTCCTCACTTTGCTGTTTCAGTGCTAAATGATTTAAAGCACACCATTTCAATCAAAAACATTAATTTAGCTTCTTTTGCTCGGTTTTCTTGAACGTCTTGTCTTTCTTTTTACAGAGTACTGCACTTAAAGCAGGTGTTTATAGCTAGTGAGCAATGTTTAGAGTCAACAATATTAATAATCTGTTTGGATTATCTGCAGATCTCCTCTGTTACCTGCTTCTAGAGCTTCATGTGAGAGTCAACCTGCCGCCACCACAGCTGCTCCTGAAAAAGAGAAGCAAGAGCAAAGGTAATCCAGTCCTCAAAATGTAGAAAAGCTTCTCTTTGCATTTCGGCAGGGTTGTTTTTGGCAGCCACTTTGGTTTAAGTCTTAGCCTTTTGGATGAAAATGACGATTAGTTTTTGTCACATTTTAGTCATGTCTATATGTGATAGTTTTAGTCCAGTTTTAGTTGAGGAAAATCCAAAAATGTTTTAGTCTAGTTTTAGTCAAAAAAATATTAATCCTTTTAAAAAAGTAATTTGTTTATTTGTTTAGCAGACGCTTTTATCCAAAGTGTTGTACACCATTAACAGTTACCCTATCAGGTATGTTGCGATCTGTGGGGGAAACTGGAGTACACGCATGCATGGGGAGTACATGCTAACGCCACGCAGAAAGGCCACAGCTGGGATTCGAACCTGCGACCCTCTTGCTGCTAGGCAACAGTGCTGATAACTGCACCACCATGCAGCAGTTCAGGTCAATAAGTTGGGAAATAGAATCATTCGCATCAATTTATCGATCAGTTCAAAAGTACTATAACCAGTTTTGGCGTTAAACAGGAATAATAGCGAAAAACATCCAAAGTGGACAAAAGTACAATAATCAAAGCCTTGAATCAACACTATAAGTATTGGTCTAACATTCAGCCATAATGATAACTGTTTAATGAATGAAATCACTAATCAGGACTTAAAGCTCATTAGCCTAGCTATTAGCTCTTCTGCGGTTTTCATGTAGCGCCGCATTTTTAGTAAAACACAAGAAACAAACAAAGCTCTTGACTCACCGTGGAGTTTATTAAATAAGGACACAATATGGAATCAGTCAGCAGAGCGGTCACAAGCTTTCAAGAAGTATTCTTTGAATAAGTATCCATTTTATTAGTGCCCAGCGAGAGACAATAGACTAATCGCCCTGGAACTAATCAAAGGGTTAACCCCGCCACAATAAAAGCTGTGCTCCGCCGTGGACATTGAGTTCACTTGAATGACCGTAAAATTAGTTCACCCAAATACTGTTCCACAACTCCACACACAAACATTTTTGTGTCATCTCATTTTAGTCATCAAAGAGCCGCGTTTAGCTCGTCAGCGTTTTGTTAACTTCTTGGGGGGGAAAAGGTGCGTTAACGCCAAATTTTCTTATAGTCTTTGTCAACAAAAACAACAGTGCATTTCTGTTTTAGTTTTTCTACACTTTGGCTTTATTTTAACTAATATTTTGAAACTTTTTTCCCTCCATGTCTTTCTTGCAAATCTTTTCTTTAATATTTACTCAATATACCTGCTCTGTCATTCATCTAACATCTCTTCACAAATACATATTTTCCCTGACTTGTTCATTTATTCATCAGTCCTATAAATTGGCTACTTTTGAAGGATTGAATGCAGTACACACATTGACAGCGACAGACTTCTACCTTGTCAAACCTCAAACGGTATCTGGGGTTGTAGAAAACGCTCACACACAACGTTTTTCTGCTTGCTTTAGATAGAATGAAAGCTAAAATCAGTGCCCCTGAATGCTGCTGAGGAATATGCAAAGAGCTTTGGCCAAACCATTAAGGTGATTTTTATGTAAATATCAGCTCTTTTTTATGCGAAGGCTGCTTTAAATAAAAGCATTCTCCCAAAAGTCTCAATACAAGAGCTCAGCTGAACATCATTTCATTGAAATCTCTGACTACACTTTTTTTCCTCCCTCTTCTTCCTACTATCTTGCCATACCACATGCAAAAAATTAATATTTATTGGGGCCTCCTCTGTTGATTGCGTGATTCAACATATTGTTGCTGGTATTTGAGATAATCGTTTGCAATGTTGAGCTAGAGAAGCTTGTCCTGGCAACAGTGTTTATGTCTTGTCCGTTGAAGGGCATAATTATTATTTATTTATCTGACCAAACTTTTTCTGAGTGACAGGTTTGGTTTCTTTTGACAGAACTGTCTCACATCAACCTGCACAATGTAACTTAAAAAGCTTCAGTAGCGTGGTGTGTTTATGTGGTTTAGAATTCCACCACCATTTTTAAATTATCTCCCTATAGATGGGAGCCGTTACAGCAACAAGCTGCGCCTCGTTTCATTGTGCGTTTATGAACTCACAGGTGCGTATAGATGCGTTTTGACTCACCCCCTAATCTGTCTAGATTAGATTTGGGCAGGAAAAGAGTACCCATGCCCTCCGTTGGTTCTTTTCCTTATTTTCCAGCGTGGCCAATTTCTGCTGTTTCAGACTAGCGAGGAAATGAACAAGCAGACCCAAGGCCCAGATTGAACTGTACGGTAATCCTCCCCAAAGCCTGGCCAGCTCACTGATTGCCTTCATTTTTCAGTGTCACCGGCAGGAGAGCCAAGGCGGTGTACCCATGTGAGGCAGAGCACGACTCCGAGCTCTCCTTCCAGGTCGGCGCAATATTCAGCGCAGGTAAGTGTTATCGCCCACACCAGTCGCTCACTCAGAACCTGCTCGGGAATATTGGATTTAGAAGTGTGAGGGTGGGGATGGGGGGGGGGGGGGGGGGGGGGGGGGGGGGGGGGGGGGGACTGAGCACCCAATCTGATCTTGAGTTGGTGAAAGAGACGAGGAAAGGTGGAACTCTGAGGGGTAAGGTAAGAGACGCAGGTTTACTTTCTTTAAGGAAGAAACTCGACTGAACTTGAATCATTTTAGATGGAAATACGGACGTTTTTCTTTTTTTTTTTTGTCAAACTGTGTTTGATGGACATTTTTGGTTATCTTTAGATACATGGACTGAAATCATGTGTTTTGTTTTATCTTGATCATGCTGTCATTAACCTTTGATCATGTGCTGAGTAAAAGTGATTTTTTTTAAAAACGTAAACATGTAAAATCTCAAGTACATTTCTAAATATTTTTATCCATTTTTTGTTTTGTTGCACACTGAATAAAATATAAAGCTTTAAATCCTAAATGTTTTCTATGAACTCCTTTAAGCCCTCTATCTGTTGACTCCCCCTCCTCCCTCCCTGTGGCATCACCCCCACAGTGACTCTCTTGTCCTCTCCTGCAGTGACCCAGTCGAGAGAACCGGGCTGGCTGGAGGGGGAGCTGGAAGGAAAGAGAGGCCTCATCCCTGAGAACTATGTGGAGTTACTGTAAAACCAAACTAGCAAAACAATTATTTATGGACACTTTTATCGCATTAACCAAGGAGTCATATTCGAGCTTCTTCTGAAGTGATTTTTTTTTTGATTATATACATTTTAGCTGGCGAGGGGACTTATGCTGCATGTGCGAGCATGGCCAGGTATTCACAACAGCTTTGCCCTTGTAGACGCAGAATGGGAATGCACTCACCACGTTCTGCTGTATATCCGTTGCTGTTGTCTCCTAATGTCCAAGTAGCTGCACCAGAGCTCACTCTCCTGCTACGTTATACATGGTATCCATGAGCTCCAAGTCAAAAGGAGATCCTCAGAAACTTTAATGTTGAATGTTCACCCCAATATAGCTTTTAACCTTCTTGACTCTGATCCAAATGTATTTTATTACATTACCTGTGCGCCTTTACAATCAAAACACCCAGTGGTGTAAATGTATACACGGGTATGTCTGAAAATGAATGTTGGGCTGCTTTTACCTATAAAACCTTTTATTCTTCTGCTATTATAAGAGTTTCTAGCTATGGAAACGAGGCACAGCGCCACTGTAATGTAATTTAATTGGCACGTTTATTGCATGATGTTTGAATTTCAAATACACTTCATATATTTTTTGTGTTCTTGTTGCACTCTTTCACAGAAACACAGTGAAAAGCCTCTCTGGTGCTTGATGGGGCCTGTCATGTTAAACACTAACATCAGACGGATGAAGATCATTTCAGTCGATCAAAACCAAGTATCCGACATGTTAAGTTTGTTATTAAAGTTTAAACTTAACGTTGCCTTCGTTTCTCCAAGCAGAAAAAGTGATGCACTCCAATGATTTGGTGAAATGTTTCATGTTTTTACAGCCGTTCATGACTTCATTAAGATGTGTTCATTTTGTTCAGGTTTTAAGTGTTGATTTAGGTTTGTTTTAGCATGTTTACACATCACATGACTTTTCGGCCAGCAGCTGTTGTGCTAAACGCTGTCGTTTGACTGAGTTGAGCTGTAGTTTAGCACGTTGTTTTCAGTTGTGACAACAAGAGTCTCAGATGATCCGTGACTTTTCTTGACTTGCCTCGACTTCTCTCCTTTTTTATTTCTCAGTATCCTTTTGATCAATGTTAAATAAAGAGTTGTTTTTCCTCTTGTTGTAAAATGTATTCTCGATAAAAATAAAATATTAATGATTAATTTTAAATTTACCAAGAATGGTCCTGCGCTTTATTTATTTATAGGAATATTTCTCTGATTTGATATAAAATCCTTGAAAAGTCTCAGGAAATTCTTCTTTATTTCAAACTATTTTTTTAATTCGATTCTTCATTTTCACTGAGTCTTTCTACAGTTTTTATTTTTTTCCTATGATTCCTTAAAATGTGCTTCAAATATAATACATTATTCAGGTATCAGTCTTGAATAAATAAAACACGATGCAGAAAAATGTATGTTTTAAAATATGAATGGTAAGTACTATTTTTCAATATAACACATTCTTCTTTATTAAAAAATAAAAATACCTCTGGGACACCAAACATTCAGTGACTTTTATAAAATGCATAATTAAGAACGGCAAAGTGCATATTTCAATTATTCTTGTATTCTTATTTTTTGGCATTTTTTTACAGTATAATAAGTACATTTTGTCATATGTATAAAATATATAGATATTGTTTGACCAAATATGTCTAAATTGCAGTAATCTTATCAACAATGCATGATGGTGTTACTTTATCTGTTCATGTATTTACTTAAATATTTCAACTCCGATTATAAAAAAAAAATTCATTCTGGTTTGTCTCTCAAAGATGACTTTTGGACTTTTAGAATCAACCCAATTCAAGATGGCCACCACAGCTAACAGCATAGATATCATATATAAAGGCTAGATGCCTTATCTGGGAGTCGACAGCCTAGCTAATGGGCGGCCATCTTACCACAGACAGCTGACGTTGTGCTCTCTATGGTAGCAAATGGAAGGTGAGTGATCAACTAAAAATTCTCATAACTCGATTAAATATTAATAAATTTACAAACAGTTTACTTTCTTACAAACATTGTGTATAGGCTTGATACTGAATATTTGCACAATTCATGAGTTTCCCGACCATTACCATCTATTTCACAGCCACATCTTTGACGTATATAACAAAACAAACAGTTTGAAAATCGATCAAAAATTGATCAAGTCAGAGGTATTTAATAGTACATGCTCCGTTTACACCAATGTTACAGATGGGGGCAGCTGTCTGTGGTAAGATGGCTGCTGTTGATTCAACAGCACGGGCAAGATATCTAGCCTTTATATATATCTATAGCAAACAGACCTTAGCAAACACAAACATGGCTGTCAGAAAGGCACCGACCAAAACGAATTTCTAACATTGTTGTAAATACATTTATTTTTTTTATTAGGGCAATGTAAAAGTGTAGTTCACATAATCCACTCAACATAGGATTGTTATGAGTTTTGCAACCTTATACTTTTTGTTTCTGTATTTTCTGTTTTAAAATATGTTTTATCCCAAGTATTTTCATTTCTTTTTCTTTTTTTTTTTACTTTAAATAAGGCATTGTGTAATTAATTAATGGGTTAAATATTGCAGAACAAGCACCAAGTTGTGCATTTTACATGGTACCTTTCAATTGGCTGGAAGGCTGAAAGTCGTAAAGTGCACGGTGAGGTCAGATCTCCAGTATGTCGGGTATTTTGATGAGTCACTGGTTGTGTTAAAGTCACAGTTTCCCAAAGATCAGAGAATAGAGCAGGTAGATTCACAGATGGAGTCAGCCAACATTAGCAACACAAAAATGGCTACTCAGTTAAATTTACAGATGTTGAGCGAAGATTTGATGAGCTATCTGTGGGCTCTTTGATTAAAACACAGACATACTAATCCCTCCTCACTGACCTCACATCACCTCGTTTCATTAATTCTTAAACTTTGAAACGATCCAACTAAAAGCCACTCCACACCCAGTCCTTTTGACCTTTGTTACTTAATTACCAGCAGTCTACGGCCAGATTATATACTAACCTCCCTCCATTTAGTGAGCCGATGCACATGGATAATCACGCTCAGACCCTCTTCGGGGAAAGTTAGACTAAAGGTCGTGGCTGTGGCTGAGGTGTCCACCGGCTCCCTGAAGAAACTGCACGCATGATGATGATGACATAATGAAATGAGGCAGAGCTAATGAGATGGGCAAAGTTTTCTTCTCCACACTCGCCACTGCCCGCTCCCACCCCACACACAGCTCTTCATCATCTCCCCTCTGCCAGAATCTTGCTGAATCATAAAGACATCTCCACCCTGTCTGCCTCTCACTTTGCTTCGGACTCAAACTTGTGCCGTGTAGCTGTCTGCTTAAATCTCCCCTTTCCCTCTGCCTACCTGTCCCCCTCTCGTACACTTGGATGTCTTTGACCTTCTGCGTGGGGTTTTTCATCAGTGTATCAGACTGTAATCATGTATATGTTGCCGTTTGTTGATTTAGACTAGATTGTGGGTGTGTTTGAGTTAAACTCCAATCATTTCCCAGTCCTGGCTGCCCGCCAGCTGTCCGCTGCCTCCTGTGACGCAGTGCCCTTCAGCCTGAAAACTCACCACACCGTGACTCAGCTGAGATCAAAAGAGCCATTTTACCTTCAACTGTGAGGAAACCACAGAACCGGACAAAGTGTCTGATTTTCTGAGAAATATTCAAGCGGGGAGAAGGAGGTTACACTAACTTAATACTTTCTGGTGTCTCCGTGTGTTTCCTTCAGGGAGCAAAGCTCAAATATAATCACAGTGAGACTTGATGTATTATTGAGGCTGAGCACTCAGTGGGAATTTGGAGAAAAGTGAATTTCGTACATAAAGGAGAGAGTGTGGATGGGGAGGAATAAAAAAGAGAGAGAAAAAAAATGGAGCTCAGAAAGTGGGCCACAGAAGCTGCCATGTGCGCGGGTGCAGCCGTGAAATCAGCCTGATCCAATAGATTCTGTTTATCTGGCACGACTACAAGTGAAAGCAATTGGAAATCTGGGGGAGATTTGGAGAAGGCTGTGATTCACGGAAGGAAGGAGGGAAGGGGGGGCAAGAGGAGAGAAAAAAAGTAATACTGTCTGCTCTACAGTCTGGCAAAGCAGGCGTTTGTTCAGAACAGCCTTTAACAAGGTTAATGGTGATTTTTCTCCACAGGCACCGTTTTACTGTAAAACTCTCATGCCTCTCTTTCCATTTATTCCTTTTTTTGTTCTCCTTATTCCCCTTTAGTGCTGTACCTGCTGCTGCTCCTCATCATATCTCCTTCTCCATGCTAACGCTCTCCTTTTCGGCTCATTATCTCCCCCAGGCGCCAAATGCAGCTGTTTAGAATCCAGTCCACATCAAACGCTTTGTTTTTAAGAGAACACCTTCCTCTTGTTTTCATGGAATAAATGGACCTACACACATGCACAAATGATCACATCACATCAAAGGATCATTGTCATGGGTTTATTAAAATCCTGCAAGATTTCTGCAAACACAAGTATGGCAAATATCTGCATTAAGATGTACAGTAACTGTCCTTTAAAAAAAAACCGCTCCAGGAGGATCGATCAGGGAGGCTCGCTTTGTTTGATAAAAACAAAAAAGTACTGAGTTAAAGGTGTTTGTTTAAATTAATAAATAATGCACTGCCATGGCGGTGGAGATATGGCTTAGTCTGTTTGCACCTGTGTGAAAAAGGAAAGGGCAGTGACATGTCACATGTCTCACACACACACACATGCAATGATGCAACAAAAACTGCAGTTAGGACTGATCTTGAAATGAGCTGAGGAGGAGAGTGAATCTAGAAGACAACAGTAGCTTAGTCCAGTGTGGGGGGAAGTTTTCTTTTATATCTGGCAGTAGGTGATGATGATTGATGACCACTAAATAAACGGCATTCATCTTCTTCCTCCAAAGAATTGGTTTGACAGTCTGGGAATGCTCTTATTTGCCAAAAGTCAGATAAGTCAATAACGCTCTCAGACTGCTGCCCTGTTTTTTTGTTTTCTTTTATTCATTTGGAGAAACTTTTGTCAGTATTAGATGACTCAAAATATGTTTAGTCGACAGACACGTGTAGCTTCAAACTGAACAGGTCTGAGGAAAGCTCACTTGTGTTCAACAGACTTTGAGTTTTTTGACCTCTGATATGAACAGACAGCCAGTCAGAGTGGTCAAAAACTGGATTTCTGCTGTCTTACAACTAATCATTTGTAAATGTTTCATTCATAAGCTATTTTAGAAATTGTGACACTGGGTTAGGGTTAGTTATCTAGCTCTACTGTCATAGTTCTGAGTGATTTAATTTTAAATAATTGTGCAATGGGAAATGTATTGCAGTGTAAAGATTTACAAAGCACCTAATGAACAGCTGAGATGTTTTAAAGCTGCTCTACTTAATCTTCAAACTAGCTAGGTAACACTAGCTATTTTACACAAACACGTCTCGAGGTCTCACCCCTCCCGTCAGCTATTATCTCTAGGCCTCGCCTCCCTGGAAATGGGACCGCACATTGCAACAGTAACAAGAGAGAGCAAAACACCAGTTGTTGAAACGCTATGCTGATGTTCCACCTGGTTTTTCCTCTTTCTACGTCCAAACGTTTTTTGTTTTCTGCTAGCTGAAAATGTGTTTTTCTTTTGGGACTCTGGTATTTTTTCCTAAAATTGAAGCGGTAACTGTCGACTGTTTCTGTCCTCTTCTCACTTCTGGGATGTTCTGCTGCAAAATGCTCCAGCACACATTAATGGAGGATCCAAGCAGTGAGTGTCCAATAGTTGCTTTCGGTCCGAAACGTATGATTGGCTGAGGTTTTAAGAGAACTGCGAGAGAACCACCTCATTAATTTCTTTCGTTTTTTTTTTTTAAAAACACAATATACTTATGCCTATACTATGTTAGAACGTTGTTAAAGCAGCACTCTGGAGGATTTCATCAAGAGAGCAGTTTTTGAATCTAGCGTCCAAAGGCTCCTCCTCAAAACATCTCAGCATGCGCGTCCGGTCGCGTGTGCGCGAGTGCACACGGCGCATATACATTGCGGGCATGAACTGTACAGCTCAGTGTGTAGGGTTTAATCACTCACAGTTCACAATCTTATTCCAACAATACTACGAGGGTCTGAAGAGCCCTCTCTGTCCCTGCTGCTTCTGATATTAGCTCTGTTAGCAGAGAGCTGCTGCTGGACTCTGAAGCTGAACTTGACTCGGCCCTGGATGAACTTTCTGACCAAAATAAACGCGTAATCCTGTCAAGCCTTGCCATTCTGTGAGGTGAAAGGTTTAAAAATAAAAATAAATCCATCTTTAGCTGGAGAATGGGTAGGTTTTTAGTAGAAATGAGCTGTGAGGCAGAGACGCAAACAGAGAAACACACAGAGTGTCCTGTACGACAGCGCCCCCTACTGGTACAGGTTTGGTCGATGCGCGTGCATGTTGAGAGAATGCAGACATTTGAATTTCATTGGCTGAAAAATGTCGGCGGCAAGAAATAATGGAAAGGGGTCTCTAGGAGGAAGGAGGGTCTTCATCAGAATGACAGATGTTGTGGAACTCAACCCATAGATCATAGTTTAGACCTGAAATATCATTTAAAACATTTAGAAAACTTTGATACAGAGAAAAATAATCCAGAGAGCCGCTTTAAGAGGCATGAAAAAATGTTTTAAGCTCATTTGTTTTGCAAATTCCCTATAGCACCTTTAAAGATGTTTCAAGATGACCCACTCTGGCTAGCTGTTAGCTCAGTCTGGTCAGAATCTTTGTTTCTCCAAACTGAGATTGTTCAGAGACCTATCTACACCACTAAGGGTCATGGCCTTTCCACAGGAGCCCATTATATAAGACCTAAGCTTTATGGGTTAATGTAATGGTGCTTCATCTATAAAACCTTAAAACCTGCTGTCAAATTCCTATTATGTACCATATATATCTGGGAAATGTTCATCAGATAATATTTTTTCAATTAATACTGAGATACAGTATTTATCAGTTTTTGAGCAGCTTTTTTATTTATCTAGTTTTGTTTTTTAAGCTGAGATTTTCACGTTGTAGCTTTGCTTATTCTCACCCAACTTTTGACGAGTCAACTTTCCAAAATATCACTTTGTAGCTGAAACAGAAAATAAACCAGCTGAGTTCAACAGTAACCTCAGTTATCTTTCTTGTGGTCAACCATTTCCCTTTTGTGGATAACTTATTAGCCATTAACTAGTAACAGATACAGGATACAAGCGGAGCTGATTGACACCAACAATCACCAACCCTGTTGTTGTTGTGTGTGTGTGTGTGTGTGAAGTTTTGCTGTTCTAAACTAAAAGTCAAGAATTTTTCTTTCACGTCTCCCAGTTTTGATTTATTGGGACCTTTTGATTTTTATTATAGAACTTATCAACAATGTTGCCATGGGTTAGGAAATCATTTCATTAACAATAAGGATCCATCACTTTAATACATCTCATTACAAAATAAAAAAAAGAGGTGCATTTGATTATCTTTTTGAGTGAACAAAGATGCAAACAATTAAAAAAAAAAGCAAAATAAAATAAAAATAAAACCTTTACTCAGTAAGTAGATAATAAATGTACTCTTTCTAACATTCAGGTAGTAATTTCCATAAATCTCTCACAACGTATGATACATTCATTTCTCTGTTTGGCCCGTCCTGGAGCCAACGCTGACGTCTCTGTGACCCAACAAACAGAACACGGCGAGTGGGAAACACACTTATTTTATCCTCCAATAATTACCAAGATGTTTAAAGTAGAAATGCTTTATACTATACTCAACATAAGGACTTGCTGTATTATTTACAGTATTATTTACAATATATACTGTAAAACTGTAAATCAGGTGAGATAAAAAAGGCACAAGTTTCCCTTTTTTTTTAAATACATGTAAACATCTCATCAAAAAAAGCATGCAATAACATTTCATTTTACAAAAAAGGATATCATTTTTAGACAAAGTACTTAAATATTGTTTTCCAGCAAAATATAATTCTCTCAAAAATACTTTCCCATTCATTCTATGAAGTGTTATTTTCTTTTTTTGTAGAGTTTTAAAAGAACAAAGAAAGAGGGTAAAATGAAGAGTGAGAGATTAGCAAAAGGACACAACAAAGATGGACGGTAAAACGAAGCCTTTCTGATAAGATATCATCCTAAACTTATTGCAAAGGGGAACATTAGTGTTGCTAAAAGTGCTAACGTTAACATTCCTGCTCCTAATGCTAGCAGATGGGAGAAAAATTGGCCCACGTGCTGACTAATCCAATATTTTGGGGTGATAAAATGAACACACCTTCATCTACCTGCTCTTCATTAAAAATAAACTGCAACCTTTATTCCATCGGCTCTCTCTCTCTTTGCAGGACCGTTTAGAATATGAGCACAGATGAGAGCTGAAAGTGTGGTGCAGTGGTTACAAGAGCTCAGGCCACTAATGCAGCCTACTAGCACCATGCTGTGCCACTGATGTCATGTTGTCCAACTTTAGACTGGGTGACCGTGCCGAAATCCCCTTCCCCCTCCCCCCATCACAGTTGCTTAAAGAAACAAGCAATTCCCGCTAGCTGCTCTAATGCCTCGTGTCACAGCGTCTCCCCACTTTTGTGCAAATCTAAACAAGGAAAATAGGATGTGGCAAAAATCTATAACGTATGCAGAATACCCGCGCTGAAAGAGCAGATAAACTATTCACACGCTTGCCAGAAGAAAAAAAATAATAATTTGCACACACATAGACAGACATGGCCCCCACACACACATGAAAACACACACTTACAGGGCACAATAATCACAACTCCCCCACTTGTTAACTTCCCCTGCGACTCTGTCGCTTTTCAGTAGCATCATAGTAGTTTTCCACAAACATCCAGAGACCGATGGGGTGTGAGACAAATAAATGGTCCAGAAGACTACTGAAAATGGTAGAATTTGGTCCAAATAATAAAGAAAATCTAAACTGGGAAAAGTGACAATAACCTGTTCTTCATCAACACGTACCTTAAAACATCTTCTGTACAACGGCTAAATAGAACGTGTTTAAGAAGTTGTTAATAGCTGTACATATTTGTCTGGTAGTAGCTGTAAGCGCTGTAGAGTAATGCTGCTTTATGGGTACTAGGAACTTTACAGAGTATGTGTGTTTAAACTGTGTCCATATGCTGCGCTGTATGAACTGCCTACTAGTTTCTGTACATGTTACGTCTTGCCTGGCTTTTGTAGAAATGAAGCACCTTAATGTAAAACCGTCGGCTTGTCAAAAACTAAACCTTTACGACATTTGTTTTAAATATAAAACGCTTTTATTGTTATTTCTGGGAAGAGTGTGATAAGGGCTGGTTTTGCCTCGTTGTGGGTAAAAACAGACATTTGGACGGCTGCTCTGGAGATAACACAAATGACAGCTATTACTATGGACGCACCTCAGTCAAATCCATTATCAGCTGCAATTGTTCCTGTAAATGCATCGTTTCATCCTGCAACACTTTCAATCTTTCTTTTTTTTCTGCAGAAAGGAAAAAAAAATCGCACATCAATATTGTGTTAATTCTATGACACATCGTCTCTATAATAGTGACATGGGAGTTTCATGTGCAAGCTTTCTTTACACCGGAGAGACGGATTCATTTCAAAACAGCTTAAGCTTAAGACTTTTGCATATTAGCTTTGATTGTTTCACTACACTTTTTTTTTAATGTAACAAACTCGGTGTGTAAATGTCAATAATGGCTGTTATGATCCAGATTTGAGATTCAAACTTGGAGTTAGTGTAACTATTTAGCTTATGATGATATTTGTATAGCCCTTTGGGATATCTTCAAATACACCTGTAGTGTAAAATTTCTGTGCCTTCAGGTGAACTCCTTTGCTCTGTAGTTTTGCTGCTACACTGCAAAGCTAACGTTAGTACCTGCATTTTTTCTTCTTCTAATGCTGTTATTTTTTGAACGTCTGCATAAGCTGGATTTTAAATATTTGCAAAAATCTTTAGCTAGATTCGTACGTGAATCGGATTTTTATGCATGTGAAGTGCATTTGTATCTAAGTGTGAAGGCATGTGAACATGAGTGTGTCGATTTCCCTTCTCTTGTGTGAATGTAACCTATCTATCTAATGCATTCAAAGTGACTTATGGCTTCATCTCCTTAGAAAATACTGTTGTCATCTTTGGGCCAGGGTTGCATGGGCGTACATCTGGATGCTCTGTCACATTTGTCATAAGTCGTGCGCGACTTCTCCGACGATTCACAGCTCAGAAAGCTTACGGTGACTGCAGGGTCAAATTCTTCGATCTCCGTGTCACTGAACCTTTGCCATCCGAGACGAGGACGCTGGCGTACAGGGCGACAGGGCAAGGGCCACCAGGTCAGGCCTTCCTTGCACGTTTGATTCCTTCCCTGAACCTCATTCTCCTCTCTTCCAGTGTTTTTTTCCTTTGTCTTGAAATGCCGCTTCCGTCACTAGCTGAGATTCAAAGTCACTTCTTGTGGAAGTAGATTGTATGAGTGAGGCCCGACTCCACCTTTGGTATCTGGTCACTGATGATCTCCACCAACATTTCAGGGAATTCCACTTTCAAGGACTGTGACTCACGAAAGGTGTAGAAACAGAAGTCCAGCAAGTTCCCCACAAGCTGAAAACCACAAAAAAAAAAAACAATTGCGATAGTTTATGTTTAAACGTTACATGATTTTCAACCATTATTATTTAATTTTACATTTGGTTGGTGTGGAACTGGAGCAGTGCAATTAATCAAATCTCATTAAAATTTAGGTTTTGGCTCCAGACAATCACAAAAACAATACAACTGACAATACTTTGTCACATTTTGCAGCTTGTTTTGCTATTTGAGTGACATGCACTTCCACCTATTCTGAAAGCCTAACTCACAAGCGCCTTGTATATTCAAAAAGCCAGAGCAAGTAAAGCACATGAGCATCTCAAAAATATGCCTTTATGTTTATCTTTTAGGACCCTCCTATACTCTGTGGCGTTGCATCCAGGGACGTATTTTATTACAAACTGCGACGCTCCTCAGAAAGCACATTTCTATGCTCACTCATTCCCTGATTGGACAGCTGACCTCCTATAGCACTTTTCTCTGTTTTATTAAGCCCTTATTATTATTATGGGTCAACACAGGTTTTAAACTAAGATCTGTTATAAAAATAATAATTTGACGTATTTATTTACTTAAATGGGTCTATTCTATTTCATTGTAGTCTATAGAGTGATAAAAGTAATTTTTGTTTTATACTTTCATAAGTTTTAATCTGCTCAACTCTGCCACCTGCTGACATACACTGGTGCCTGCAGTCTCCTTAAAATGTGAACCCTGGATAGTGTTTCCTATTGTAATGATTAATCGTGTTAAATATTAGTGATTTTAACGTTTTAAAACCTAATGGTGACTGTTGTGATATTTGAGCAGCTCTATGCGGAAGCCTTTTTTCCGTCTCTCACCAGCAGGGGGCAGCGCATCGTTTCTCTCCATGTTAAATCACTTAGTCATAAGGCTAAATGAATTCAGACCAGTTATCTCTCTGACCCCTCACTTGCTGATCCTCACCTTACAGGCTTTGCTCTCGCTGACCCCGTGCATAAAAAGTAGCTGTCATTTAGCGCATTTCCCACAGTGAGCGCTCAGTTCTCTGATCCAATAAACTGAAAGCTGATATCGATCCTCTTCTGTTCCATTCACCAGCACAGCCTCTTCCAAAATAACTTCCTGCCCTCAGGGGGAAAAGTGGGATGCAATTATCCCTATTGCAAACCACACAGCTCTATTGAACCACTAAGTAAAGCATTAACCAAATCCACTACGCTGCCATTTTACTCACTCAACATCCCCTATATAACAGTAGACACCCCGACGTGAGAGGGTTAGGGAAGTCTGCTCATTAGTTAGCATTTAGGATGAAGATACTTACATCGTGCATGGCGTCCAGCAGCTTGGTGAGCTGGAAGAAGCGCTGCCAGGTTTGGCCCGAGTTGTTGGTGGCTTTCCCAACAGAACGCCGGAGCTCCTTGATGTAATTAACCCTCATCTCCTCGAACGCCGCCTGGTTCTTCAGACCCTCTTTGGGCACTGCAAAACAAAAATCCCCCAATCACAATTGGGATTTAGTAGCAATGCATCTACATAATGTGATCTCAAATATTAATCAATTAGTTAATTTAGACAGAAAAGAAGAGATATTCATCTTTTGATGGTTATAAAACAAGACATTTTGTTCAAAAACAATTTTTTATAGCTGTAAAATATTTTCTAAAGTTTTAGATGATTTACCCTAAAAGTTGTTGACTCTGAATGGAGTTAGCTGCTTGGTTAGGTTGGTTAATACAGGAATACATTTGTTAGGCAACAAATACTTTTCTGCTATGAGTGTTTGCCCTGAAATTTCCTTTGAAGTCAATAAAGTTTAAAGCTTTGATCTAAATTCCTGAGCAGGTTCATTTGACTTTTTTCTTTGTTTTGAAATCAGTGTGATCAATTTATACATCACTGAACAAGCAGCAAGAACACAGTCAGATGATTTATTCAGTTTCATCCAAACAGTCAATCCTATAAATGACAGCACAGAGTTCAACAGGATGTAAGGGGATGATCTGGGAAAACAAAAGGAACTCAAACACAATAAAGACACAGAGAGGACAATAAGTAACAGATGACAGGTGAGTGGAAACCACCTGTTGCTGAGTCACGATGGAGGAAAAAAAAACACCCTTCACTCGATCTTTCACTGCAAATTAGGAAAACCACCTTCAACATGACGGTAATCATGATCCTACCACGTACTCCCAGTGTCACACCACGCACTGGGCTAGAGGATCCCTAGTGCAGCGACCTTGCTGTGGAGCTTTTGTGCATGCCTAAGGTGCTGCACAGATCATCCATGATCTGGATTTTTTTTTACATGTTGGCAGACTCTTCATCCTGAGTGAAGGGAGCCTAAAAGGTGAAAGAGCTACAAAATAAAACATTCAAGGTAACCAGGAAACTGGATAAAGAAAAAGACTGAAGCAGTCCAATAGCCAAAAGTATTTCATTATTTAGAAAGTGGACGGCTAATGAAATCATTTTGAAAAGTCTAGCTAAAGGTGTCAATAACCCTTTAATGTCCACATCAGGACAAAAGCAACAACAGCTGTCCTTGTTTTGGGTCATATTATTAGGATAATACAAAATATTAATATTAAGGTTATAACAATTTAAGGTACTAATGTTTAATGTTTTATTAAAGTATATTTTAATACATTTTCAGTCGATTCTATTTTTTGTTTGTTTCTTTTAAATAAGTTTAGTTCATGCTCTAATAGGATCTAGGAACTAAACCATGCTATCACACGTCTAACGGGTTAACTCTAAGGGTTCAACAAACACCTTTTTATCCATTTCTTTCAAACACATTAACATGTTTTTAAAGCTTCAGGCATTTAGTGAATGATTTCTTTTCCTTGCTGTTCTGCAAACAACAACCCATTCTCAGCTGGTGAGGATGCCTTGGAATCACCAAAAGGAAAACATTCACAGATAAAAAATAAAAAAAACCTTGAATTGTCAAAAACCAGAGCAGGCTTGATGCGTTTTAGAACTGGCTGGCAAGTGCTCATTTAACACGATTTGCAGTAAATGGCCCCGGCCATATGCAACCACCAGTGTGTTCCTTTAATGAAAAAAATGTGTAAGTGTGTAAAGGGTAATTAGAGGTGCTCGGTGAATTATGCTTCAACTCCCACACAGAAGCCTTTTTGGGGGGCATTTTTTATGTGCTGTCGACCTAAGCCAATTTAGCTATTCACTACTATCACTTGCACCATTTCAAGTGGTAATTAGTTTTTGTGTTCAGACTCTAAATTTATGAAAGGAGGCTGCTAAACCGAATGCCACCAATTCAAACTTTCTAGTAGCGGCGGCATCTGAAAATGATGAGAATGTCATTTAAAGAGGTTGATCTCTCTGTGCAGTTATAATTCACCCTGTTCAGTTATCAGAACACCATAAATCACAGGGATTTGCTCAATAATGTGCTTTAGAACGCAGAGTGACGGACATTTTGGTAAATGTGAGGAAATACAGGAGGATGCATCCAAATGTCTGCAGCATCGTTTTGTGCAAAAGAGTAAAGTGACAGATACAGAAGGCTGTCTAACATTTACTAACTGCTTGCTACCACATTAAGAAACACCTCAGCTGTCAATCAGCACGTCTGAAGTCTGCAGCTGAACTCCAGTCAAAAACCAGAAAAATGTGTAAATACTAAAAACCTGCTACATCACGTTAACTACTATTAGTGCTCATTAGGAGGACGTTATGAATGTATGTGTTGAATCAACGAAACATCAATCAGTTTGTCAGGAGTTAGTATTATTTATGTTTTAGTCTTTGCATCGTATGAAGACGTCAACTTCATACACTATAATATTTATTCTTCTCAACTTGGACCTGTTGGTTTTAATTTGAAATGCAATGTGTATTATTTATTTTAAGGTAAGAAAATTATCAAAATCTAATTATAATAAAAATGTTCAACAACTCATTCATAAACAATCCATTTAGTTTATGAGAACAAAAGAATTTGTGTCCCACAAGGTTAAAATAAAATATTCATTTAAGTTTTTTGACATTATAAAGGATTTAGCTGCTTTAACAGCTCATTAGGATTAGTAATAAATTAGCTTGAATTTTAGATTCAGATTCAGCTTTAGAAGTGGTCCAGTGTAACCTTGAAAGCAGAATTTAAACATTTTGAAAAGTTTTCCCCACACAAACACAGCGACCTGAGTAAATAAAGGTACTTAATTACATGTAAATAAAGTAAAATACTAATGCTTTTGGAACATCTCCCTGCAGGAACAGACAGGACCTGTCTGAATGAAAAGCTTATCGAACAAATAGGTCAATAAATGTTCGGCGTCCTCCCTCTCTTCCTCTCTTTCTATGTAATCCTTTTTCATTGTGCTTGGATGTACAAACACCTCCGGACATAACATGCATGAAGCTGAGGAGAGCCGATTTTAAAACAGATTGTACTCTGGTGCTGAGGCTGTGATTTCTGAGTTAAATTTCATGGCTGACATGATGAGAATGTGCTAAAACCCAGGGTCACATTTAGACCTTTTGTTCTGCTCCCACTGACCCAAATAGGCCTTGATTAGAAACCGACCTGGCAGTCAGGGGTTCTCTCCACAAGTGGCCCAAAAATAGGGAGTTTATAGCATGATAATTGGTGTCAAATCGATTTTCTGCTTGTGTGGAACCTGTTTAAACTTTTTTCTTCTTAAGGCTGCATTAAAGCTCTCATCATACGCATAGGAAAGTTTTTTTTTCTCCCTATTGTTTGCTAAATAATGTCCTGCTTTCTCATGCAGGCAGGACAAACCATTATTAGCGTGCATGTTGTAAAAGGACACTCAACTCAGCTGGTACAAACCTTATTGTTAGAACAGGTTTGAATTTAAATCCTGTTGGTTTCTATTATGGAAAGTTCCAATTGCTTTAAATGGATATTAACAGAAACATAAAGGTACAGGGTTTTGTTGCTATTTAAGATTTGATTTAAAAAACGGTGTAGGATGAAAATTATATCAATATTTTAAGTGGTTCGTAATGAAATGTGCTATTTTTTAGTATGACCTTTGCACCTGAATGGATTCCGGGTTTTGATTCATTTCAGAGAGGAAATTTACTTTGCATGTTTGTGCAGAGATGAGGAGTGTAACTGGTTTTAACAGGCCACTGCTTTTGTACCGAATCCAAACAGGGTCATAAGAGACCGCAGGCTCAGTGAAACCTTAGCCAAGGTCAGAGAGAAATAATAGCCCTTGTCTCTTTTCTCTTTATCCCACTTTTCCTCTTTGTGTTTCACTCGTTCACCTTATGTAGCATACAAATGCACTTTTACAAACCAGCCCAAAGGCACGCACACACGCGCACACACACACACACACTGTGTAGTGCTTTGCTCAGTTGACAAGTTCTGACACCTCCTCTGTAAACATTTCAGCTGTTACTCCTTCCACAAGGTCCAAACATTATATCTGACTGAAAGAGCTTCCTGCAGTAAGTCAGAAAAACCCTGCAGCAGACGGCTTCTTTCTCAAAATATTCACAAGTGCTTTGCCAAACCTCTATACGGTCGCTTCATCATGTGGACTTTGGAGCATGATGAGAAATGAAGCGCAGGATGATTATTTTCTTCCACTCAATCCTTCATATTTCACAGTTATTTTATGTTTTTTTTCTACTATAAACTCAAACCACAGTAGACCGTGAGGCAGGTTGAATCCCCCCGTTTTTATTCTGCATCCACGCTCCTTTTATCCACACCCTCTCTTTTAAAAACTCCAGCCAGGGTTTTAAGGAAGTGCAGAAAAATAGCAGGTCTTGGAGGACTGCCTGGTGCTTGACTGGCCTTTATTAAGTACAGCAGGGCTCTCTGGAAAACCTCCAGAGGACCTGTGAGGAGAGGAGAGGGAGGCCACAGCAACAGAAGGAGCAGCTCTGCCATCTCACTGCACTCTACCACGTTTCTTTTTGCCTCCCAATACAAGTGCACCTGTCCTCTTTCACAGACACCAGCTCATCCTCTCGCTCCGTCCATTTTCCTTCTTCACGTCTGAATTTTCCCACGCTGCTGTCTTGTTCTCCCTGTTTTCTCATTCTTTATCTCCTGATTTCCTATTTTCATAGTGCTTTGGTCTGCTAATAAGAGATTTTGGCCCATTTAGAGAACTATTATCAACTAATTACCTGTACAAAACAAACACACACACAAGAAAAAAAAACAACAACTTGGGGCCGTGGCAATGCACTAGACTAGAAATAAATAACTAAATCTGTAGTTTTAAATTTGAGATTGGCAGATCACGGTTTAGATGATCAGTCTGAATCTTGGCCAGTTCCGATCACAGTGGATTTTTCGGTGCATCTCTACTTAAAGTATTCAGAGTTTCAACCAAAATGACAAACAAAAAGTATCCTCATGACAAATATGACATTTTTAGAAACCTAATTACAATACATTTTAAATAGGCCCAATGAACAGATGGCACCCTTTGTAATAACGATGAGCTAAAACAACACTGACCAGGTTTTTCAGTCATTTTCTCCTTTCAGTTTTTATTCATTTGAGACAAAAGTATTTGTCTTTTGTTCAAACATCTCCATAATTTTTAAATGCTTTTCTTCATAATTATTCTTGTTATTTTTAGTGACGCTCAGATGCCTTATAGAAGGTTTTAAATGTGCTAAAATGTGTCACAGAGTTATGCACCGTTTTATTTATCTTAACTGTAATTAGACACCATATTTCTCTCCTAAATGTGATCAGAAAGAAGGTAAACTACCAACAACCATCCCTGCTGGAAATGCTATGGATCCTCGGTTATTTTGTTTAGCAGATTCTGTCATTTATACAGTTTCACCTGATTTGACCCCAGTCCAGAAACAGACACACAAGGCTCTTTAGGAACTCGGTTTCCAGGTTCTCATTTGTTGGATGAAGCATAGAAGTTCAAATAAACTTAAATATACTTTATTGTGTGTAGCACTGCAAGACTGTACTTTGCATAATAAAGTATTATACCAATAAACAAACAAACAAAAAAGAATATTCAAATAAATATGGCAAAGATTTCTGACTCATCAATTAAGACTTTCTGTTAATGTGCTGTCCATGGTCCTGAACCATGAAAAACATGAATACTTTTAGACGTCATAAATCACAAGCCCTGGTTTTTAACAACAATTAGAAGAAAGCGGGAGTTAATTCAATAAAGCAGACAGGATGAAGGTCACTCCTCTCAGTTTCCAGCAGCCTCACTGGAACTAGTATGTTCCTTTTCACACTTACAGCCCCATTACATTTGTCAAATTAAATGTAACAAACAGCACCTGTTCAGAGTTAATTACCTGAAGCTGATTATCAACAGACCTGCTTGTTTGTGACCCCACACACTAATTTGTGCTCCTCATAGATTGCTTTAGTCATTACTGAAATTAGCTGGCTTGGCTACGAGTTCATAAATCAGCTCATTGTTAGTAGATCATTCCCAGAAATGGTCACTCCCAGTTTTTTTTTTCTTCATAGCAGTTTGACTCTGTTGGGTAAAGTGTTTGTGATCTCCTGTCCTCTGGGGTCATGTCCTCACAGGTAGCTTTTCTAACTGATTTACAGCTCCCAAGTTTCCACTGGGTTAAATTACTTTACATGATTATAGACGTCTTATATCACAAACCAAAGCACAAATAGATCAACTGAAGCAAATAGAAGTAGTATTTTTTTCAGATTCCCTGCCTCATGTGATCCTCCATAACACTGGAAGGCCCTTTACCCCAGTTTGGTTTTAATCTTTGTGGAGTTTGAGGTTGAAGAATTGCACTGAGGAGTGTGAGAAGACCACTCTTCCAGTGGGGTCTTTAGTGAATTCTGCACTAATGTTCCACAATAGCTCAAAATACTTCAAATGTGCTGATATATTTAGCTCTAAATAATTTTCCCAGACAGCAAACACGGCACAATATGACTCGATGTCAAAGGATCTTTGAAGACAGTAGAGAGTTAATGCAACATTTTCAGGAATATAAATAAAACACACTCAATAATACTGTAGTTATCTGCCTAAATCAATGACATTATCAAAAACAATCCCATGAGTCATTGCTTTATTTGCTGAAAGATCTGCTCATGTGAATTTTAAACCTTTACCTTCTTGCCATGTATAAGAAAAGTGCACTTTTCCGATTTGTGGGACAGTACTTAGAGGAGATTTCATTTATTGTCGATCATGTGAACTTTGACTTTTGATTAGTTCCAGGGCGATCAGTCTTTTGTCTCTGTTGAATGAATATTTATTCAATCTTAACCGCTTGTGACACACTCGCGGCATCTCCAACACGCGCACGGCACCGCACCGGTAACACATGTGCACAGCTCCTTTGACACACACAATCACAGCACACAACTCACACATGCCCAGCACTGGTGCAGCAGTGACAGCTTCTCCCTTGAGTACCTCTAGGGAAAAATTGTGTGCACCCCTGCATGTAGACATGACTAAAATGTAACTAAAACAAATCAGCTTTTCAGTCCAAAAGACTAAGACTAAAACCAAAGTGGCTGCAAAAAAACAACACTGATCTGAACAACTCAGACCAACAGATGTTCTCTATACAGGCGTAGTGCCTCTGGGTGAACTCTGTCCGTAAGCGGCATCAGGACCAGGCTCTGTTATGTGATACCAATACTCAGTTTATCCTCTGCAAGTAAAAATCAAATCAACCAGAGCACCAGGGAAACCTTCAGTCACAGAGAAATGATGCTGTCACCCTTTCTTTTGCATTCCCTTTATGTTTCTACATAAACTGGTGCATGCAGCGTCATGTCTGTTTTCACACTTGTGATACTTGTTAACGGATTACTAAGGATGAGATTAAAGTGTGACCCAACAGACTTTATGAAAACATGATAGTGGGAGCGGAGAGGGATGCTCCTGCCAACGCTGTCTAAAAGGTGTGCACTGAAGCAGAACACGAGACACCTTATCAGGACATTTCTTCTGTAAAAGGCAGCGGTTTGGTGAAGGAAGGTGGGAGTCTGAGACATTCAAATCTAAATTCTGACAGTTAACTATAGACATGTACTTAAACCACCACACACAAATTACACACTGACTATTTTTAAACCTGGTTTTGTCACATTTCCTGCAACTTACATTTTTTTTAACTATTTGAAAATGTAACTGAAATGAATGCATTAGGTTTATGTTAAGGGTTGCATTATAACTCTTTAAAAACTGTGCAATTTTAGGTTTTGCATGTAGTATCTGTACTGGTCTCAAATAGATTTAGGTCCAATTCCACAAGTAGACTGCACATATTTTGAATGTGCAATTTAAGTTTTGTCTAATTTTCAAAGCTCTTGCAAACGGACATTTGTGCCTCATTCTGTGCAGTTTGCATGTATTTAAATGAGGTAGTATGCATGCATTTAAAGGACAAATAGCCTGTGTTTATGTAAATTAATACTGAAAGCAAAAGACATTCGATTCACGATGTGCATTTTTTTCCTGAGTGCTGGTGGTTTTTGCATCTTGGGGAAATAAACCATTGAAAAGAATCAATCAGGTGCACTAACTGCCTCAAATGAAAGATTCCTTCATCCATTCATCATCACTTCCAGTGATGTCAGACATCATTGCCTTAAATTGTCATTGTTACTGTTTCTTTGTTACGTAAAAAAAAAAACCTTGATGCGTATTGAACATTGTTCAGATAGAGCTCCACATCTGGAAGTTAAGGAGCAGATAGTGGGTGCACACAAAGCAGATGCAGTGCATTGAAGGGCCATACAGTTTAGGTGATTTGCAAAACGTCCCTTCTTTGTATTTACGCTGCTCCATGCAGTGAGTGTAAATAAATTCCTGCCCACCTGTGCTGAGCAGTAGGAGGACCTTCATCGACAGGAACTCGTCGTACGTCAGCTGCAGTCGGAGAAACTCCTGGCTCACTTGCCTCATGCCGAGACACAGGTCGTACATGGCAGACTGTCGCATGCGATCCCTGCAAAAACAACAAAACAACAACTTTAACTTCATAAAACTCTGCTCCTGAATAATACTCCATCTGTGTTATCCCCTGCATCCACTCAGCTATAGTTCTATGTCAGTCTTCCTCCTTACATTTCTACATGAAACTGTTATTTCTACAAAGTGCAGAGGAGGATCTTCCTCGTCTGGCCTGAGAGCGAAATACCAAATCCCCCCAGATTGCAGAGAGCTGCATACAGTATCGCAGCACAGATGCACCTCTTTCTCAAAGCTGTTGTGGGCTACAGAAGGCCTCATAGCTAACCCCAGTCACCATAGAAACACATGTATGAAAAGACATGCGATTCCAGACTTATATTAGCAGCGATGGCATGAACATACCTTCTAATATCAACTTGTGTTTATGTTTCTACATCCAAATTATGTGTCCAAAGTACAGCAATAAGTTAACTGAGCATGCTAGTGAAACGGGTACTCTCTCCTTCTCCTTCACAGACGTTTTATCAGTTAAATAATCTTGGTTATATTACAGAGCTCACAAAAACAGGAAAGAAGCCGTGGAGGGGATAAAGCACGAGCCAATGAGAGACGAGCTCTGCAGATGCCAAAGATTTTCTGGTATTGGATGCTGCTTCTCTCCGCTATAAATCACCATCACATCAGGACAAAAGTAATTAAATGCAAACAGTGTCCCTTGACATGAAAGCAGGTGGCGTTTTAGCCACGATACTCAGAAAACACACCGGTATATTGGTTTGGAGAAGGCCGGAGGTTGAAAGGGAGAAACAGAATCAGCTGATTGGAAAGACGTTTCAATTAAAGCATCAACAGAGTAGTCACTGTACAGCTGTCAGCTCCACAGAATAACTAACAAAGTGGACAGATTTCCCCACTGAGCAGCAAAACTTCTGGTTTCTAAAGTCTCACACGTTTCCCTCACTTTCTGTCTCATCCTGAAATCAATTCTGCTGAGTCACTGCCCAAAATGAGCTGCTGCTTTTGGGAAAGATAGAAGAAAAAAACTGCTGCAATCTCTATCTTTCAGTCTGTCTTTACTGTTTCTCTCTCTGTCTGCGTGAGCCCGTCTTCCTCTCACCGTTTCCTGTCTCCATCCTGAACTCTTTCTGTCTCTGTTACTAAGATAAAAAAAAATTCACAACGGAGCAAAATAAAATAAATAAAAGTTAAAGACAAACAAAAGTTGAGCCAAAAAATGAGTTTTGACAGAAAAAGTGTGTATAAACAAATCACGACCCAGAGTGTTTGACTGACAGTTTAGAACAGGAAGAGGAAAATGATGCAAACAGTAAATCTTCATTACTTCAGTTATTTTCAATCATAGTTTATTTTACAATTTAAAGTGTTTAAATGTACATAAATATTCTTATTTATGACATGTTGCAGTGTTACTTATATTGCAGCACCTGGCTCAACAGTTACAAAGTTATGTTCTGGACTCGTTTGTATTTTTAAGCTTTTTTTTATGACTTATCAAATCAAAGTTCTGCACAACTGATGCAGAATGGATAGCAGCTAATAAATCAGAGGTTAGAGTGCACTCAATTTGCTGCTTCAGTTGCAAAAAAACCAGAAATAAAAGAACTAGATGAGTTTGTTTCAGATGCTGAAGTCACTCCTCTCCACTGTGTCAACGTTTCAAGGTTACTCACTTTCTGTTTGAGCTCATTTGTCTTAAAATGGCCTCATTAGGTGCAAAATTACATAATCTTCATTAAAATGTCTTCCTTTTTACTGAGGATGTCTTTATTAGACATTAGTTAGGTGAATTAGTTTATATTTCTCAGCATTCCACTAGTGTGTGTACTGGATTCCTCCTCAACCACTGCACAGACTTTGGACTTAAAGTAATCATTACACCTACGTCTACAAACGACTAACTGTTGGAAGCGACTCAATTCAAGATGGCAGCTCCAGCCAGCTGGCGTTGGAAAACAAAAAGGCAACAACATTGTAATTTTACAGATATTGAGCTAAAATGTGGTGTTCTGGTAGCCTAAGAGTCATTTACATCATATAATCCAAATACTGAAGATTGCACGAGATCACACAAACTCCATTTCTAAATATGCGATGATCTTGAAAGGCATCAGGTGGTATGCATCTTTTTAAGGGAAGCGAGGCTTTTAATTTTAAAACAAAGTTTTTCTGACAAATTATTTTTTTCCACAAATGAGGTCAACTCTTTCCGTTATCAGACAGAAATCAAACAGATTAGCAGACTTTGCTCTGCCTTTAATGTGAAACGGCCATCCGGTTTAGCAGTGCTTATGTTCAATCAAAGACAGATTCCAGTCTAATAAATGAGAGGATAGTCTGTTTATTAAATTGCCCTATGTCCCTGGGCCAATGAGCATTGAGTTACTATGGAGACAAGTAAAAAATGTCCTCTTACCTGCAGACTAAGTGGACTTAGCATAATTATGGGCCCAGTTTGGCCTCGTATTTGACTTAATAATGACCTAAAAAACTGATTATGCATATTAACAGAAAGCACCGTGGTCCACAAGAGGTCTGTCAGTGGTGACGAGGGAGTTTAGGATGAATATGACTAAAATCTATCTGTCCATGGAATAATCTCAGGACATGTACTATAACTGCACCCTGGATATATTCAATAAATAAATACATCTAGATTTATTACATAAAGCCGCTCACTATTAGACAATTTTACAATGACACAAAACTTTGAATAAACTTTCATTTCTGTAAATAAGTGAAGAAAAAAGTGCTCTAAAAATGTGAGCCTGTGGTTTTCAGTGTCTTTTCTTTGTTTATTTGGGACAAATTGACCCGCTGACATTGACTTATAGAAGCCATTAGTTAGAGCTTTTAGCCCCGCCAGTGACTGATCCTGCTCTTCTACAGCAGCAAGCCTACAGAGGCTACTATTCTGCACTTTGATTAATTCTATAACATTCAATTCATCCACAGCTGTGTGCTGCTGCTGCAGCCAGATTAAAAGCCCACATACAGAAGCTCCCCTTCTCTTCCTGCTCTCCTGTTCATTCAAATTAACACAGATGAAGTGGGATGTAGCTACTGAAGAAAAGTATGAAAAAGTACTTATGTACAGTATTTCCTCACAATCTTCATGAGGCCAAAAACTCATCTCAACTTATTTTAGGCAAAGTAGATTTCATTTTTTTTCTAACTGCCTGCTTAAAAACACTCTGTAGGAAACTTAAATAAACTCCAAAATGGACAAAATTTACGTTCTTGTATAAATTTACATTAGAGGAGCTTAAATAAAAATCACCAAACAGGCAAATAAGCCCTTATAATAAAGGTTAAACAATTACTTTGCTTACTGTCCACTCTGGAAAACACCTGAGCAGTTCTTCACAGTTTAATAAGCATTTTGTGTTTTTGTCTATAAAGGCACACCATGTAACTTTTTCATATTTTTACATTTTTGTCTTGAGCCATTATGTGCTAATATGACCCTTCACAGGATTAATAAAAAGTCACTTAGTCCCATCTGCTGCTTGCATCCAGAATACCACGTTTGCAACTTCTGAGTCTCCGGTCCGGTGTCCTGAGGCCTCACAAAATCACGTTAACTCGTGAGGGTTAGGCTAACCCAATGTGGCTAGCTGTTATGCTAGTGCCATAGTGTTTTAGCTCATTATTCCTGCATTTTTTTATCTCTCCCTGCTTGAACACAGCTGATTTCTTTGAATGAGTGATGAACCGCTCCAGTAGAAAGCAATGAAGGCTGAGGAGACATTTCAACAGTTAGATTTAGGTGTTTCTGAGCAAAGACAATGCTAACGTTTTTACAGCGATGATTTAAAACAGACACTAGAGGTGCTAAAAACAAGCCAAAACTGCATAGTGTGCTTTAAAGAAAAATGACAACCTATAAGACAAAATTTAGTGCCAACTAATATAAATCAGAAAAGTAAAGATAAAACACACAAATTTTTTTTATTTAATTCAAAAGGGAAACAAATTAGCAAAGAATATGAGCTCAAACTTTGACCCTTAGAGTAAAAGAACTAAAGGAAAATGACAGAGTTCACAATGATGATGCATCAACAGTGACATAATGGGAGTGCAGGTTATTTACCCGTTTATAGAATAAAAGTCCAGTGTGATAAAAAGGAAAGACATCATGTTAGAGGTCACATTACACTGAACCCTAAAGTCTGTCAAAATGATGATCAGCCAAACAGCTAATCCTGACTTTAAGTCCATGACTGTGTTGGCCCAGCAACAGAACTGAGCTGGTAGAGAAAACACGTGAGTGACTTTACATAGTCTAACAGACAGGACAGGGATTTTTAAAAAAGGAAAGCATTTTAAAAAGTTTTAGCTCAGCCAGAAAAAAACCCTGAAGTTCATCATTGCACAAGGTCACACGAGTCCCAGTGCTGCCAGCTCTAATGTCCTTAATGTCTAATTCCCTTTAAGTGAATCGGTAAGTGGCTCTAGAGCCCAGTGGACAGAGGATCGCCTTGAGGAATTCTCCATCCCATAGAGAGGTGATCCCAAAACTCCAAACCTGCTTCTCTGTCTTTGCACAGTTAAAGCTGAAACATCTTATAACATGCAGAGATATAAACGCAGTGATTAATGACAGTGAGAACCTACTCGTTAAAGATGAGATCAGGGGCAAAGTAGAGCATCTGTCCGTTGGTGTGTTTGTAGGAGCGCCAGCTGAGGCAGAAGGAGGACAGACACATCCACGAGTACTGGATCAGGGTGATTTGGTCCTCAATAGGCAGGCCCCGGAAACCTAGCGCACAAAAGTGCACACAACACCACACGTCATTAAAGCCACACCGATATCACTCAGGGATGCAGGATGGTTTTACCTAAACCAGTGTGCAGTATGTGCTGTGAATTATTTTTACAATTTTTTTTAATGTTGACATGATAATCACTGACAAGCATTCACCCCCTTGTTTTTAATGCGAATCCCCACGAGGCCTCGGGTTATTGGCGTGTTGTCTATGCAGCTCTCAAAATAGTCAGATAGGAAACTTGCCAAACTCTCAATCAAACTCTGGCAAGAACCTCCTCCTCAGAGAAAGAAAGGAAAAAAATCCACCTAGGCCTTCTGAGGACACGCGAGTGACTTATCACAGCTTTAGGGACTATTTCTGTCTGCGTGCATGTCAATCTGCCAAAAACAAACATTTATTTGGAAATCTATGTTGAGTTTCTGTCTCATGATGTAAATACATTTAACATGTGGATTCCTAGATGTTTTCTAGGTGACTAAAGACCTGCAATCAAAGGTAGATTGTGATAATCAGCAACCTAAACACATCAGCGCTCCACCCTGTCCCGTGTGTGCTCATCCTGCCACCTCCAAACCCAAACTGAACGCAGGCCGTGGCAAATCTCAAAGTCCAAGGTACTCCTTTTGACCCTTCTGTCTGGCTTCTATTTATACGTCCGGATATAGCAAGCAGACACCGTGGAGGTATCAAATATTTGCTATACAGCAAATTAAAGAGGCTCAAAGAGCTACCTGTGAGGCACCTTTTCCTACGTTTCCATCCGTCTGGCGTTTTAAAGGGGGTGACATTCTCTTTTCCCAAAATCCTTCAGCGACGTGCTTCATACATGAAAAATTAATTAGGTATTCTGTTAAACATGACTTCCAACAGTAGAGATGCAAATGAGCCCCTAATCTTGATTCTATGTTATGGTAAAATAGGATTCATTTTTAATCTTGTTGAAGCTTTGATGAATAATTTCCTGACCTAATATTTGAAATTAAAACTGTGTGCTTTGACAAAACTCGCAGTTGTTTCTGTTTAATTGATTAAAAATAAAAGTGTACGCAGTTTATGTTTATGAAACCCTGAGCACACAACAGTTAAATCCTCCAGAGTGTTTAGATGGGTATTTTTGAACCACCGCCAGAAATAAAACATGTTTATTATCATATTAATAAAAAATACTAATAGTAAGGGATTTGATCTCGGTGAACTTCTTTTTATTTAGCTTGCAGAAGCTATGCTGTTTAACAGATATTACAGTTAAAACCATAAAGTTTTAATCAAAGATCTTCACAAATATAGCTAGGGACAGTTTTTGTTGTCTCCTTTTAAAATCTGCCATAAAACCCAGCATTTAGGCACCACCCTGGTCACTAACCTGGAAGTACTTTGGCCCACTTCACCATGCGTACCATCTGCTTCCCAGCCAGGCGGTTGAGACTGGAAAGCAGGTGGTCGGTTGTGTCTGGCTGTGTGTTGTCATAGCCGGAGTACACCTCCTCAGGCTCTATCAGCTCCAGCACGCTGCTGATGGAGGGGGGGAGAAAAGGTGTGACCACCCCCGGCCCGTGGGGCACCAGGGCGTTGGCAGCGCTGGCGCTCAGCTCCTTTTCTGAGGACAGGTAACCGCCTCCGACGCCGCCAGAGGCGATCTGACCATCCTTCGAGCTCTGCAGGTCCTCGCTGACTCCCTTCAGCTTTAACTTCTTGGACTTTCGTGCTTTTGGGGGGAAACACATGACTTTTAACAGAGGACTAAAGAGAGGATTTCATATGAGAATTACTCCTGTGTGAAATCAAAACATTCAGATCCACATTTTCCTCAAAGATGTTCATGCACTAAGCATAAAATATACACTCTGTGTACATCTACCGTTATGTTACTCATGATGTCATGCAGTAAAAAATACTACTGATTTTAAATGTAAATAACTTGATAAGAGTAGAAGAACCAATCAGGAGGAAGTAGAGACGTTTCTACTGTACATGACGTCTCATTTAATATATGACTCCAAAGTTATCAGATGGACTGTTCCAACCTCACAAAAGCTTTTAGATAATCCACATAAACAAACATTTTAGTTTCCATATTTGTCCCACAGATAGAAAACAAGCAATAAATAAATCAGTTAATATAAACCAAACCTTTTGCACAAATCAGTTTAAAAACTAGAACTCTAGAACTGCCTGATATCAAACAATTTTGATATTGATTAAAAGAAAATTTGGGCAAGATATAATTTATTGCATCCAAGCAGTCTTTGTGGTATTGATATTGTGATAATTTGTGATCATTTATCAAGTCTTGCATGCATATTACATTTTCTTCATGTTATCAGCAACACTCATGGCTGTAAACTAGATTTTGTGCCGTTTTTACTGAAACTCAAACCAAACAGCGACTGGAGGACAGTTCCACATATATACAGGAGCAACACTGCATCTGATTGGTTCATTAGTTTATTTATAGCAGCTGCCAGCGCAGACTTTCTCACTCAGTATGGATCAGTGTGCAAATCTATATGTGTGCATGTTAGATGTGCTCATACGCTACCATCAGGTGCATACAGTAAGTTCATTCCCTACTATAATGTACACAACTTGCTCCCACTATGGTCACAGTCTGTGGGATTTGGAGTCTTGGTTTCTTTCTTTGTTGCTCTTGGAATTTTTACCTGAGTCTAGTTATTACTTGTCCTGGCGTTCTGCTCTCACTTAACCTGCCTTAAATTACAACTCAGAATATTTTGGGGGGATTTTTTTTTGTATTGGTCGCCTTGGTGTTGCTTCACCTTCTGCTTGAGAAAAGTTTTTTTAAGCATTTTGTTTCCTTCCCCCTTCTGCCTCTAAGATCCTGCATTTTAAAACCAATCATTTGATATTTATATGAAATCCTGCATCAAAAATGAAATATTTTCACATGAAATCAGAGGATTATCCAACTACAGCCTTAATAACCTAATGTGTTACATACATTTTTAATAGTTAATATGTATTTTTTTTTACATTTTTCACTAGGTAGAATAGAAAATGTTTAAAAACAGATTTCAGAGGAAGTATTATATTTTTAAATGCTAAGCTGTTGAGCCTCTGTTTATCATAAGTCAAAAATAAAAAGAAATAAAATGTGTTTTTAAGCAAAGAATTTTACTCCAAATTCCCTTTGAGTGTTCTTACTAAAAGCAAGCAGTGGCTTTTCTGCAAGCATCATACATAGATCATCCTGACAGTATGTTATGCATCTATATATAGTGACTCAGCATCTCTGAGCCTCCTCTGACTACAGCAGGAACTGCTTTTCCAGATCTAGCCATCATTTCTCATGAAGAGACTGAGGCTGACCCAAATCTAGGTTCCAAGACATGTGACAGAGCCGATTTGGAACGCAGGGTGGTGACTCCTCACCTCCAAGGTTCATCCCAGCCTGGAGACACTTCCGTACACGACACGCCGGGCAGTTTTTCCTTCGGATCTTGTCAATGATGCAGTCATTCCTCCCAGCACACAGGTAGTTGTGCTGACCTAAAAGAAGACGAGGCACATCAGTCCAGAGCGAGACACGAAAGCTGCACGGTGCACAACTTCACTTAAAATAAGAGAAAGCGATCGAAGCTGCAACGTTTTATGAGGAAATTTATAACTATGAAGGTGAAAATGAGTGAAATCGCTGTTATTGTCTAGTCACTGCTTACGATGTTTGAGTACTGGTGTGTTTAACAGTAAATAGCATGAGGGATTTGGTGGAACCAGGGCACTGGCTGCAGCTCGACTCTTTCTGACAGTGATGCTAACATGGCGAGAATCCCTCCTGCCTCCTGCCTGGCCCTCAGCGAAACCCAATGATCTCCCATTTCAGAGAGCTTCCTTCCGCTCCGCTAGCTCTTCACTGTACAGCTCCCCTCCTCCTTCGACACTCGTCTTCTCCTCTGTAACTGCGTCTCAATCCCTCCTTTTTCCACACGTCCGCCAGCCTCTGAGCACCGTACGCCCACACACACAGAAAGGCTGCGCACACACACACACACACACAGCCATTCACTCCCTCACTCACGTATGCACACATACATGTAAACACACATATATAAAAAACAAAAACCAGAAATGTTGCATCTGCTCCCAAAAGAAACCGGCACTGCAGAGGGAGCCTGGCTGGATGTGGTGTTGTGACCCCATTTGACCCCAACGTGAGGCCTTGGAGCTTTGTGAGAGAATATCAGACTTTCACAAACGTGGGTGCTTTTTTTTGTTTTGTTTTTTTTGTCAATTACACATGTACATTTTCCTTCAGTTTTGCTTTACGTTTAGTTTAGAATTTTTCCCCCAAAATTCCTGCCGCCGACTTCATATACGAGCGCTTGTTTGTTTACGTGCACGCCCCCCGACCACTAACAACAACAAGAACATTCTGTGCATTTATCTTTGTCGCGATCCACGGTGCAGATTTTGTATTTGTGTGCAGGACTGAGCAGAAGTTGTTTTCGGAGCTAGCGGGGAGCAGTGCGCAGTGTGTCTGTCTGGCTGCTGCCAAAAGCCAAGGAACCGAGCTGCAGGAGGAGAGGCAGCAGCTGTAGCCCCACCACTATTTCTGGCTAAATCACATGACCGTTACATAAGCCCATTTTTCTTGCTCTAAAAAACAGTAAACTGCGACACAGGAAACACAACACAGCACCCCCACCCCCCCAGCACACACACACACACTCTTGTGCACATGCATATACAACACTTGGACAGGCCAGACAAAATGGCAATTCTGGAAACTCTGAAGCTTTGCTGTCAACTGATTTGCTCATTCCTGTGAATGTTGTCAATAATTGTCAGAGTGAAATACTTTACAGAGCAGCCAGAAGTCGTACGGCGCTGCTGCTGCGGTGGATATGCATGCAGGCGGTGGGTGTATTTGAGAGGGAGAGAATTTGTTTATTTATGCACTGTGTTTGCATGCGCTCACACAGCATGTTTACCTCTGAATATATGCATTCGCTTATCAATCCAGCAAGCGGCGGGATTGCAGATGAGTGTTACTTTTTGTCGGTCTTCGCTTGGAAAAGTAAGCAAATAGAAAATCATTTCTTGTCTTCTAAAAGGGTTATTTTGTCAAATATTTTTTTTACAAGTGTCTTCTCATTTTAAAGTCCTTTCTTTTACTGTCAAAACATTACATTTTTGCAAAATAATTTTGATAAAAAAGCTAAACGTGAACAGATGATGCATCAAACTCAGACAATCAAGTTGTTTTTCTTTTATTTCCCCACGTCTCCTTTTAGCAAATGGTCTCAAAATCTGGCCAACCACTCATTACATAACTTCTGTTGTTCGTCAGCTCCAGCGCATATCAGTTATGAGAACTTTCATGTGAAAAGGAAACTGAATATATCCTGTGGAGACCTGACTGTAGCAAGAATAATCAGGCCTGTGGTTCTTTAGTCACAGGGGCAGACACAATAAAACTGTTCTTCAAAAGAAAACTGACACATGTAAACACCACCGCTCACATGTGGTCAGACCCGTTTGTGGAAACAGCCTCCTACATACAGTAGCTGACTAACAACAATAACTCTACTGTAGGTCTAAATGGCATTTGGCATTGCACACAGATTTATTACTGTAGCTCCAGGCTGGGACTACTGACACAAGATGGCATAAAGTAGAGCTTAAAGATGTGTCACAGTGTGTGTGTGTGAGTGCGTGCACAGTCTCAAATGCAGACTGGAGCTCAGGAGGCATGCAGGTAAGTTGGAAAAATATAAAGTTTAAATAACAAATCAAAAGGCGCTGCAGTGGAAGGAAGTCAAACCCAAAGCACAAAAAAAAAAAGGAAAAAAAAGTCTGGCAGGAACAGAACTTAATACCCAGAGCGGGAACAAACACAAAGATTTAGAAAGTAACAAACAAAACCCAGGAGAATTCACACTGAGGGGATAAATGAGTAAAAGCAATGCAGGTATGGCAACTGTTAAATTTAGACCTGGTGAGATGTAAAGCAAAAGCTAAACAGCATGCACAGTTTTCACTGAAATGATGCTAAAACGTAAGAATGGTGGAAATGAAATGTTTAAAATAGACATACAGAATAAAGTCATCTACTTTTGAGCTGTTGCACTTCAATTTCAAAACCATCATTTATCTGCAAAAAAAAAAAAAAAAAGCCTCTCTGAGAAGTTTCCACCATTCTAACTGTATGCAAATCATCTGCCTTACACACAAACAGAAAGCTGCATGGAGTTCTTCACAATTATGTAGACATTTCCTCTGTTGGGATCATTAAAATTAAAAAGCAAGCCTTAGAAGTTTATATAAAATGTGATTTTAGATATTTACTCAGATTTTCCTCTCCTCCTGCACTTGCAGCACTGGTTTTTATCTCTTGTCATCTTTCAGGCGTCTGTCTGATGTATGAAAATGTACAAACGCAAAATGGTTTTGCAATATTTATTAGAGGATTAGTCTCATATGCCCTTGTGTAATGGTTTTAATTTAATATGTACAGTTTTTTGCTTCAGATTAAATCAATCCTGTAGGGCAGGCAGCTGTGAACTGCTTTGGGCAAATACTGTAGTGTCCTATTAGTCTCTATAAATGCCTCTTTGAATGAAACTTGTATGGAATTCTATTTTATTTTCATTATTTTATAGGTTTTGTTGTATCTCTGGTCAAAATAAGAGCTACTGATAACGTGCATGTGTGCAGCAGATCATAATGCAAAATTATGCAAGAACTGTATCTTAAAAAGAAAAAAAAATCTGTGCTGAAGATAAAACCATCCAGAGTGGAAGTTTCCTATTAGGTTGAGCACAAAAGGTGCAACCCACACTGGTGTCAAAGAACAAAGGTATCACCAGGAAGAGATCGAGGTCAGATTATATCCGCTGGAGGGACGTGGAGGTCAGACCAGGTCAGACGAACCCATGACACGAAGGAAGCAGCGAATGTTACATCACTGCCAGTGAATCAAACACGTAATACCAGACTGAACAGGCAGCAGGGCTTCCACACTATTTTATTTTAAGGTTACAGAGTATTCTAGACTCAGATTTGGGGGATTTCTTTCAGTTTTTTTATGTATGACTTGTAATTTGGACTTTAATTTTCAGCCAACTCCAAAATAATGTGAAAAAAAAAATCATAGTGTAAACAAAAACTGATTTCTATTTAAAAAATGCTTCTGAAGGAAAAAGAAATTTCACACAAGTCTTAAAAACAACAGTTTATTCTGTAAAATTGTGTTAAAATGTATAAATTTATAAAACAAAAAAGAACTCAGCCTTCAGAGCTGAGCTACCTTTTTCTTAATTTACAAAGTTTACAAAGTGCTTTAAAGTCTATTTCTCATTCACACAGAGCTGCAAGCAAAATGCAAAATACACTGCATGTTTGAGCAATCTGGTCTAAGAAATTCAGCTGTTTTTCTTTCAGTAAATGGAATGATAGAAATAGTTTGGAAACTCGTGTTTTGTCATACTGCATTTTGATTTTCCCATGTGATCTAAAAAAAATCACTAAAATTAAATTGTATACTTTTTAAGAAGAAGTAGGAACCCTGAGAAATGGTCAACTGTGAGCTCTGAGGTGCTGAAACTGATTAGATGAGTGAGTCAGTTTTCATTATGTAGATAAGAATAAATAATGTATGAGCAAAACAGTGACTAACATCTGCTAATTCTGTCAGGATTTTATGTGTTTTTTATTTTTATTTTCAGCAGTAAACATCTGGAATGATTGAATGAAAAAGTAATTAATGGAACTGTCACTCTGGAATGTGAGAGGGATTCAATATAAACTGTAACCTTATTATTTTGTTTTTATTTTACTGACTTATTTACCAGTGAATCTATGAGGCTGTATAAACGACCCTCAGTGTTCTAAAATCTAAATCTCTCTTACTAAATGTAAAGTTTGTAAATTCACCCAAAGATCTGAATTCCTTTACTCAGTCAGTGCTAGCATGTTGTGCACATTTTCTATTCAAATTGAGACAAGTTGGAGCTGTGATCTGGATAATTCTGCTACAGTCAATGGCCTCTCTCCAGCTCTTGTTACATGAGCCTCCAGCACACACAACCGGAAGCACTTATGCACCGATGGGAGGTCTTTACTTCTCCTGGCTGCACTGGAAAACACGGGATTGGACAGCAGAGCCGCCAGTCCGAACAGAAACCGTGTCCTCAGATAACCTCTTCCACAGAGCTGAAGAGGATTGACGCGAGCGCCATGGAAACCAGGGCCAAGTCAGGCTGTGGAGCAAAATGAAGCCCTGACTGAGTTCAAAATGTTTTGTGTTTAATGTGAACCTTTCAGTTAAAAAAAAAAAGAAAGCTGCAAAAGCAGTTAGAGCTAAAAGCAGGATCTAGTAGTATTATGAAGAGCAGACATGCCAAGCCACTGATGACATGTGAATAATAAGCTGGCACTGAACGCGGCTCCACATGGATTCGATTATTGAGTGCAGCTGTGTTGCATCAACAGACGTGTATTTGGTAGAAGGGAAGCAGTGCAGAGGCACATATGAATGGATAAAAGATAAGAAGCTTAAACAGAGAAATGCATGCAAATTATTAAAGATTTGACAGAACTTTTATACTTTGCCGACCTCTCAGAGCACTTTCACTATTTTTATTTTAAAACTTGAATCCCTCTTTTATCGCAGAAAGTTACACATCAAAACAATGTAAGGATTTAGCACCGAAATGGACAGTTAAAGGCTGTGAACGAATAAAATCTCACCTGCTGTGGATTGTAGTTTTCCCAAACTGAGATTAGCTTTGATTTAAACAAGCTAACCGCTAGTCCAACACCAAAGAGCACTGTGCATTGTGAGATTAGGGGTGTCAAATTATCGCATCAATTGTAATTAATTAATTAATTACAGCCATGTTTAGCACGTTATATTTTTAATCACGTTCATTTCATTTTTTATCTCTTTACCGTTTGTGCGTGTGGGCTTCTTTGATAGTGGTGTGTGTGTGTGTGTGTGTGTGTGTGCTGGGCTGGCGGTGTTTATGTGTTACTGAGCAGCCCTGTGAGGCTCCTTAGAGCCCTACGCTATCATTTAAGTGATCACGTGCTTTGCATGCGATACCGCGACATAACACACAGCCACTGCCTGTGCTGGTGTTATGACACAGCGTCACTGAGCATCTGCAACCTTTTGAGTACTCTTTAGGCCTGCCGCACAACAGGAAGTGCAAATTAAAACGAGCAGCTCAGATCACGGGCTGCACAACCAGACTGGACCACAGTCACCACCACCAGTCCATCCCTAGTGGAAGGCATGGACGTAATAAATGACTTCATAGAGACACTTATTGTTGTTATATGTTTGGTCTGCCACAATAATTTAATGAATTTAAATGAAAACACCTCAAGATGAGGTTAATTAATCACACATGTTTTAAATCACATGACAGCACTAAGTGAGATGTGACAAAATATCATATTCTGATAGAAGTGATTTCCCATAAGGATTTCTGTTTATTCTGGTGTGTTTTTAGCTAAATGGGGATAGCTAAAGCTAAGCTTACAAATTGCTAAAGTTCTATGTAAAGTGTTCGCATTAATCACAATGACATTTTGGAGACAAGTTATTTTAAGAAGGTAATGATCTGGTGTTGGTCTGGCTCTGGTCATCAATCCCATCAGAATTATTCTGTTTCTCCAAACAGATGACGTTCAAAAAGTTATCTAAAACAATTAAGATAATAAATGTTTTTAACCCTTCTACGGAGCTTTGAGGTCAACTTTAAGTTTGCGGACTGAATAAGGCAATAACTGAACTACCAGCTTTTTGATTAGTGAATTGGCCATTTTTTATCCAGCTTGACAACAGCTGCTACCAGTACTAAGAAATTAATTCATGCAATTAAATACAATTTGATAAGTTGCATAGAGATTGTTGCCTCTCTAAAAACCTTTCAAATGTTGAAAATAAAATATAAGAACAGTAAAAAACTACCATAAAGATAAATCAGTCAACTTGTGAGATTCAGAAGAAGTCAATGTTTCTTTCTAAGAATGAAACACAATGTTCTTCTAAAAAGAAATAAAGGAGCGTTTTAACAAAGTTCTGCTTCTATTCCTGTATTTACTTAAATTTGATGGGAAAAATTGTTATTTAACACCCAGATCTCTGATCAGAGACCTACCTGATAAAAAAAGGGCAGTTTTACCAAACTTTTCAAAATATGGCAGCTTTCCAACTGTCTGCTTTATTTATTCAATCTATGGTGTTATACATGTAGTTTTATAATAATAATTAAAATATTTCACACTGTTAATACTAACAGAACAAAGGTGTGAATCATTCTCCATGAACCTTAAATGTTATTAAAAAATGACGTGTTTCTGTCCACAGACATGTTAGAAGGCTTTTAATAGGAAACAGTGTTGAGTTTCTATTAAGAGTTCAATTCAAAGAAACCTTTGTTCCATAAACAACAACCACAAAGTTCATTACAGCTGCTATTACAACCTAGTTAGGCCTAACAAATAGATGACACCCAACCGCCCTGAGAAAATAAACAGAGGATGTTATGATCCTTTCCCAACCCTAACATGCTTTTTAGTATTTAACCTTAAATGTGCAACAACAACAAAAAAAAAAAAAACATGAAAAAATCTTCAGAATCACAAAAATGGCTTAAAATCTTCAAAAAACAAATTGAAATGACAAATCTTTTATTTATAAGAATTGATATTAATAAAACCGTCCATAATTGCCAGAAACATGGCTAATGAAAAAGCCTATCCATATTTTCTGCTTAGAAAAACTCTGGAGCTAGTTTTTGCGTGTCTAGCTGGCGGTGTCTTCTCGTGATGGAACAACCTAAAGGGAGCGAATACTTGTCTTTTAAGTCGAACTGTAAGAGAGCAGATTTGGACGGTCAAAATCTCAAGTGGCCAGTAGATAATCCAAACAGATGGTCTCAAATTTAAATAAAGAAACTGTGGATTTCAAGAAGTTCGATGATGTAAAAATGCTACCTCCTCTGCCTCAAATGAACAGAAAGGGAAGATTGCACTCATTGATCTCCACAATGCTATAGCTCTGTAGCCACTCAGTTGTCTAATAAACTACAGCCGACTGAAAAGTGGTGTCCCCTGAGGCGGGCTGTGCCAAAAAAAATTAGGCATGGGTTGGAATATTCCCCTTGTACAGATGCCCACTCTCTCCTCATTCACTTCTTCTTCTATACATCCCATGCCAAGAGTGAGTTCTGTAACTTTGAGGGGAAAAGGGATGAGAAGGAGGGAGAAACGCTGGGAGGAGGGAGGAGTGGAACGTCTCCTCACGTCCTAACTTACACCTCTCCGGCGCTCACTGCTGACACATCACTTTCCATACCTCTCCTCGTTACTTACTCCCCCTCTCCCGGCTCCTCCTCCTTTTATCTCTCCGTCTGTGTCTGACTTTTTCTTTGTCCTTTCTCCCCTCCTCCCTCGCTGTATCTGTTTCACTGTCCTCTACCTCCCTTCACTTTGCAAAATCCTTCTCGCACTATTTTCATCCTTTGCTTCGCTTCGCCTTTCCTCCTTTTTTTTTCCTTTTTTTTCCACCTCAGCAGCAGCTGTGGAGAGGTCATATAAGGTAACGGCTCACATGTTGACATCGCTACGCTGCACGGTTTGCTTTCATAGTTTGCACAGTTGCAGAATCTGGAGAGACAAATATGGTGCGAGTACTTTAAGCACACAGATGTGAGGACTGTCCTAAGCCTCACCTGACCAGCACTCTGTCACACACTCCCACGGGCTCCATGCTGGAAGCAAGAGCAGCGGCCGTCTGATTTAATAACCCCACACACATAATCTGGTTTCACGTCTGTAATGACGGTGTGTAAATATCATCAAATTAAGCCGTGACTTGATGGGGAATGAGTCCGATTCCTCTGTCGATCAGAACGCCTTAAGCACTTTATTTTTCTTTCTTTACCAGTGCTGGATTTTTAGGAGTATGTTTTGCATTCAAGCGCTCATCTAAAGGAGTTAGGCCACGGCCTCGGGCAACAGGCACAACATAAAAAGCACATTATGACCGCGGCTGATTTTCCACCAGCTAAATATAACAGAGAGAGCTCCTCCTGGAGACCTACCTTCTGATGTTTAACTACATAAATGAAACACTTGTTTTTAGTCATTTTACAGGAATTTTGTTCTAAACAACAGCTTACTGAAAACGAGTCATGTTCTATACCTGCCCGAGCTTGTTCAGAGTCAAAGTCCATGCATCATAGGGTCACACAACCTTTTACACACACACATCTATCATAGTCCCCAATTAACCTAACATGCCTGTTTTTGGTATGCTGGGAAAGAAAAAGGAACATGCTAACTCCACAAAGGAAGGTCAAAAGTAGAGCCTTGCTGCAGTGCTAACCAACTGCACCACAGTGAGTCCCACACAATGTGAGTGAATGTTCTGAAGAATACAGTGTGATGACAGCAATAAGCTTTACCTCCACCAAAACCTTTATCTATATACTGTATGTGTTCAGAGTAAGTTTCAAACTGATTTGAAAGAAAATGTAGGTTCCTAAAAATGATGAAACAACACGAGGAGAGGTCCTATCTCAAGTGGAGGAGTTTAAGTATCTCGGGGTCTTGTTCACGAGTGAGGGAAGGAGGGAGATCAACAGGCGGATTGGGGCAGCGTCTGCAGTGATGCAGAGGCTGAACCGGTCTGTTGTGGTGAAGAGGGAGCTGAGCTGGAAAGCAAGGCTCTCGATTCACTGGTTGAGCTACGTTTTTAATCCTCACCTATGGTCATGAGCTTTTGGTACTGACTGAAAGAACGAGATCGCGGATACAAGCGGCCGAAATGAGTTTCCTCTGCAGGGTGGCCGGGCTCAGCCTCAGGGATAGGGTGAGGAGCTCCAACATTCAGGAGAGACTCCGAACCACTGCTCCTCCACATCGAGAGGAGCCAGTTGAGGAGGTTCGGGCATCTTGTCATGATGCCTCCTAGATGCCTCCTGGACGCCTGCCTCGGGAGGTGTTTTGGGCATGTCCTGCCAACGGGAGGACCCCAGGTCGACCCAGGACAATCTGGAGGAAGTACATCTCCAGGGCGTCCCAGCTGAGGAACTGGCAGACGTAGCCAGGGAGAAGATGGCCTGGGTTGCCCTACTTGGGATGCTGCCCCCACGATCTGGACAAGTGGAGGAAGGCGAGGCGAGGTGAGGATAAGGGGGGGGGGGGGGTTGTTTCTGTTTTTAAAAAGTTTTAAACCTGTAATGTTTATCTGATTTTGTAGGACCTAGGGAGTGAAAGCATGAATAACAAATTCTTTCCCATCATTTCTCAAGACGTCAGAATCAAGGACTGCATCTTTGAATGTTTTTGTTGTGTGTTTAGATGTGTCTGATGTTTTATTAACCAAGTACAGCATTCATCTGTCAGAGTTGGTGTTTTCCTAATTTGCTTGTGTTGTCTAACCTCCTCCCAGCGTGCAAAAGCATCCCTAACGGGTGATATTTAGTCTGAACTACTTTTTACCTTCCACGGCTCTTTTGAAGAAGACTTTGCAGCTCCCACACGTCACAACGCCGTAGTGACACCCCGACGCCTCGTCTCCGCAGACCAGGCACACTTTGGCTGTGGAGGAAGGTTGTCTGAGCGGTGAGCTGAAAAGGACGGACACAAAAGTTTTCAGAATGGACACAAAATAACAAAAGAAAGGTCAACAACAACCCCTGGCCAGACTCGTCCCTTTTTCTAATTGATGCACATTGTGGAATTAATTTTTACAACCCACTGACAGAAGCAGCACAATGAGGGGAGCTGTAAAGATGTCTGCCATCCAAAGAGAGGAGAGCTCTGATTTATGGCTCCGCTGGGCTTACAGGGATGACACGGGCAGAATTATGGAGGAGATTATTTAAATTCAATAAGCAGAGAGAGACACAGAGCAGGATGTCAAATCTAAGCAGAATCCAAACCACTTGCTGCCTCTTCCCTAACGGGAAACCGGCGAGTGACTGAAAAGTGTTGAGTAGTCGATTCAAAAGACAAAAGGTGCGCCCAGGATGCAACTGATTTGTACGAGGAGTAACACGACATCTTGTTTCTATTTACTCAGCTACAACCAGCAGTCGAAGCAACAGAACTGATGACAGTCTGCTGCATTTCCCCCCCGATCCAAGGCACTGTTTACGCTGGCAGCATTTACTTCTTTCACTACCAACTGATTACTAGAATTACACAGACGCTGAAGCTCAGGATGCACAGCGTGTTCTTAACGGTGTGGTGCTAAATGGAAGAATCACTTAGGAGTTTCTCTGAATGAGACTTATCGGACTAATGAGGAGGAAGGTCAAAGGTCAAACTTTAGGTAATCTGTTATGAGGTCAGGCATTTACAGGAGCTGAATCGGTGCATCACCTTCTGACTAAAAATATAAAAGTTTTCATTCCAGGACATTAAATTTAAAGTTATAACCTTGGTTGGAAAAAGCTCATTGAACAGCCTCAGTTTAGGAAAATAGAGATTAGTTTTAACCAGATTGATGAGCTAACCGCTAGTCACAGCAGGACCATGACCAGACTGAATGATGTTCATTTAAAACAGGACATATTTATATGGTTATTCCAACAATAATAATATGATAATATTCCTGCAGAAAATACCCTGAGCTGCACCACAACTGCTAAAGCTAGCTCCTGTTGGTCCTATTTATGCATGGAGATAACCTGGGTCCATATGACAGGAAGTCAACAGCAGCTCAAATAACCACTGGTTACAACCGAGGTCTGCAGAACACCTTCTCTGAACCACAACATGTTGACCCTTGAAGCAGAAGGACTACAGCAGCAGGAGACCACATCGGGTGTCTCTTCTGTCAGATAAAAATAGAAACTGGAGCTACAATTCACACAGGATCACCAGAACTGGACCATAAGAGACTGACCAGTTTCCTGGTCTGATGAGTCTGGATTTCAACATTCAGATGGTCAGAGTCAAAATGTGGTGTCAACAACATGAAAGCAAGAATCCATCTTGCTTGTATCAACAGTTCAAACTGCTGCTGCTTGTGTAATATAAGTTTGGGCTCCTTAGCACCAGCAGATCCTGGTTTAACCTCCACAGCCTGCTGGAGTATTGTTCCTGACCATGTAATCCCTCATGACCACAGTGGACCATCTTCTGATGCTCCATGTCACAAAGATCACATCATCTGGTTTCTTGATCATGACAGTGAGTTCACTGGACTCTAACAGCCTCCACAGTCACCAGATCCAGTCCAGAACCTTTAGAACGTGATATTCACATCAAGGATGAGCAGCCAAAATATCTGCAGAAACTGTGAAATGCTGTCGTGTCATTATGGACCAGAACGTCTGAGGAATGTTTCCAACACCTTGCTGACAGCTCTGGAGGCATAGAGTATCAAACCTGGTACTAGCAAGGTGTGCCTAATAAAGTGGCTTTTACGTGTATAGATCAGGATTGATGATGCCTTCAAAGATGAGAGAGTGACCCCTGCCTTGTGCATTAAAATACCTCCATATCATTATGGACCAGTCAGATGGTCTCGCTCTGCTTCAGCTGAGACGATGTGACACTCCTGAAGTCCAAAACAGAATTTCACATTTGATTAATCAGACCACAGTACACTTTTCCTCTTGGTCTCAGCCCATTTGAAATCAGCTCCCGTCCAGAGAAAGGCTTTTCTGGATCTGGATCAGATAGATTTTACATGGTAGAATTTCTTTGTGGGTTTGGTGATGAGCTGCGTTCACTGCCAACGGTTTTAAGAGGTGTTACCGAAAACCATGCAGTCATTTCTAATAAAGAAATGAGTCTGTTTTTAATGAAGGGCTCCTCGAAGGCCTGAGGATAACAGCTATGTAATGATTGTATTTGAAATTGAGATTTTCATGGATTCCCTAAAATTTTAATGACATATTTTACTGAAAATAATAAAACCCCTAAATTTTGATGACATAATTCAGTACTTCTCATCCTGGTCATATTTTACACGTATATAAATAGAGTTTTTAAAAACATTTAATCAAAGAAAAGTATTTACAAAACTTTGAATCTATCTAATAGTTATGTCATTTCAACCAACTCAACTTAATTTACTTTAGCTAATTTGGTCAATTTAACAATATAACTTGGAAGAATTTCCTGGCAGTTTAAACCAACTTGCAAACCATTTATGACATCACACCTAATGTTGCAAACAAACCTTTCTTAATAGGTTAAAAGCTTCATGCACTTATGACACGTATGATACAGAATAATGTCTGGTAAAACGTTTCCCATCATGCTCTCACACAAACATGTAGATGGGCACAAAGAGAGAACACTTTGTATCAAAACATCAAAAGTGGCCTCAGGTTCCCCTTCTTTTCTGTACTAATTACCTCTCTCCCATCTCAATCAATAACACGCAAGGTGATTGTCTGGTTAACATTCTCCGTACATCCTTCATCAAACCAGCTGCCAAGCCCTCGCTCCTCGCCCTGCCTCTGTCTCTCTCCCCCTGCGCACACACACATATTTCCTCCAGGGGACTCGCTGGAAAGGGGTACAGCAGCAGCAGCACACTCAAATACAATCAGGACCACTGATCTAATTCCCTCTTGTCCATCTACACACACATTCAATTTGTTAGAACGCTTAGAGGAGTCTCTGGCGGGGTGTTTGTCTGACTTGATCTTTCTGGCATGGTTTCAGCTCAAGTAAGTGTTTGTGTGTGTGTGTGTGTGTGCAAATCCAGTTCATGTCAAGCTGTGTTTTTCACCATGTTAATGCAATGGATCCTCCTCCATACGTTGGCCTTTCTCGCACGGAGAGAGCTGCACGAACCAAGAGAAACAGAGCGGGGAAGTTTTGTTTTCCAGCCAATAAAAACTCAAGAGGTTCCTTTAACATTGAGTCGCTGGTTATACCTTTAATAATGGTGCACACTAAAACCTCATCACTACGCACCGGCTCGCCTGTCTCCTGGTCAAAAACAAGGTGACTTCCCCTCCCTCGGAGATGAATATAGGTCATTCACTTTCTGCTTATGAAACCAGAGCAGACAGGCCGGGCTGCAGTGACTGTGCAGCTGCAGCTGCTGCCCAAAATTCAGCACAAGGCACCAGCCACTCCAGAATCTGGCCTTTTCAGCACAGTGAAGCATGCACTGTCTGTAAGAGTAATGATAGTTGCAGGAGTTTTCGCAAATACAGGAAGGAGAGGCAGCAAAAGTCTGAGACGTTGCACTTTGATCACTAAGTCGAAGGGATGAAATTCCTTTTTGTTTTTTGTTTAGTTTGTTGTTTTCATAGCAAAAATATATATTGTGAGGTCACAATTCATGTCTGTTCCTGCAAAGGCTTATGCAGCAGTGGAAGTGACATGTTGGTGAAGCTATCTGCTAAAATGCTATTCTCTGATTTAAACTGAAAACACAAAGCTAAAAACTGGAAGATCTGCAGGTTACTTGGATGTTTTTGGTTAAAAGCTTTAGGCAAAACTTTTAACTACAAGGAAAAAATATAACTTTACAAGAAAGATGCTTAACTTGTCCAATATCCCAAAGAAGCAAGTTCAGATATACAGTATGTGTTCCTATCAAAGTAAAAGCTTTAATATAGTTTCTACTCTTTCTAAGAAACAACAGTATTTGCAAAACCTTTCAAATGTTTTTAAACATTTCTCATCAAAAATGTTCTTTTAGATGAAGGCTTTACTGCACATATAAGTAACCATATCTGCAAAATGATGTGCAACAGAAAGCTACTCAAAAACAGTTCTGCATTTGTGTTTAGGCCACTTCTATGAACAGAATCTTCTTTTCTTGAGTCTTTTCTTCTGTTTCTAAGTACAATCTAAGACTCCTTCAATGGGACGAACTGCACAGATCAAAGGCTCTCATTCTTTGCTCCAATCGTTCTTTTTTTCCCTTTTCCTACAGAAACCCCAGGGCAGCAGTTTCATTGTTTTCAGTGTCTTTTCATCTTTAGAGATAACACACAAAGCTAACAACTGATTTAGTTACTGTTTATTTCCCAGGAGGGCACAGATGAGCACACAATGATTGTTTAGAACCACCAAAAATGTACAAGCAGCTGTTTTAATTTCCTAACTCCTCTTACCCCTCTCATGGTTCAGCTGCCTATGGAAATAATTAATTACAATATTGTGAATTTAAAAAAAAGGATTTGCTCAAAAGAAGACCGTCCACACAAACTGTATATGGGCCAAAACCTCGGACAGATGTTTGGACGTGAACTGGTCTCGTGCTTTTCCACCAGTAATTCAGATGTCACACTGGGAGCATTCTTCAAATGGCTGAAATAGTTCTAGTCTCTCACAGCAGCAGGAGGAGGAATCAGAGCCACAACCAAAAGGGACGATTGTTTAGACTCGAGCTTTATCAAAGCTATAAAACAGTTTACATGTGAAAGACTTCACTTAGATAAGCGTAAAGAGGACCAGTCTTTTAAAAATGACTCATCCTCTTTATTTTTTCCTTCTTCACTTCCTACAACTGAGCTCATAACGTTCACTTGTTTGGCTCTGCATCTGCATGAGGCATAACAAACTGGAAAATTAGGAATATTGGAATTTGGACTTCATGTCTGGAAGACAAAAGACAGTTTGTGTTAGTAATAAGAAGCTACTGTCCCTCATGCTGCACACCGGAGACCCTCAAGGATGTGTGCTCAGTCCTTTGCTATCAACTGCTAGCTTGACTACCGTATTTTCCGGACTATAAGTCGCTCCGGAGTATATGTCGCACCAGCCCAAAAATGCACAATAAAAAAGAAAAAAACACATATAAGTCGCACTGGACTATAAGCCGCATTTTTTAAGGAAATTTTATTTTACAAAATCCAAGACCAAGAACTAGTATTTCACATTATTAACTGTTTTCATAAAACAATGCCGGTATCTCGGAGCCTTTGGTCGTTCATAAGGATTCAGACCGTGCCGGTAATGTTGCGCAATCATGTGCTTTTCACAAAAGATTACTCACTGGCGGTATGGGGGCGGGTCTTAGCGCTGTTGACGTGCAAGGTGATTTCAGAGACGTGAGACGGAAGTTCTCTTAGTAAACAAACAGGCGACTTCTGCTTCTGCTCATAACGCCAGAAGCACCTGGATCTCGGCGTCGCTCCAGTTTGCATCTCTGCTGAGTACGTGTAACAGCTTTCTGGTGTTTACCTGATTTTTAAATACTTTTTCCAGTCGGGGGTCAGCTCACCTTTGCTACGTTATTAGCAACACCTCCCTCTGTTGCACCAAGGCAGGATTTTTATTCACAAGTCCGGCATTACGGTAATACTACCAAGCCTGGCGGCTGATTGGTACACAGGCCTAGAGCGCCATCTAGCGGTTTTAGGTGTGAAAGTGACAAACATGTGAAATTAATCAAAATTATATACTTCGGTATATAAGTCGCAGGACCAGCCAAACTATGAAAAAAATGTGACTTATAGTCCGGAAAATACGGTATACAGTGGTCCCTCGCTCTTTCGTGGTTCACCTTTTGTGGCCTTGCAGTTTCGCAGATTTTTTTTAGTGCAATTTTGCATGCTTTGCTTTTTTTTAACAGCACATTGTGTTCTGTGTCCTGACCATTGTCAGTCAATCTCCTCTGTGCAGTGCCATTGCCTGTGTGTGGCGGAGTGCAGTGTGTCCAGACTCCTATTTGGAGAACTCGCGCTTCACGCTGGATCACCCAAGATCCGCTGGGTGCCTTTCCACTGGACCGCAGACCAAGTCGCACCCTTATCATGATCCTATATGAGATCTCCTTTGCCTGCAGCGCAGCGAGAGGTGAGAAGCACAGAGCTGCTCAGCTCACTTGCAGCTTCTCAGCAGGTGATCAAGGCGCTGCAGCTTCATACCACAACAAAACACACTATGTCCGGACCGGATCTTTCAGATGTGATCAATACATCAATTAAATGATTTATTCTGCCATTCTGATGGTCCAGTAGTGTTTAAACAAGAGAGAAAAGTGTGACAACCTTAATGCCTGTCTGAGAAAAGTGTATAAAGTGTGTAATTAAGGGTTTTACAGCCCTAAAACATCTGAAACAACTGTAAAAAGTTAATGCAACGTATCTCCCGCGATAAACGAGGGATCACTGTACGGCTAAATTCAGTACAAATCAACACATTATCACCGGTTTTACACACGCTGACCAAATATTTGGTGTCGCAGTTAGCTTAGAGCTTTGGCATTAACTATGAGCATCAGTCACGTCATCAGTGTTTGCAAAATATCTCATAAACCACAGAACATTTTTGAATGAAACTGTAAGATAGAGGATGTACATCTACAGCAGATTAACTTTTGGAGTCAATCCCTTTCAAGATGGTTGCTACAGCTCTTCAAACCTACAAAAAAATGGCTCTAACTCAAATAAATGGATTAGCTACAGTTGTATATTGCAATAGCTGAGAGTCTTTTACAACACATTCTCCAAATGCTAACAGATTGTGTGAAATTGCACAAAAAAAAAGATTTTCACGATCTGACCAGAATGGTTACAATTCCATAAATTCTCATTTGAAGATTCTGTTAACATTAAGAGCATGAAAAGCTGCAAGCCATAGATTTTCCTTTAAGGAATTCTAGGTCTTTATTGAAATTTGCTGATGACACAGTAGTTGTGAGATGCATCAGCACATCAAGCTTAAGGTGGGAAAGTTAGAGGGATGAGATGGAAACAACAATCTGTCTTGTGGATTTCAGGAGAAAGGCTGATCATCCTGCACATCAGTGGCTCCTTAGTGGAGGACGTCAGCAGCACATTGTTTTTGGGACTCTGCATCACAACAGATCTATCTGAGATGCTCAACACTTCCTCAGAAAATTATAAAGTGTGAGAATTTTCCCCTTCACCCTCACCATCTACTGGGGCACTGACAGGAGCATCCTGACCAGCTGCATCACTTCTTGGTACGGCAGCTGCACTGAAGACCCTGCAGCATGTGGTGACTCTTACTCCCCTACTTAAGAGTCCAGGTTTTAGTGCGAAATCCAAGAACAAAATCCTCAGTGTCGTGAAAGAGCCCTCTCAACCTGCTCACACACTGCTTAACCTCCTGCCATCTGGAGGATGATTTCATTCCATCATATCAAGAACAACCAGGAAGTGAAATGGCTTCAAAAAGCAGCCTAATCTCCAGAAACACTCTGAACACACCACTGGATTTGTTTGATCATATTTATTTTTTATGAAAAGTTACATAATTGTTACAAACGAAACATGTTTTAATAAGGTAACATCCTTATGGGTCAGTAAACTGGTGTCAGATGAACGTTTTGCTGCGTGCAAACAGCTGAACTGTAGAGCTCTGCTGTGTTAAAAAAAAACAAACAACGCAACACTGCTTGACACGCACACACAAACCAGCACATACATGTACTGTGTTTGCACTGCTGTAGAGCCAGCCGCCCACTGTAAAGATGTGTGTGTGTGTGTTTGAGTAGCCACACCAACTCTAACTGTAGAGGCTGTTATCACAGGGAGAGTTCAGATTAAGCGCCACAACCTCCATGAACCTGGCCTTCATGAAAGAGAAGCATCCTTGACTCTGACACACACACACACACACACACACACACACACACACACACACACACACACACACACACACACACACACACACACACACACACACACACACACACACAAAGAGGGAACATCTACAGTACAGTAGCTCTCTACAGTCTGGCCTGCTGTTTTTATGTAATACACACCCTGGCAGACTGAAAGCCTTATGCCAGACCGTTTCAAAGAATATTTACGTAACACACAACTTGGTATGTTGGAAAGGTAAAGGTAGATTAGTGTGAAAGAGGACAAAATGGCTTACATAACCATGAGCAGACAGTATAAACAGTAGGTTGACGCCCACTCACCACCTCTCAAAGGGAGAGAGGTCTTATGGGTAGTGTTGGAGAGCCACCAGGGGATTTATTTTTCCTGGTGAAGGTGACCCTGGCATTGGGCACAGCACCTGAGCATACAGAAATATGAGATTTCCTCTTTGCCTGGCTTGATTTACACTTGTGTTAAGGTTACAGTATATTCTACACTGAATGACTACTGATTTTAAAAAAAAACATAACCTTTAGATGACACACGTGATGTAATTCATCCATTTTAAAGTTTTAAATACCTTTGTCCTTTAATTCTGATGATTGCAGAGTATATCAAGGGTTTTTTGTTTTTCCACCAGAAAACTTATGTAATTAAATTTTTAAAACTAACATCACTTTAAATTTTTGACAAAAACATATTTTCCATTAATGGAATGGATTCTGAGCTGCTCCCCTGCAAACTTTAAGTGGCCTTCCCCTAGAGCAAATTATGATTCTCTTTCCCCTATAAAGCCACTGATTTGACTGTAAACAAAGACACGAGACAAGTCTCAGAAATGCACGCACACACACACACACACACACACACACACACACACACACACACACACACACATCTAACCTTCTTTAGGAAGTTTATACTGGCCCGATCTATGGGCGGATACCGCGGTATCATTCTGATCAGCACAGTATCCAGTTTGTGCTCAACATGTCTGAAGCTGTACCTACCTTCAAATTCCACAAACAGCTATAAATACCAGTGTGTAGTTTTGTCTCCAGCACAGCTACAACTAGTCCAACCCTTTAGGAAGAGTATAACAATCACTTTTAACTAGCCAGGTCTGCTGACTATTTTAACCCCCTTAAATTGCTTACTGTCACACAACGTGAATAAAATGAAGCACCTGAAATATTTTAGCTGAGCGCCAAAGCTGGCATGGATCTCTGGAATATGTGGCAGGGTGTTATTATGGGGAGGGAGGGATCATCGGGGATGGAAACACCCTTAATTCATGCCTGTCATGACCAGAGGAACTGATCACATCCAAACTGTGTAAAATTAGGCACAAGATGCTGCTGTGTGCCCGGAGCTCCATTCATAGTTTCCATGATGCTTAACTTCAACTTAAATTGAGTATGTGTTATCGAAAATCACAGTGCACACGTTTCACACCATGCTACAACTAGAGGAATCTAAAGTGTGTATGTGTATAGACGTTAAGGTGTCAGCAGTTCAAAAGCACATAAACACATCAACTGGGGGGGTGTCTGTAAATACACTATATTTTTCTAAGTTTTCTAATACGTATGTTCTCAATCTTTACCTAGAGATGGACACTACACATGCTGAATATATTTGATATAGTAATAATTTTTTGGGTGTTGTCTAACCTCCTTCCAGCGTGCTAAATCACCCCTATCAGATGATATTCAGTCTTTTTTTTTGGGGGGGGGACCCGGCCCGTGAGCCTCCTATTGAGTACCTATAGGCTTTATAGTGTATATAAAAAACCAAATATGCATTCATTAAGACTCTGTTTAGTCAGATGATTGCTGAACAGTGTTCAGATGAGTCTAAACTATCCTCAGATCTCATGTAGTAAATGCCTGTTTTTGCGTTTATGTTGTCAGAGTAGTGATCATGGCGTGACCACTGATTATTTCACCCACACACTAAAGTTCTTGCTTTAGTTTTTAGGTTTAAACTTTAGCTTTTTGTTTTAAAATTGTGTTGCAGACTGCATTATTAGGAGCACAGCTATAAGGTTGGTTGTTTTTTATCTCAAGGGAAAGAGGGTTGATTTACCACTGCACTACATAGTGTTATAGTGTTGACTTCAAAATTGATTTAGTTGCTACAGGTAGATTTTAAAATATCAGGATATATATTGTATATTTTGATTTTAAAAAAACCAGCATGTTGCAACTTGGGTCCATTTCTGCCCAGCCTCACCTTTAGCTACATGGACAAAATTTTCTATATGCAAAAATCACATTGCAACATATAACACAATACAGCCTAATACTCTAATGATTAGGGTAAGAAAAAAATTGACTCATTGATATGTTGTGATATTTCATGTTACAATATTATATTGATATACTTAAAGCACACTATTCCTTATTAACAATTTACATGCAAAAATGAACAGCGGTAGTTCATTTTTGTGTTGCATTTCAACCTCTGATCGCTTGTTGGCTGCAGTCATTAATCCTCAGCAGTCCTCCACTTCCACAGAACACAGAGATCTCGCGATAGTACCGATGAGTGTTTCTAACTTCACACAGCTATCTGATAAATGAAGCAGAGAGGATACAGCCAACCCCAGCAGCTTTCAAAGCTGATGTGTGGACACATTTTGGTTTCCAAACAAGGAAATGTAGTAAAGACGGAGACAGGAGCTATGCAGTCTGTAAAATCTGCAACAGCAGAGTCAAATGTAACACGACAAATCTGTGAGCGCATTTGGCTAGACACCATAGTATCACCGTAGTGTTAAAGGCTCATTTTAGCATGAAGTGAATTGATTCTGCTCAGTGGACAACTGAAGAGGCTAACTCTTCTGTTCAGCTGTGACTGTTTTCTAACAATTAAATTCATAAATATTGCAATATATCGTATCATATTGCCAGATTCTTGCCAATATATCCCTACTAATGATCTACATGAAGCAATCTTCCTATTATTTCAACAACAACAAAAAGCATAAATCTGTAGTTTCTGTTTTTAGCATCTAGTTTGTAAAGATCTGGACTAGAAACAAAAACCACAGCTGGGAAACACAGCTGACACTGAGCAGAGACCCAGCGTTGGGCGTCCTGTTGCTTTCCAGACATGGGAAATTAAATAGACAACACAAAGAGAAAAAGAGTGACGGACAAAAAAATTGTTCAATGCGTTAAAAATTACATTAAATATCACTGTAATGACTTGGATCACATTCATCTTCTGCATCAAACAATCTGATTAAAAAATATTCTACAACAGCTGTTTTAAATTTAACTAGATAATAAAAGGTAAATCTTTTTATCTAACATTCTTTGATTTTGGCGTCATAGAAGAACTCTGGATCTGACCTCTCCAGGTGTTCACGCTTCAGCTCACACCCACCAGCTTCACACAATACCTGGCACCTTTCAAACATGCTAAAAGGCAGACTTGGATGGCACTGCGTGCACAGGAGCTGACCTCCAAACTTGAGCTTAGAGGCCCTAGGACAAACGAGAAAAACAAATCCCTAGACAGGGAGATTATCTTTAAGGGATGAGCCTTGACCTAAACCACCTCCACACCTCACACTCCTTACAGGTCTCAAACACCTGACTCCTGTTTTTCTTCACCTGAAATGTGATGTGGGGTCAAGCCACTGCGATGAAAATACAGTGTGTGCTAAAGGTTGTTTTTTAAATAATAAAACCTTTAAAAAAAAACATGAAACAAGCTTCTGAGTTGAAAGAAATACAAAATGCCAAAAAGTGTTTTTTTCTCTAAAAACATGGCCTTTTCTCTTCCCATGTGAATCAAGCGAGGCCTCTCTCTGAATGTAGGTTAATGTACACTGGCGCTAACACATGTTGCCAGCAACCCTACGCATTAGCTGTCACATGTGATCATCTTCAACGCCCACTAGTCATTTACAATTCTGCAAGGACAAACGTGGAAGACGAGCGTGGAGTCCGGTGTTTGCAGAGGCAAGTCGCTGCACACACGAACTGCAGCACATTAGGATATATACCGAGGTGTGAAATTAGCTGTGTGCCTGTCAAGTGAAGCAGCCCGGGATGTTTATTATATGTTTCCTTAACAGTCAAGAGGCTCACTAAAGTCACTGGGTAGGAAACCACAACCTCAAGATGTTAGCTGCGTGCCGGAGCCAAATCCAAGTCTCCGATTGGCCGAGATCCAGACGTTTAACACCACAGCACATATTCTGCATGTCAGCTCCAAGAAACTGCTCTCCAGTCAGCTTCTCTAAAGGATTTGACAGGTTCAGCAGCAGCCTCATACCAGCTAAAAGTCTCCTTCACACTCAGACGCTTTCTGAAACTTCTGCAGGAGGCTAAAGTATTAGGAGCCAATCAGGTGTTAGAAAGAAGTCTGAAACATCAACAACACTGAATCAGAATCACAATAAAGTAATAAGTACAACTAGTCAGGGCCACATGTCTCACTACAGATAAAATTATTCACAAATGTGGCTCTAATGGAACATAAATATGTATTATTAATACAGTATGTAAAATAAAACTAATTATAAAAGAAAAATGATAAAAGAGCCAAGAAGAACATAAAGGAACAGAAAACAACTCTCAGAAAATTCATGGTAGCTAAAACTTATTAAATGCATGATTCAAATGAACAAAGTTTTAATAATTACCTTTACATTTTTATGAATATATTAAAGCCACATAACTACAATATTTACATTATAATAAAAACCTCACAAATAATTAGTTAAATAACAAAATCCATTAATATGACAAATGTTTTATTTTGAATATAAAGTTATTTATTAATGTTATCATATTTTATTTTCTTAGTTTTTAAAATGAGCAGAAATGAAAAACATTAAGGATTTATGTTGTTATACTTTCTCAACATGTGCCCATCGGCTCATGTTTTATCAGTAATCAACATTTTTATTCTCAAATTTGTAAACATTCAGTAGGGAGTTTAAACTCACGCCCTTTTAACAAATGCATAATTCTTAGTTTTATTCACTAGTTGAAACTTTTAAGGAAATTGCCAAATCTTCCCAGAGGTAGATTTCAAAATGTAAGGTGTTAAAAAAAAAACAACTCAGACTCCACAGACCTCAGGTAGCTTGTTAAATGTCCAAGATGATGACAGAACAAATAGGAAAAGACTTGGTACAGTTTTTAGGTAAAAGCTTCTGGAACTACATTCTTTGTAAAGACAAACCACAGAGCATTCATAATGTAAAAACAGACACAACTAGCAGCACAAACACCTCAGAGCAACAGTCCAGCATGGTGGTGGAGGAGTGATGCTTTGGGCCACGACCTGTTCACTAAACTAATCAAATGTGACATCTGACTGACGGCTCAAGTAGGAGAAATCTCAAACAAATCGACAACAAAACAGCTGAAGAAACAACAAAGAGCCAGATCAGTTCTCATCCTCACTGCACACACCACATATGGAAACCTCCATTTCCTTCTTAAAGCAAGAGGTTAAAAATAGCCTCCATGCTGGTACCCTTGGCTCAGGTGAGCGCTGCCTCAGAGGTGTAGCTGACTTTTGATCTATATTTAATAGGGTGAAAGATTTGCAGTGGTGCATGAGGCTGCCCTTTCAGAGCCGGTGCCCATGTCACCTTTTCAGCAGGCTGCCGTGCTTCTGTGGTGCTGAAGTAGCAAAGAAATGAAAACAGTGAAGAAACAAAAAGACCGATGAAGAAAATTCTAAATTATTCCCTCAGCATTTCAAATCAGAGCCAAGGATGAAAGTAAAGATTAGGACAAATAAATCACATACTGCAATCATTAAATAAACATCTAAGAACGCGATACAGGTCCCAGTTAGAGATGAATCACCAGCTTATTTCAAAGGTAGAGGTTTGTTTTGTTATAAGACAAATTAAAACCACAAAGACAACCGGAGGATGTGGGAGATAGACGTGTCTCCTAAAGGAGACGTCTCATGCTCCCATCACGTGGAGTTGATTTTTAAAACATTTGAATTGGTTTCAGTGAACAGCAGTTCGGTCTCGAGTGGCATCCCGAGCTCTTGAAGAGGCTGCTGTGGGGATTTACACAGCGAACAAAGGAATCCCTATTGAAACTCTGCCTGGTGCAGCAGGAAAAGCAGCTTGCAGCTCTACGCTTTCTATCTGTTCACTGTTCTGCTTCACGTGGCGAAAGCCATCAGAGCTAATGAGTGACTTTACAAGAGGAAATAGAGCGTAATGGTTTCTTTTTTTCTTCTCTGAGACCAGAAAAGCGAGGGTGAAATCTGGAGTGATGTCTGTCAATCTTACTATTTGAAACACTGAAGTTTAACAGCTTGCTTCTGACACCATGCGTGGTGCAGCATGTTGGCTCCTCTTCATGTGCTCTGCCCTCAGGATCTTTCTGTCCACAGAGGCTTTATGTGACAGTACCTGTCTTTACAGCTATGTTAAAGCACAAAACACGCCGTCACATCAGTGATCCTTGTCAAAGCAAACAAGGTGATAACGGCAAAAACTCAAGCAAAACAAATCAGCAGCGAGCAGATCTGCCACCACCTAACACCTCTGAGACACGGGGGTCACGATGCTCCAATAAAGAGCTTTATAAAGCATGTCTAAACACGCCTGCATCACTGCAGATCTCTGCAAATGTTCTGGAATTTCACATAAATTATAAAAGGATATTTTTTAATAAATCTATAATTTTAAATAAAAGAAAACAAACACTTTGTGTTTTTTTTTAAATAAAATCCTTACATATTCAATTTACATTAGTATTCAGACCTGTTCATTAGCACCTTTCAACACACTTTTGGCAGCAGTGACAACCTCCAGTCACTGTGAATGAGCCTGCAAGTTTTGCACATATTTTCTTTCCACCTCTAATCCGTCTCGCCAAAAACATTTCATCTTCATCATGTTGCATAGAGGAATCATCAGTGCATTTTAAAGCTCTCTATGAAAGAGTCATGTTTAGATGATGGCTTATTAGGGCCACACTGGGGGGAAAGTTTTCTTTAGTTTTTTTTTTTATTAGTAAATTATGAGATTTTAGTCAAAATCTAAAAAAAGGAAAAAGGAAATAAAGAGAAAAGGTTAAAATAGTATTTTGGGGACTATGATTAAAGTCAAAATTGGAATTGGGTCAAATTATTGCATGAAAGATAAAAAAAATGTTCAGAATCAGGGTGGCTCACTTCTTTTAGTTCCTGAAGTCACTAAAACATGTTATGGCCTCTGTCTGCACATCGGAGCGATGGACTGGTGACCTGTCCAGGTGTAACTCCTCCCCTCTATACTGCTGGAGAAACACCAGCTACCTGCCACCCTGAGCAGAAACAAGCAGGAGAAGGAAACGGATGGACAGACAGACTTTGCCTCCTTCTTGACTAATCTCTCTAACACTTTAGCAGAAAAACACCCCCACAAAATGATGCAGCCAGCAGCCTGTTTTGACTGCATCTTCAACTAGAACCAAGCAGGATCTAAACAACATGGATCCATTCTTGAGGCTGACCAAGATTTTATAAGAACTCTGATCCATTCCGCATCTTTCTTTAAACCTTTTCCACCGCTCTGAGCGTCTCTTCCAAACCACCTTTTTAATGCTGAAGGCTAACGTTGGCATGCCTCTGAAGGGGCTTTACTCCAGCTGCTGCTTTCACAGTTCCTCCGTAAACAATCCTGCTTCCTCAGCTGTTTTGTCAAAGCCTCCCCGCTACTTTCTCTCCCCCACCCCACCCCCCTCTCTGTTCCAAAAACAAACTGTGTGCATTATCCTTGTAATCTCTGCCTCCTGCTGAGAAACTTCCACAAATTTAAGTGGATTAAAGCCATTTGTTGCGGAAGGAGAAGTCTGCCACGGCGGAGCCAAACATCAACATTAGCATCGTGTTGAACGCTCGTGTCTTTCATTGTAAACTAGAAGTATTTCCAAACTAAATCCATTCATGACTAGGCTGAACCTGTTCCATAAACAATGTCTTTTTGTTCAGGCTTAACAAAGGTGGGGAAAAAAACAAGTTTTTATCTCTCTGTGATCACAATCAGATTTTAAACACTCATTTGCTGAAACTGGATCAGTTTAAGTGTATATTTTTCTTCATACCTGGATTAAAAATGTGATCAGTTAGGAAGAGGAGTGAAAACATGGTGAACAGGTTTATTTATTTATTGTGCGACACATCAGGGAGACAGAGCGGTCAAAGTGAATCTATCTTTCTGAGTAAATGGAAGTATTTCCTGGTCAGTGTTTGCAGCACCAGCACTCACTTCCTTGGTCTTTATCCAGGGCAAAAATAGATTCACGTTTTCTGGTTCTGGACCAATAAAAGAAAAACAGATGCACTTTGGAGTATAAGTGATACTAGCGTTCCTGGAGAGGACGGTTACTGTGAGGCACACTAGGTAACTTTGTGAATTTCCCTCCACACATCACCACACAAACAGCCATCCTCTGCAGTTCGTCTCTCCTGCACTTGTTCAATCTCCCTCCCTCCATCTGTCTGTTTTTTCTGACTCTCATCCCCTTTTTGAGTTTTCTGCATCATTCTCTTTTCATTTTTTATTCCCTCCTCTCTTCCTGCATGCTGAGAAAGTGTCTCTTTACACTTCACAGGGGCTCAGGGAGATCTGTGTTCCAGTAACCGGAATACCGAGCAAACAAACGTAAGACCGGATCAATGCTGGGATCGTTTCAGGTGGTCAAAAGCAATCAAAGTGTTAGCAAAAAAAAAAGAAGGGGAAAAAAAGCCACCTAACAACTTGCTTTTCAGGATTAGGCAGCTGAAAAAGAAATTGCAGTAATCTGTCAATAATTAAGAGTTAGACATGAAAGAAATCTCCCTCTCTGTTCAGCCCAGTCTGGTGGATCTGGATGGCTGCATGTTGCAGAGCTTAAAATGAGCCGCGGAGTGAACAGCACAGTCTGTCTGTGTCTTTGCTAAAATAGCTTTGTGTATTAATGTCCAGATGGACATTTGTGTTGTAATCTGCTGCACTTCTGTTTACGGCTAGGTGGTCCTGTCCTAAAAACAGCAGCAGAACTCCTGAAAGCAGAATAAACTGCGTGTGTGTGTAAATGAGATGAAGGAATAAAGTTTTTTAACGTAATATTATTTTTCCCTAAATATTTTTGCAGGATTTTGATCTTAAGGGTTTCCAAACCACATCTCTCCTGTTGGTTTCTGCAGGGCAGAGTCGATACCAGGGGGTCAAGGTTTCCCTCCTGAAACAAACGCCGGATAGAGTCTGGTTCTAGGCAGAGTGGACCACTGGGACGAGACTGTTTAAGAGACAACAGCTTCAGAACAACATCCAGCATTACTTCTGTTTGCTATCTTCTTTCTGTTAAATGCAGTTTGAGAAATGCTGCAGGAAAAGAACAAAAAGCCAAGAGGTACACAAATCCCTGCAGCATGAGACACAGAATCCCTCCTAAATGGACTGTCTTCTTTCTGAACTGGACCTGTTTTGACAACCTACTGGTAGCAACGTCCAATCTTCTTTGTTAAGTTCCCAAAAATGTATTTTACCAACCATCTTTAATAGTACATATTTGCTTCAGATACTGTCAAACCAATACATTTGAATTATAATTTAATAATCTCACTATACCTCTGTAGCCTTTAGGTCCACTTGCAGAAGTGGCTGATATTTTCACAAGTCAGTAAAAACCAACATTTGAGTCCAAAACGTGAGACAGGTTTTATCTTCATTTAAAGCCAGGCTTGCACTCTGACATTCAACCACCAAAATCAAAATATTTGTCGTGAAAGAATCCTACACAAATCTTAGGATAGGAGCTTTACTCTGCAGTCTGTGGAGCAGGTTCACCAGCAGCTGATCTAAGACTCTCATAACTGAAAACAACAAATACTAAGCAACGTCAGAAATGTTCTGAGGGGGGGAAAAGTCTGACTGCTGCTGCACTTGATACAATGGGCATGCGTACATCCCATTCTCCTCAGTCCTCAGTCAGATCTACTAATCCAGCTAACAGGAGCGTTTAAGCCAGCGTTGGCTTTTAGCTCATTGTTGGACTGAGATCGCCATCAGAAACTCCTAACGTGAAATTCTGCTGCTGCGAGAAAGAGTGCAGTCAGGCATCTATTAGATCTGACATCATCCAGTGGCATAGGTTACTATCAAGAGTTTCTCATATCAAGCTCACTCTGTGTGTGTGATTATGTTAGAAATCAGACAGTATGTGCCAGACCTTAAACCTTCTCAGTTTTGGTCATTTTTTAGACAACAAAAGTACTTGGTTTAGAATTCTATATATATTTCCCCTCCTTTCTGCTTTCATCTATTGTTATTCTCATATTTAGGCAGCATCACTTTCTTTGGCTCAGAATTTTTCATAATGCCAGAAAAAATTTGGGGGTTTGGAGCCGTAATGCAATTTGTTTTTTGTTTATCAGGAACCAAAACTGGTGCAACTGTTGAATCTTTGGTAACTGGTTACTGGAAAAGCCATTGAAAATATTAAAAGCAAGAGCCAGTGACTCATCAAACATGCAAGAAATCATTACATGCACAGAGCAGTGGCTTTTTAGAGCTGTTGAACTAACAAGGCCAACAAATGGTTAAAAAATAGCTTATTTAACTCAACTGCAGCCACCATTGCTTCATCCTCTATAGTACTTTAATAAAACAACAGGAAATCATGCAGAAAACTATTAACAAAAACGTCTGCAGTACTTTGCGGATTCAGACAGAGTATATTTCTACTTTACCTCAGAATGCCGTATGGTGGATGTTTAACAGAGTTATATCAACATCTTTTTCTAGGTCAAATGAATAAAATTTGCAGGAGGTTTTACATCCAAAGGTTACCCCCTTAAAAAACCTGTTTCACAAACCCTGAACTTGTGGAGTTAAATGTAAAAGTTGAGCTTCTTCCTGTCTGTCAGGTCGCAGTGAGGAGGGCATTGCTCCAAATGTCACATCACAACTGACACTCTGGCAGTCTTTTGAACAAAAACCTTGACTGTCATCCTGCTTTACCGTCTCTCACAGCATCGCCGAAACCCTCTCTCCGGTTTATTTCTCCACCATCCTCCCCCTCTTTGACTTTAACCCCCCCCCCCCCCTTCCTGTTCTCTCTCAGTCTTTTTCACTCCTAAAACCCTTATACCATCCTACGGATTTAGGAGCTTAAATGCCAGTCTTATGATATCAGTGCCACTCAGATTAGGCGCCTTAAATACGATGTAAATGTAGAAATGTGGGCCAATGAGTGGGCATTGTTCAATCCAATTAGCCATAATGAAGGCCGCCTCAAGGAATCTAAAAAGCAATAATATCTAATCGTTTTCTTTGACTTGTTGACTAATGCACTCCAGTCAGACGGCTGAAAATAATCTACCTCCATACAGGAATTACTTTTAGGGTTTTTTATGGGTCCTACTCACTGGGATATATACTTAGACACTGAAAGGAGGATCCAGGAATTATAATGAATGTGGCACGGAGTTCAAATGAAAAACAGAGACTTTGTTCAAACTAAGAAAGAACCAAAGTTAGGACTTCTTTGATCTCATGGTTTTGACTTGTTGTTGTTTTTTGTTCTTTAGTGTTCTGTGTCTTTTGGGACACCTGTTCACAACTTTCGGCCTTTGCAGTCAAAATAGTTTGCCGTCTTCTATTGTGAGCTTGAACGAGCAACGTGTGGTGGTTAAGACAAGGATTCACTGCACAACGTTTGACTTTTAAAAGTAGGAACACCATAAGGATTTGACTCTTGCTAATGTGTATGCTGGTTGTTCTGTAAAAATGCTAATGAGCAGAACTACTAAATGGAATGCAGCCCTCAACAATATGTCTGTCCTTTCACTACTTCTGCAAGTCAACATGTCTGCTGTGCTGTAAGCTATTACAGGGTCCCATCCTGCATTTAGGTCTATTTAGGTATTGTTCATTTGACTGTTTTTGTCTTATATTTTTGTTACAATATGAATATAAACATTTTCAGAGAGATGATTGAAAGTTAAATGCTGTTTAATATGTCATTATCATTGTTTTAAAAATTAAGATGTTACAGGTAAAAATAGATTATGATGTGATTTTTTGACCATTAGTCGAAGTGACAGACAAAAACTTTTAGTGCAACCTCCACCTGTGACAGTTATTTTTTCCAGAAACACTCACACTGGTTAGGGGATTTTTTAAAAATCAGCATCCGAACTTAACAAAAGTGACCTCATGCTGATCAGATTTACAACAATCAGCTTGTTTTGTTTCAAAACTTTAAAACAGAAATGTATTCAATTCATCACCTGACCCCATTTAAGATGTTTGTGAACAAATATATTAAGACTTTAAATATTTTACAATATCTGAATAATACAAAAAGGTTGTGTGTGTGTGTGTGTGTGTGTGTGTGTGTGTGTGTGTGTGTGTGTGTGTGTGTGTGTGTGTGTGTGAGTGTGTGTGTGTGTGTGTGTGTGTGTTGTCTATCAATAGGAGGCCAATTTTTTGGGAAAATCAAATATTTGTGGGCTGCATTGATTTTGGAAGAGTTCTCTACTCTAGTGTGAGCCGAGTCTTCCTGCCAAGTTCGTCTGCTCCGTCTACACACTCTTCCTTTCCACGCTGAGGAGTCACTTATGCTGAGTTAAAACTGCTCGACGTGTCCATTTCTTTCACATCTCCGTCTCCATCTCTGGGGATAATCGTTAACGTCACACATGGTGAAAAAAGCAGCATTACTACTACATCAGCTTGGACTAGTGCCAAGAACTATCCTATCAGTGCAGTCTTAAGTCTGGGTATTTGTTCAAAGAAGGTTAAAAAAGGCTCTTCTAGAGCTGCACAAAGACAGACTGTTTAAAGCTCCAAATTCTGACCATTAATTGTCATGTTTCTTCAGTCGATGGCTACCAGGAAACAGGAGAAGACAGGAAGGACAGGAGACTCCTCTGCCTCACATTCCTCTTTCCCTTCAGGCCTCCACTGTTAAGGGTATTTCCTCCTGCTTTCTTTTTAAATAAACACCGTACTGTACATATTTTTTCTGCAGTCTTATAATGGATGCACCAAGAGAACAATCCACCAAGTCAGACAACTTCAACTGACCCTTATTCCAATAAAAGAAAAACTGGATGATCATTGGGGTTTCTCAACAAAGCTAAATAAAATCTTCCATCCACTCAAACATTGTGCATTTAATATTATAGAGTATAATTCATCTGGCTGGATACACCTGGTTCTGTATAATTAAAAAGGCAAGGATGAGTTCAGCGAGGTGTGAGTTTATATGAGGGGATTAATAATGGAAATGTGGTTCCTGACTGAGAAATAAACAATCTGAAATATGAACAGAACAGTGGGAAATGATTTGAGAGAGACGTTCAAAGTGTGCTTTTCCTCTGCCCTTCCATTTGTCCTAATGGTTATCTCTGATTGCCATCTATCCCTGTCCTCTCAGATCAAAAAGATCAGGTTCTCTGAAGGACGGTGGACATTTCTCTTTAGCTTATTCAATATTAGTTGATTTTGTACGATGGACATGAATACACATCCTAATGTGTGTTCCCATTCAGGATGTGTGGATATGACAGAAAAAAGTTCACGTTTTTTAATGTTTTAACAAAATTTCTCACATATATAAGCATTTGAATGAAAACAAAGGGGAAGGTAACACCAAATATCTTATTATTCTGAGAGGGTTTTTTTTTTTGTTGTTGCCATTTTTACATCCAAACCAAGACAAATGCTATGAAATGTTACATTTTCCCTCAGGTTATATTATTGACAAATAATACTAAAATTATTAAAACTCATAATGTTCCCTATTTTATAAAAATCCTGAAATTTTTCAGAATTTTCTTGTTTACAATATTTTCTGTTGAGTTCAGTACATGATTCAATAAGACAAACAATAAAAACTTTTCTATTAGGATCATCAAATGGATTTCTTTCCTGAATTTTGTTTGTTTTTGAAAATGCTGAAAAAGCTAATCATCCTAAAAAATAAACAAACAAACAATAAACCAGGAGGTCCGGCTGAGGCTTAAAATAAACCCTCGTAGATTTAACACTTCCTGTTGACCGATAACCTACACCGACATCTGTATTCTTGTCTTCTTCTGCCTATCCGTGTCCGGGCCATGGGGACAGCATCTCCACTAGGGAGTCCCAGACCGTCCTCTCCCCAGTCTCCTCCACCAGCTCCTCCGGCAGGACCCCAAGGCGTTCCAGAGTACCTGGCCCAGAGGGTTACCGGGGTCCCACCCTGGTGCCAGGCCTGGGGCAGGGGCAGGCAAGCGCCTAGTGGCCTGGCTTTCATCCATGGGGCCCAAACCGGATACATGGACTCATCCACCTGTGGACCCACCACCTGCAGGAGGAACATGAAGGGTCCGGTGCATTGTGGATCGGGTGGCAGACCAAGGCGGGAGCTTTGGGATCCCCATGTGTCTCACAGTGATCTTTCAGTCCTTTGCTTCTCAGCTCTCCAATGCTGTTATTCTGTGTCTCTGCCTGTTTTCTCCCCATTTTCTTTTTGCTCTTCTTATTAAAAAAGATGGAAACAGTTCAGTTAAACTTCAGTAAAACCCTAAATGATTTGATACTTAATGGAAAATAAATGCAAAGTTAAGAAAAGCTTTGCTTTCAATATAATAAAACTGTGTTTAATACTGTGGTAATACAGATAGTTTTCAGGTGGACACACCTGTCTCCATCTCCCCTCCTGTCTCTTCCCTCCTCCTCGCCTGTCTCTCTCCTCATGACTGTCTGTCTTTTAGGGATCCTTTAATGCAGGGGGGTTTAATAGGAGACCCACATCTTTCTGCTCTTTGAGCCACACATTGCGCCCCCAGCTGTAATTCCTTCACTATGTCCGCATTTCCGAGACAGTAAGGTGCTTCTCTACCGAGAAGGTTGGTATTCTGAGCGCTGCGATTACGATGACGCGCTGCAGTGTCGACGGCTAGTTTTAAGTTTCACTTTCACCAGCGTGGGCACGGTGATGCGTTTAATGGTGGAAAAAAGTGAACGAAATCACAGCTTTTACGGAGAATAGACCCGTCTTCAGTCAAAACATTGCATGGTCGTAAGTTAATTATTACTGGCGTGCTAAACTGTCTTGTGCGGGCCAGATACCTGAATGGGCGGGCACGGATGGCTGAGTGGGCGGGCACGCCCCCCTCCCCAGTGCCCGCCCATGGCGCCGGGGCTGCAGGGAACTTGACTTCTTTATTTCATTGCTTCAGGGATCAGTGCTGGGTGATGAATCAAAAGAACACAAATCACCACAGCAAAGGTTTGGACCTCTGTGTAAAAAAAGCTCTCTGAAAGCACCATCAAACCACCTCTCTTTAGTAACATTCAAGAGGATCAATCCCATGATGCACTGAAGCTCTTCTGACAGCTTTCATGTCACTTCACTGCAACACTTCCTGTAGTTTTATTTTATTTAGTCACTTTTCTGTTCTGTGCATCATTTTTAGCGTGAGCGACTAAGCAGCATGAATAAAGAGCAGAGCTGTGTTGACACACGTGAGCAGGCTAAAATCCTAGCCCCTGTGAGCACCACAAACAACCTAATCTGATTTTAATACACCGTGGTGTCAACAGATGCTGGAGGCTGAACTCTGTGAGGACAGATCAGATCAATTACCTGATCTACGTTCAGCCAGCAGAAACTACCCTTTGCTGCCTGTGAATTAGCTGAACATATTTCTCTCTAAATCGGAGTCGCTGTGACCTTTGACTAGCGACATCTTCACTCTGAGCAACAAGGAGTGGATAGATTTCAGTACCCTTCATAGGATCAGTGCTCGTCTCTTAAAACCGACAGGAGTGACTTTTAAAAAGTGATCCGCTGTCACGCATCAACTTTAAGTGAGATTAAAACCCCGACCACTTGTTTTATACAACGTGCTCTGTAAACACACAAAAGATGGATTTGTTCTCAATTCAGACCAACAAAAACACACATCCTGCAAACACTAAGTTGCGTGGTTTTTTTTTTTTTTTTAGAAAACTGTTAATAGCACAAGTTAAAAGAAATTTCATTTAAAATGACCAAAACTGGGAACTAGCCACACTGAAAATATCATGTCCACTAAGCAGCCGTGGTTGTTTACATACATGCATGAGAGTGTGTGTGCTCCTCAAAGGGAGCCTCATGGGAGTTAAAACCAAAGGGAACCACTGATGGGAAATAACTAAATCATGCAGCTCGCAGATGTTTGTTAAATATCATGAAGACACCAAAGAGACAAATCCCATAACTGTCAGACTGGATATTATGTTTGACATTTTCCCTGATCAGCAGGTAGCATGTAAAGGACTAAATGTGAAACTAAACCCAACGTTTATTTAAAGTCAGCCTGTAAGCAGCTCCATTAAATATTAAAGACGACAGGAGGACATTAAGCTAAACACAGATAATTAAACATATAGGATGAATGATTTCATAGTGAAGAGGCAACTGCAGGTAGGTGTTATATAAGGAGAGTTTATGTACAGTAGGTGGCACAGTTGCTGCCTCTTCCAGAGAATCATCTCTGAGCTGCTGACTCAGCATTTTGTCCTGAAGTCATCTGAGGACTGTGGAAATGAACGTCACCTGTTCTTAAGACACAGACTTTAATGAAGCACTATTTAGTGACCTGACTGAGGCCAAGCTGAGCCAAAAAAAGACCAATAGAACTGTGTGCTCAAGTGACACTTACTTCCTATTACCTCCCATTAGCCACACACTTTAAATAAATGTAGCACCTGTAATAAGGACTAAGTAACTTCCTTAACGTCTGCAAACTAACATCTGTGATTGTTTACGCCAAGGAAAAGAGACTAGAGGGTCAAAATCCCAGAAGGTGGATGGGAACCAAGGGATAATCTTAAATTGTTCTTGGTTTTAATGGGTAGAAGCAAAATGAAGATTAAAAGGGAGGCTGGCTAGATTACATAATCACAGTCTCAGGCAATCCCAGACACTAGAGGAAGTATTACAGTACATATCCTTTACTACACTGATATATACATCTACTGATTTGTAGCTGTTACCTCTGCTCTATGCTCTACCATAGGGAGTTTGGTAAATAATGTAGCTTAAAACATTTTTTAACATGCCTCTGAACAACATTCTAACATAGTATAGCTATAAATATACTGTATTTGCTCGCATATAAGACGAGGTTTTTTTCATTAAAAATAATTTTGAAAAGGGGGGGTCGTCTTACTATCGCGCCCCAGCAGGGGGCGCATGCTTTATGTTCAAACGGCAGAAGCGGCGCCAGCAGGAAGCAGCTCTTAGACCGCGAGCAGTCCCAGACGTCCGCTCCACCTCAAAGTTACAGGTCCACTAAAGATTAAAACACCTGATGGCAAAGTCCAGCTCCAGTCAGGTCTACTTCTGGTGTTTTCAGACTAGTTTGGGTTTTTGGTTCGGTCCAGTTCTGTTTAGTATGTATGGAGCCGACACCTTCTGTCGGACCTCGGTGACTAGACCCGCTGCGGCTGCAGTGTTTTCAGCGTGAGCTCTGTACAGGTGAGCACGTCACTCTATTCACACACGCATTCTTCCTCAAGCCTGAAAAACACCTGAGAATCCAGCTCTGCCTGACGTCCACACACAGGACCCGGTTCTGAAGCTGCGCGCACACACACACAGTCTCAATGAGAGAGAGAAGGAGAGAGGGAGGAGGGAGGGCCCACACAGCCAGACTGAGGAAGAGAGAGCTTCTTTTTTCTCTCTTTTTTTCCAATTGACTGAAATATGTTGTCACATAGAACTGTAATTCCTGTCTGATTAATAAGCAATTAAGGTATCATATAAATTATTTTCTCAAAATTTAATTAAAAATAGTTTCTTTATAAAGTGAATTTATTATTTTTTCTGAAGATCAGTCTTGAAAAATGGCGGTCGTCTTATAATCAGGGTCGTCCTATATTCGGGCAATACGGTATTAGCAATAAAAAGCCCCCGAAATAAACCAATGAAGTGGTTCCCTCGCAGTTCTTTAAAAATCTCTGCCAATCATACGTTTTGGACCAAAAGCAATGATTGGACAATCCGGCTGTCTGTCTCGCTGAAGCGCCTCACTTCCTCACTGCTTGGATCCTCCATTAATCCGTGCTGTGCATTTTAAAGCAGACCATCCCGGAAGTGAGAGAAGGACAGAAACAGCCGGCTGTTACCCGCTTCAAGTTTAGGAAAAAATGCCAAAGTCCCCAAAAGAAAAACACATTTTCAGCTAGAAGAAAACAAAAAACGGTTGGACGTAGAAAAAGGAAAAACCTGGGAGAACGTTTCAATGGCTGGTGTTTGGCACTCTATTGTTTCTGTGGCAATGCGCGGTCACACGCAGAGGAGGCACAGCATAAGGATTATACCTGACGGGAGGCGAGAGCTCCGAGACGTGTTGTGTAAAATAGCTAGCTAAACCTAAGACTCCTACAGTGAACCTTTAAAATCCACCACAAACCAGTGAATAAGCTGATTTTTAATAGTAGCATAATGGATAATTATCAGATTGTTGCTCAATTTTAGGATTACACAATAAATCTGGATTTTTTATGTTCCTACATCTCTGTGTAGAGTTAGATTTGTATCTAGTTGCAACAATATACATGCATAAAAATGTATTAAAACAAATGTTTAACTCTTCATTTGGTATTTTTAGTTAAAAATCGAACAAAAATCCACTAATTTAAGCTCTTCTTATTAACAATTTGCTGAAGGGCCAAGTTTCACAACACGTCCACTAGCCTTCAAGTTTTGTTGATATTTTTACCATCCAAAAATAACTTTATATAACTGTTTATAGGCTTTATGTAACTCAACAACATGTACTGAAATGAGTTTCTACCTGTTGGCTTTAAATGAACCATCAAACAAAGTCACTGAATGAAAACTAAAATGATCAGCTGCAGTTTTCACACCTCCGGCCCCTCCACGGTAATTTGGGCTAAAGAATTTGCATAATAAATATTAGTGTGTCATCAAAATGAGACACTAACTCAACAATCTGTAATATTGCTTTTTTTCTTTATATCATGCTACGTGTCACTGTTAATTTTAATTGTTTTGAATCAAAACCTTTAACAAAGCACAGAGATCCACTCAAGTCATTCAGCACTCCCAAAAAAAATAAAAAATAAAAAATGTATGCCTGAGTTTCAAGGATGATCTAAAGTATATACTTCCTTTAAATGTACTTGGAATTAATCATGCACAAATACACCTAAATGTACTCATCAATAAATGATGAAACTGAAACACTTAGAGAATCTTGGTTTCTGGCTGTAAAGAAAAAAAGATTAAACTTCAAGAGGATCATGAAGGAGTGGAAAGCTCGCAGAGGCAAATTCCTTACACTGGTGAGAACTGGAAGAGTGTCAAATCTTCCAGATAGTCGTACCACTGCTGTCTCACAGTCTGCAGATCAGTAGGTGTTTCTACATATAAATACATCCTATTTTATTGTCCTTTTTTTCCCTCTTGGCTCTGGTGTTACTTATTGCCGCTCCCATCTGCTGCTTGTGTTAAAGATACTCTAACAGCATGGCATTATTTCCTCTGTGAACAAAACTACATACTCATGTCATGCACCCCAAATTAAAGGACAAACAAACAGAAGTGTTTTGAGAGGTGAAGAGAAAAGAAAACTGGAAGTAGAGAGAGGCAAAAACAGGTACCAGTCTGTGTGTGTGTGTGTGTGTGTGTGTGTGTGTGTGTGTGTGTGTGTGTGTGTGTGTGTGTGTGTGTGTCCATGGCTGCTAGAGATGACACCATAACACTGCTCTAACTTTTGCATTACATCATTATTTGCATAGAGTTTTATCATAGGCGGATCTAGAGGGGGGCCAGGGTTAAAGTTGCATAGTGTGCCTTTAGGTCTATGCTTTTTTAAGTCATTTTCACCAAGATCCTGATTTCTCCAGAATGTCTTTCCCAACACTCCAGACATTCTTAATGGTGTGGACTCTATTTGTCAATAACATGTCATTAAAATAATATGTCCACTGACCACTTCATCACAGTTAAGTTGACCAACTAAAATATGAATCGCCAGTATGGTTACTGGTTTTAGTGGAAAAATAGAAAGCTCCTCATTTCTCTGATTGTTTGCTTAATTCAGGTCAATAGATTTATCATTCTGAATCAGAAACATCTTGATGTGTCTTTTGATGTGGTTGTTTCAGGAAATTAGATGTTTATAATACGGATCAATCATTTGCTGCAGCACATTAACCCTTTACAAGGAAAAAGCAATATATTTTTTCGCTTTTTAAAATTCATCGGAAAAGCTGTCCACTTATGAAGCGCTTCAGAAAGACCTGTAATTACCAGTCAGTTAAAAGACAACAATAAGTAATGCACTCAAATGGCCTGTATGCATGCTCACCACACACAGCACAGCCAAGTAAGGCAAGAGAGCGCATACAGCGAGTAAATAAGTATTGAACATGACATCAATTTTCTAAGTAGATATACATTTCTAAAGGTGCTACTGACATGAAATTCTCACCAGACGTTGGTAACAACCCATCCTGTCCACACATGTAAAGACAGCTGTCTATGTTCTATGTTCTATCTATGTTCACATATTAAAACAGAGATGTGATTTTGACCCATTCTTTCACACAAACTGCCTGAAGGTTCCCTTCTATGAAGTCTGACCTTTAGTTCTCTCCATAGATCTTCTATAGGACATACAACTCTGAGTTGTAAATGACAGATTGTAGCTCGAAATCTGTAAATCGACTGAGGTGGAGTCATTTTTGCGCTTGCAAAGTTCAACTGGCTGTGGCAGATATCTTGAATAGGACTGACCCCAAAAGTTAATCAGTGGTAGATAAACATCCAGTGATTTCTGTCTGAGAATTTCATCAGTGGAACATGAGGAATGTTCAACACACACAGTTATACACCGTATACAGAGTGTACCTTAGAAAATACGGAAAAATATGTGTACTAGAAGTACCGGTAGTGGTAACTTTAGAGAAGGAACACAGCAGCTGAATAACATCTTGACCTAAAGCATCTATAAGCTTGAACAGGATTAGGAATAAAAAGAGAAATTAGTAGTGGCTTAAAATGTCTTCAAAACTTCTGTACACATTCTGATTTTCATATCTTGGGACATTTCTCACTTCACATAAAAGGAAAACCGATGTCATTTCTTGTTTCGTTTCCAGGCTGCAGCCTGTGGAGCCTCTTGCAGCTCGTCTGCCTTTCTGAAAAGTGGCTCATTGTAGCTTTGATAAAAACAATTCCTTGAACTTGATTAATATTTATATTTAAGTTGACAATTTAAAAAGAGCAGTTTTACAGTACAAACGTTTGCAATTCTGTGTTATTTCTGATCATTTCAGTGTCCAAACGAGTTAAAAACGACTCCAATTTTAACCATAAACACATTAAAAATGCAGGAGTCAGTTTTACTGGTATTTACTAAATCCTAAGACAGAATATGACAGTAGCAACATACAGCTAGCTATTTTTAGAACTAATAAAAAAAAATCAGAAAGACAACACTTATTATAAATACCTGGCACCACCTTTTAGGTGTCTGTTTAGGTCATAAATAACCAACAACTTGATGTATTTATTATGTTTGTTGTTGTTTTTTGATGCATTAAGATAAACTTGTTTTACTTATTCCTAACTAGACAAGTTACTATTTTTTCTGTAAAAATAGTTTGAACTGGTAGACCTCTGTATTGTTCTGCTCAAAAACTGTAATTGTTTGGGGTTTTATTCCTGAAAGATTTTGAATATAAAGGTAATTTTAAGGATTAAGTCGATTTTGTGGATCTTCTCAAATTATTTTTCAAAGGAAAGAGGGAGAAATGGCTCGTCCAATCATCGAGGCTGCACTCACCCATTTTATTTGCATGCTACATCAGTTTAAAAAAATAAAATCTAATTCGATTTCTGTTTGAGAGAAATTCTTTTTAGTCAAAGGAGTTAATTAGAGTCAACTGAAGAAACAGGAATTGGTGCTAAATTGTTACACAAATAAACACACAGAAATGTCATTATGTTTCATTTAAATGTGAAAGTAAACCTAAAGGAGCTCAGAGAGCAGAACGTTTCTCTCCAGCAGCTGTGCACGATCATGAGTAAAAGAGAAAGTTCCTGTTTAAAATCCAAAAAGACACTTTCTTCTTTATAGAAGAGAGTGAAACAGGCAGCTGTGGCCAAGTTGGAGGAGGGCAGGCCAAACAAAAAGCAGACACTGAACAGAAACGTCTCTCCGTGCCAGCGACGGAGCACTGAACTCCACTGGGAGGACTGTCAGCTTTCCCAGTCAAAGCTGTGAACGCTACTGACTGACTACTGAACTATCAGATATTGTTATAATTTCACAGCTCTGATCATTTTCAAACGCAATCCAGTTATTCTAATTAAATAATGTGGCCAGCATTGTTATAAACCAGCTTCAAATCCAGTTACGCTCGATTTAAATCCAGAATGAGCCGATAAACCAATAAATCAGTAAGATTACAAATCAGCCATACGTTGCCAGTTTGGGGGCATTAACAGATTTCACAGCTGGGTGCCAAAAACACGTTTTCTTTGTTGGTATGAAAAAGTGTTTTACCGTTTGGGAGCGAGGAGTTGTTCATCAGATCTACAAAGACGATGACAGTAACTCACTGTGCAACAAGTATCTGTAAAGAAATGGTCCAATTCCATTTAGCTCAAATGCAACCTCGACGCAAGATTCTGACTGAAGAGAAAACCTCTGGACAGGAAACACCATCATCAATGGAGTCGAGTATAAAAATTATTTTCTATTGTTGTAGTTGTTAAAATGATTTTCTAACATTAATTATACTGTAGATTATAATAAGTGGTTAATATTTATAAGAACTTGATGCTTGCTGTTCCTTGTTGTAATCCTCGTCATGTCTAAGGTGCTCTGTGTGTTGTCACGATATTGATACAAATATTAAAATATGATTTTCAAAATAAAAGTTCAAAAACTGTGAGGTCATTTATTTTCCTGTTGCTGTTTTTTTTATTCACCTCAGAACCAAACACCTTGCTGTTAGAATAGGTTGCCATAAAGTAAATGCTGTCCACGTGACTGTGGCCCTTATTGTGTAAAAATCATTATTTTCATTAATTTTTTTCAGATAATTAGACGTCGTCTGGTAACTGCTATTTGATCAGACCCTCTTTATTTTCTATTTAGAACAAGATCATGGCGTTGATCCAACTGTTCAGCTCAAGTTTATTTTTCTAATTCTGCCTGCATGTTTCCAGTCTAAATATGAAAAAAGGAACCATGCCACAATTTTACACATTTTCCATATCAGGCATAAAATCTTTAATCTCCAAAAACACAACTTTTTATGAAATAAAGAAACAATCTTCAGTTTTAAAGAGATTACCTCTGTGTGGTCAGATAGGTTTTTGTCTGTCAGAAAATTGAAGATCCTTATCCTTTCTATGTGTTGACTCTTCTATAAAGAAACCAGTTATTTACCTTTAAATGAACGCAGCTCTTTGTGACACTGTGATACTAATAGTGTTTTAAGGTCAAGTATTAGGCTGCCATAGAAACCACAGATAGATCTAAAGAGTGACCAATAGATTGAACTCCTACAACAAAAGAGGTTTTTATTCAGCCTGTTGTCCAGGCTTTAAGGCTGCTCAACCTTCTGCCTGAAGAAAAGTGGTAGAATAGTTGATAGTCCGGATGGCTGAAGCCCATCATTACCTCCTTAGCTCTGATTCTGTGTCTGCTGGTGTAAAAGTCCCCTAAAGAAGGGAGGCTGCTGTTGGTCTTGGTCTTGAAGAGGATAAAAAACCGACAGGTTTTTGCCCCGCAGCAACACTTAGCATGTTTCAGTTTTCTCTGTGCATTCCGGGTTTTCTTACACTTTAAAAATGCATTCAGTCCTATCCCAGACTCCGAACGACCGCGTGGTGTCTCAGTGCCCAGGGTGTGGCCCGGCTCTGATGATGGACTACAGCTTCTCACGACCCTGGACTGAATAAACAGTGGGTACTGACAAGAAATGAATGAGCAAACAACTATCTGAATGACAAGACACAACCTCAGGTGAGGGAGGGACGAGGGTTTTGTTTTCTTTTAGCCAATGTGTAACTTGAACACTGACCTTTAGTGGCCCCTTTTCTTTAGATGTCAACCAAACTACTCAACTTGTGATCAAATTGCACTTCCTGACGAATGCGTTCACCCGTTTGTCTTGTGTTGCAAGAGTTGAGGATGCTGCAGGCTACATACATGATCAGTGTCCCTCGGAAGAGCTGAATCCAGGATAATGGGGACTTTGTGGGATGGTGTTTTATGGACACAACTAAATGTTTGACAAAGAACACTCACAAATCATTCAGTGTTCCTCCCCTTGAGCAGAGCACAGGATACTCAGTCCACATGCATGTTTTAGGAACGATGAAGTGCTTCAAAATGAGTGCAGATGATCAACATTCTACCTCGATTTACAAACACTTAAGACTCTGAGTTGTGGACACATCTTGAAAATTAAGTTTATGCAATATTGCAAGATCTCGCTCAACGTGTTAGGAACTGGAGTATGTGTTAAAAATGTCTCTCAGCTACAACAACGTGAAGCTGTAGCTCAATATCTGTCAAACGGGCAGAGTTGGAGCCATTTTATGTCTTTTAACTCTTTAACTGCCACACACACACAAATTAGCATTTTTTAATCATTTGGGCCAACAAGGGATAGAATTTAATTTCTATGAATAACAAGGTAAAAATGATGACATTAATGTTAAGGTTAATGTTCAGCTTTTTATTCAAACACCTCCATATTTTTTAGATTGTTTTTCTTCAGTGTTTTTTTTTTCTTTCTTTCTCAGATGGAGGGACTAGAATGTGCTCTACCTGCCAGGTAAAGGGTTCAGGTGGATTAGCTGTCTGGACATATTTGAAGTGGACAAAACTCCAAACGTGAATCGGCTGTAGATGAGCGTCCAACAAAGGTTTTCTGAAAGTTCCATTAAAATCTGTCCACTGGTTCGTGAGATATTTAGCTAAGAAACAAACAGATGATTTCTACAGGTAACGCCAAAAATCAGACAAGAACACAGCACGACAGTCCTCTAATCAAGCCCCCCTGCACACATAAACACACATTTTGCAACCAAAACACACACCGCCGAACATGCGTGACCTACTTTGGGAAAGCTTTTCAAGCTAAACAATTAGCATTTTCTTCCTCTATATTCTCCTTTAAACAGAGGAACTGACAAGACAAACAGCAGGTTTAGTTGTGATTACTCAGCGTAAGCTCATATGAAGCATGAGTGATGAAGGAAAGTGTTTCAGGAAGAAATCTCACCTCCACTCACTCTGAGCTAAACTAGTGGATCAGACTGACGTTTCCCCATCGTTTAAAACTAGAAAATGTGTTTTATAGCTCTGAATGAACAATTGTCCAATAAATTAAATACACGATGACATTTTTTAAAACATAATAAACTCTTCTGTTCAGCTATCAGTTTATAACAAAATCTCATGAATCGCACGACTCCGGAGAGCTTTAAACTCTATTCAGGTGAACAACAAGCTGACATTCAACAACAGATCTTCACTCTGCAGCCTGTTATTAAAAATTAGGACATTCATCAATGAACAGAAGCGTGAACCCTTCCTTTGTTGCAGCTCTGGTATTTAGTTTCCACCTCCTTTATGTAGTTTGTTAAAAACCTGAACAGCACACGAAAATGTCAGCAGAAGGTGAGGGAGAGTGGCGCTCCGGCTGCGGGCCGGGCCTCGCTGGAAAATCTTGCTCCCCGTCACCAGACTGTGTGTCAAGAAGAAGTTCAAACGAGGACAAGACAAGCATTCAAATCTCAGGAGCTTTGCACAGCGAGAGCCACACTTTAACTGGAGTGTTAAGTTTGGCCCATGAATGTGTGTTGCTCTTGTTCTTGGCAGCAGTGTTGTGAACTTGTGCATGTGTGTGTGTGTTTCAGTAGGGGAGACCGAGGGAAGATTCTCAAGACGGCTTCTTTTATCTTTTATGTGCAACAGCAGCATCCGATCACCGTACCACACAGCGTCGTCTTGGCGAGTAAAAAAATTAATTACAAAGCGCAGCTCCTTTGCTTCAGCAGCATCAGGTAATAAAGATGTTCTTCATAAAGCTGGAGCATAAACCTGACTTCCATGTGCCCTCAAGATGCATACTGATGAAAACTTTATTATGTCTTTACTCTTATGGTTTTAGTGAAGGGCAGAAGCGGGAAAAAGTACTAACATCTTGTAAGTAAAAGTTACCTTGGTGACATTTTAAGTACAAGCAAAGTTACTACAGCAAAAATCTACTCAGGTAAAAGTACCAGTGGGTTCAAATGAAGGCAGCTGGACTTCTTTGGTTCCTTGAAGATGTTTCTCTTCTCAGCAGCGTAATTTAAACATTGATTGGTTAAAACAAACTTCATAAAAGGTCTCACGCTAAACTGTAGAGGTTCACAACCAGGTAATATACTGTAGTGTTTTATAGGTAAAGGCACCTGCATGACTTTTTTGAGCAAGAGTTGTTTTAAATCCCTGAAAACTTGCAGCTTATTTCTCACCACTCTGCAGCAGTGTCTCTCTGATAACCCTAACTCTGACTGGTCATGAGCATTGCTCCGGTTGGAGGACACCATCCATATAGTGTCTCTGTCACTTTGAGTGATGTCACTGTTGGGTATGGTTCTGATTGTAGATAAAGAACTGATAGTACACTACTTCAAAATGACCCAAATATCTATAAGTAATATTTTTAATCATTACAACTAGCTGGTTGCTAAACATTCGAGCTAACAAACATTTTAACAAATCTCTAACTACACGGCTAGCTCACTAATGCATAATTAAGTTGTTTTGCTTTAACTTGGAGACACGGTGATCCCTTTATGGCCAGAAGTTTCTTCACTTTTGTTTAATCTCCTGAGGTTGAGAAGGTTTTGCTGTCAGCCTATGTCGAAGTGATTTACAGTTTCATTTTTACATTTTTTATCTATTCAGTAACAGATGCAATTTCAAATGTAACAAAGTAAAATACTTGAGGAAAATGTCCTTCTTTACTACCTACTTTAAATAGTACAAAACATTTCCTAAAATACTACTTAATCACAGTAAATGTAATATGTTAGTTTACTCCTCTGGTAAAAGGTACAAGATATTTTAACAAAATCAAACCTATAGCTGAAATCCACATTCAGCAGAAATGCATGAGGTCAATAGGTCTAAAAGGATTTGGTGCAAACTATTTCATGCAGTTTGATATGGTTATTGACATGTTTAGAATTTTTTTTGTAAAATAAAAAAAACCCACAAATTAAAAAGCACACATTTCATATAAGATCAGGGTATGAATATTTTTAGGAAGTTAGAAAACAAGAACTTGAGAGTTTTTACCCAATTCTTTTTTATTTTTATTCTGATCCTTTAAAATCCAGATCAGTCTAGTCGGAGGGAAACCATACCAGGGTTCAGGTGTGGTTCTTCATAGCAAGCTGCATAAATAGAGGCTGCATTTACATGTGATTTTTATTTATGGAAAAATATGGTTGGATAAAGTCTTTAGTATGTCTTTATGCTTTTGTGTGTCTTTGTTTATCCAACACATGAAATTACATTTAATTCTCAAAGTCTCCATCCTTACTGAGGGTAAAAGCTGTAACTAATGCTCACATGCTTAGAAAATCATGTAGACAGTTAAAAAAGAGCCAATCAAGGTGTGATTGTTAGCCGTTATGGTAATAAAATGACTTTTTAAAAGACCTTCATGGAGTGATTCTGAAAACCTCCATGTCCTTCAGACAATAAGAGAGCACTCCCACACAGATTGAGCTATCAGTAGATCAATAAGATCTCATCCAGTCTTTAATGTTTTGAAAATGATTCAAGACTTTGATTAAGCACCGTATAATAAAACACTGACATACGAGTCTACTGCTCTATGAGCACCATCAATCACTCTGATCAAACTAAAGATCAGCTGATGTCACTTTGTTTGTCTTTAAGAGACAATAAAGACAGTGAACCGATATTACATTAGTCTACACCCATTAGGCAGTTAGTCATTATTTTATGAAAGTATTCTGCTACCTGTTTGAAGCAGAATGAGACTCAAAATGAGCTCAGTACAAACGTTTTAAACCTTAGTACTGTTGACAGTTGGACCAAAGCTCACTACTGATGACTGCATCTTTACACTCCCTCGAAAACACCCACACCACTCCACGATGGGCTACCCTGAAGACAGAAACCAGCCGATCTGCTGAAGGCTTTATGTAATCAGAGTGTTTTCTCCTGTGTTTCTGTGTGCGTGTGTGTGTGTGTGTGTGTGTGTGCTTGTTTCTTTGTAGCCAAGATTTCTCAGGAACCACTGGATGGATTTGAATAAAACTCAAAAAGTCTTCACTCTTGAAGGCAACTTAATTCAAGATGGCTGCCACAGTTAACCGACATTATAGCAAACACAAACATGGCTGTACCTGAGTCAGTTCGACAGATAACGAGATCAAATTCGGTGTCAGAGGAGCAAAGAACCATCCCCGACACATGCTCAGAAACAAACACACTCTGCAACATATTTGCTTAGGAATTTGCCAATAACTGTCTGAGTCAGCTGCTTATCTTTTAGTTAAGAACTATTTACAACGCACACCGAGTGTAAAAACAAATTTTAAAAAAATCACACAATCGTTTTTTTATGATTTGACTTCATTTCTCTTCAAATAATTTGATCTTAAGTTTAAAATTCTGGCCTGAAAGTTGATGGTTGATATGAACTCCAACAAGGAATGATCTACCTTTAACTTTTTATTATTCAGATATGTGCTTCAATATTGTTCAACTTCTTATTGATCCTATTTTCTCTGCAATGCATAGATAAGCACACCTTCTCCTATTTTCCACAGAAAGTTTTAATTCTAAAGCTACCAGTGAAGCATAAGGGTCTTATAGTTTCTTTTGAAAGTGACTCTAAAAGTCTGCAAACTGAGCACATAGCAGCATCCATCTTCAATAAACTGAATCCCAATGCGTTCATTACGTAAATATAGTTTTGCCCTTCAAGCTGTGCTATTATTACCAGTGCAAGTTTTAGCAGTGAGATGAATTCACAGATGTTACAGGATTTATTGTCTGAACAAACATTATTTTATTTATAAATGCAGTTTGCTTAAGAATGCATGAAATGATCTAAACTCAGCTATCAGCTGACTTCCATGTCTACGCTGAAAGTACTATCAACTTTAAGCTCGAAAGTGCAGCAAAAAGGCCCAAAACAACAAAGGCATCAACCTATTACTTAAAGCTTGCGTTCTTCCTTAAGAAGAGGTTAAAAAGCACATTCTCCACTTAATTACTACAATATAATTAAATATTCACCAGCTCACAAAGGAACGTGAATAATTAAAGCACCTGCATTCAACACAAAGCAACATCTTTGCCACAGTGTTAGCTCTACTGACCCCAAGTCCTTTCTCAGCTCCTTCACCTGTATCCTTCTAACAACATAGAGAAGCAGCTGTCCGCTTCGTAGTCAGCAACCCATAATGCACCGGGAGCCCCTGTGCATGCCTGGTGTTGGGATTTAATTGGATATTAGTATCCAGCAGTGTCTGAATTAATCTAATCATTTCCATCCATTAATTTAGTAGAGGAACATACAATTAGAGCCCTATTAGTGTTCTCTCAGGAGTATGCCTTTTCATCCCTCTGCAGAACATTGAGGATTGGATAGAGTCCAGCGTGAAGCCTTTTTTTTTCTCCTCGCTTGAATCCGCTGCTTCCTCACGATGTCAAGTTGCAGAATTTGGTTGCAGGCAAAAAAAAAAAAAAAAAAGTGAGGAAAATGCCAATCCATCAAAAGATGCTTGTTTTCCCGTGGCTAGAGGAGAGGTGAAACGTTTTAATGAGAGCATGTAAAATTATAATTCAAGATTTAGAAATATTAGGGTCAGTGAGCCATGGAAAAATATTAAAGTGAAAACTGAAGTGATGGAGTGGAGATTAGAGATAAGGCCTGCAGTCAGAAAATATAATTCAGACTCTTGATCATGTTTGTTTAGCAACCATTTCCACATTTATTTACCTTATGAACTGCAAAGCAATCCCTATCTGAATAAATCACCAATAAGGACAATTTTAATTAAAGGATTTATGCGATCTTCTAATGTCAAACAATGTTTTATTCTATCGACTTTGATTTAGAATCAACTGAAATAATAACAAATTTTCAAATAACATAAAAAGTTACTCTTTCGCAAAAGTTTCACCCCTTAATTGTGAGTTTAACTCGAAACATTCTGCGCTAAGTGATCCAGGCTGCTCAGCATGTTTAATTAAATCATTTACAGAGGAAGCCAAAGTGAGAAGAAAAAAAAAACGAGTCAGGGGATTTAACACTCTGTCATCCAACGTCTCGGTGGATAAAGAGTTTTAGCTGTGCTTTTTAATGATTGCTGGATATTCTTGCCTATAAGATGTAAGACCAGGATGTTGTGTAATCAAAAGCCGGACAATACCACAGACTTCCCCATCCTTTCACATTCTTGACTTTTAAACTGAGATCAGCTGTCAGTACGGATGTGACAAGACCCTGAAAGTAAGCACCAACTGCGCACACCAAAAAATGTTCTAGCTTTCTACCCGAGACATATCTAGATCCATCTATATATAGCATATGTTTTTGTGTGCCATAGTTGCATTGTATGAATGTGTGTATTTTTTTGTTTGTCTGCCTCCCTGCCTTTGCTGCACGGCTGCCATGCGGCCCACCTCTTCCTGTCATCCTGTCTGACATTAGGGCTAAGCTGGATCTCATTAGGACCAAGGTGGCAGTGATCCCGTCAACATCGCTTTGGCTCCTGCCATATGGGTTTGCCTCCAAGGTAACGGGGCTGTATCGGTCTCCACAGAGCCGCGGGCCTTGTTATAGCACATGCACAAACACACAGACGGAGTATAACTACTCTCTAGACAAGTGTGCACTGAACATATAAAGCTGAATAAACATGTCAAACTGAGAGGATAGAAAAATCATGATAAGGTGACATGCTGTATAAATAAACCCAGACATAGATACACGGGGGCAGGCACACAGCCGTTTGTTCCTAACAGACATGTTTGGGAATATAATAATTATAACGGTGGTTTTAATGACAACAATTCATATATATAGTTTTGCGTGTGTATTGGTAAAAGAAGAAGTTGACTGCTTGTGTTTTACAGAGACATTCAATGCCAGAGACAACTAATTACCTCAATTAAATCAACTTCCTCAACAGCAGCTTTGAAACTAAATAACACTACAATAACTGTCTGTCTAAATGGCTGCCACATGCTCAAAATCAATAAAAGGCTTAATAACAATCTCACAAATCAGTCGTACTATTCAAGCAATGCCTCATGGGAGTTTTAGACTGTAATATTTCTAACTTTCTGTAGCAGCTATGCTAGTTGCTTGTACCTAAAACAAGAAACACGTGGGAATGTGGTTTCTGTTATTCTTATTCTTGTTCTCTTCTGAAACTGTGCTAAAGCTAACATTGTTTCGCTAGCATCTCTGTTTACAAAAATACATAGTGTTAAAGGCACACTCTGCAGTTTTGGCTTGTTTTTAGGTCCTCCTAGTTTCCATTTTAAGTCACTGCCATAAAAACGTTAGCATTGTGTTTGCTCAGAAACACCTAAATCTGTCTCCTCAGCCTTAATTGCTTTCTACTGGAGCGGTTCATCACTCATTCAAAGAAATTAGCTGTGTTCAAGCAGAAAGAGATCGAAAAAATGCAGGAATCATGAGCTAAAAACACTACGGCGCTAGCATAACAGCTAGCCACATTGGGTTAGACCTTAACCCTTAACAACTGTGAGATACGTGACTTTCTGAGACTTCAAGGCATCAGACCAGAGACTCAGATGTTGTGAACGTGGTATTCTGGACACAAGCAGCAGATGGAGCCGAGTGACTTTTCATTAACCCTGTAAAGGGTCATATTAGCACATAATGGCTCAAGAAAAATATTTTAAAATATGAAAAAGTTACATAGTGTGCCTTTAAGTGAGTGAATTTAGTTGCTGTACCCTGCAGCCACCACAAGGAGAAGCAGGAGGCCACCTTATCCCCATGCTAATGCGCACTGATAGTTATGTTGGTACAATAAGTTCATAGCATAAATCCTAAAGCAACAAACCTCCAACATAGCAGCATCAGAAATGCTTCACAACGCATCAACTGATAAATCAGTTTGCTGGTGAAGACCAAAGTCTAAATACAGAAACACTACGACACTTCGATTCAATCTCTCCATCTAAACCTGCATTAATCAACAGGAACTGAGCAGAGCAGATTTTAAAAACAAAATGAAAACGGCAACTGGAAAAATTCTGAGGAAAAAACTTTTGATCTGTCTGGTAAATCTTCAGTTTATGAAACAATGAACTTTGTTTGGACTAATTAAAGTCATATAATCAACAACATCCTTCAGAAGCTTATTTACTCAAAAGTTCAGCAGGAACGTTTCTACAAACTGTTATGGGTTTTATAACTTTTACATTTATGACTCTTTTCTTAATTGTAAAAAACGATTTAATTCCCACCCCATCTAACAGCTGGTTAGAGGATACTGAGTTTAAACACATTAAACCACAAACCACACCCTGATTTAGCCATAAATAACGTGATGTTGGCTGAAATATATCAACAAAGTTATCATTTTTTATGATCTACATTAGGGCTGTAAAATGAACTTTTGCCAACCACTTTGGTGATACTTTCAGATGCAACTGGACCAGAACATTGCTGACAACCCCCCACCCCCACCCCCCTATAGGGTTATTGATCTCTTCTGCCATCCTCATAAAATCAGCTGTCAAATTTGGAAACAAAACTATGAAATGATCAATCATTCTTCGTTTATGATGCTTCGGATAGCCTAAAGCCTATAAACTACAGATATCTGTATTAGACAAAAGTGTTAGCTAGACCTCCTGATAATAAGCCCATAAAGTTGTTATTGGATTGGTCCCTGATAAGAGCTAAACTTTGCCTCTGATTTACAGTAGACCACAGGGCGATACTGTCAAAACACAAATCCTGATCTAAAACTTTCACCTTTGACTTCCCACTTTTCCCAAGTTCTGATGTATTTTGTGTTTCTGCTAACCAAAGCAAAAGAAACACAGAATGGTCACGCATGGAGGCCATCGTTTCCTCTTACCTGGAAATGCTGTCAGCGATGCAGTTCTGGCCCGAGTATCCCTCACCTCTGCCCGACAGAGACCCCTGTGACATGCCTGGTCGAGATTTCCACGACTCCATTAACGCCGTTACAGGTGAAATTAGATTCAACAATGGGTTGGACGGGTCCCTCACATCATGCCGGGTGAATGACATTGTTCCCTGTGCGCCAATCTGGTAATGGAACGAGTGTCCCCCGGAATTAACTCCAACAATGGCGGATGCGGACATGCTGTTATTCTCCTGGTAATAGCTGCCATCAGTGGCCTCCTGCTTAACCCCTTTAGACATGACATTGTTGGAAAACACGTCCGCCTCATAGTTCCCATTCACAGAAGATACAGGGGGTCCCAAGATCCCAGAAAGGCTGTATTCATCGATGTTATTCCTCAGGGACAGATACGTCGTCTCAGAAGCAGGGAAGAGACCAAGAGATGGAGCCGGCTCACCATATGGCTGCTGATTCATACACTCCTCACTTTTGTTTGGCTCAGTCTTAATCTGTGTGATAAAAGGTGTGCTACTCGCATTACATTTGGAGCTGCCTAAACACATGCTCCTGAAGTCCGTTCCAGGCTCGTTCTTAATGTACTTAACCATGCCCATCTGGTCTAAACCCACGCTGAACACCTCCCCATCCACCATCTCTACTTTAGGGAACTCAAAGTTCTTAAAGTCTGTGTCTCTGGCTATCCCTGCCGCTTCTGGGCTGTTGGTGTCATTCTGCACCAAACCCAGTCCACCAGCAGGACTAGACATGGGAAATCCAGTAGAGGAGGGGTTCTGAGGGCTGCTGACAGCAATAGGGCACCCTGTGACAGGACTGGAGATGGAGGGTCTTCCTGTGTTACTGTTATTGTTTGTGCCAGTACAGCTGCCGCCTGTAGGGCTTGAAACCGATGACCTAATGTTGCACGTAGTGCTGCAGGATGGAGGGGATCTCACACTGCTCATACTCTGTGGGCTGGACATGGGGGACCTCATGACATTAAGGGGGCTGGTAAGTGGTGGTGACCCAACTGTGCTGGACTCCACAGGGCTACATGTGGCTGAATTCCTGCGCTTGATGTTGGCTAGAGTTGCAGCACATGAAGTCTGGCTTCCAGGACTACTGACCGACGAGCATAGTTGTCCAAAGCACGTAGGAGGACTGGTGGTAGACGACACCATGTTGTTGCTTCCTCCAGGGCTGGAAATGCAGCTGGAGGTCTTGGGACTGCAGGACAGAGAAGAAGCGAGCATTGATGCTGAGCTAACTGGAGTCCCAGTGGTGCATTCTCTGGAAGTGCCGCTAGCCTGCTGGAAGCCAAACGCCTTTAACTTGGGGCCCTTTGTGGAGCCACACTGGTTTTCTTCTAGAGGTCGTCCGCAAACTGGATAAAGCTTTCCTGGGCTGCCTCCATGTTGGCTAAAAGCAAAGTCAGCCTCCCTGGCAGCGTTCATATACAGGCCCATAGACTCAGCCACAGTCTTGGAAAGCTCCTTGGAGTCCATTTCCTGCTTCGGACCAAGCAGGGAATTGTTGAAGTGTGGGAGAACAAATGCCTGGTTCTGGCTGAGCTGAAGCACTGGCTGCTCCTGCTTCTTGGTGTTATTGTCTTTGCTGTCAGCAGCCGGGCTTCCAGCAGGGCAGCTGACGTTGACCATGTCCATCAGGATATCGCTGCTGGTCAGGCTTGAATCCTCAGTACTGCAGTACTCCATAGTACTTGGAGCTTGAGACCATTTATTCTCCGCGTCATCTCCATCAAAGAAGCTTTGGTATCCTTTGGTCTCCATTGCTCACTCACTGATTCATCTAGGAATTGAAAAAGAAAAATATCCTAAATTAAATATGACCAGATGACTGACGCTAAATAAATTCAGTTTGTCCAATTTTGATTTTAGACACAGTAACCAAAGCTAAAGAGGTGAAAGCAGGTGGTCAGAAAGAAGCTGGTGTCTCTGTGATGATGTAATATATAATTTACAAATACATAAAGATTTGCTTTAAATTTCCAATTGATATTTTAGCAAATGACCAAAAGAAACCATAATGCTTCATATCCAAGTGTGGACAATATTATGTCCACTGGAATGGTTGCATTAGTAGGGATGTGCAGTTAAGACCAGAAAATATCAGATATATTTTAAAAAGCCGCATGGCAAAGGGTTAATTTTTCCACGTGACGTCGCTCGGGCCATGTTTGTTGTTTACGTAAAATCCCACCTCAGCTGCGCCTCTATTGGACAGCCGAGTCAGAACTCCATCAGCTCCATCAGGCCTTTCAGGGATTGGACCGAAAGCTGTCACTCAATAGTTACTGCCTCTTGCGACCACAACAGAGCTGCGACACAACTTAAATGTTCGGGGCGCACGAGCAGCAAGGCGTCTCTCTCTCTCTCTCTCTCTCTCTCTCTCTCTCTCTCTCACACACACACACACACACACACACACACACACACACACACACACAGCAGTTTAAAAAATTTAAACAGGTTGCAATAGTTCATGCATGTTCCTGCACACCTTTAAGGCTCAGAGCCATGAGTTAAAGTTACTCTGAATGCTAAATCCCCCCCGGCTGCACATGTGCAGAGTATCCGATAAACATCCGTCCTCAACTCTTTCTTTTTTTTGTTTTTAAGCTAGTTAGGCTCTCTCTCTCTCTCTCTCTCTCTCTCTCTCTCTCTCTCTCTCTCTCTCTCTCTCTCTCTCTCTCTCTCTCACACACACTCAATATATATGCACACACACACCCCTTTATGAAGCCGCTGCCTCTATGGGACTTTCTGCATCCCGTTCCATCTTGTTGTGCAGAATTTAAAGCAAAACCTTGAAATTCTGCATGTCTGAAGTTATTTATTTTTTGTGTTAGAGTGGAATAAAAGAGCTGAGTGCATCGGAGAGAAATATGAATATTTTAACAGACTTTTAAATAACCACTCCATGAATTGTTGCAGGAGCATATGATTTTTTTTTATACAGTCCGATTAAAACTTCTGGGTGAGTTTTATGGATTAAAATGAGACGTTTTTGGTTGTTGTTTTTTTTCCCTACATGATGAAAGGTATAGGAAGTATTGAACAAATTCAGTAAAAAGTGAGGAGTTTGCACACAGCGTCCCTTCAGAAGAGAGCGCACAGAGAAGCAGCGAGCTCCGTCCTCACCTTACCTTAATTACGACATTCAGAGTTGTCAGGTGGCTGCTGGGGACGCGTTAATCCAGAAGGAGGAGGAAAAAAACAGTAAAAGACACGTCAAACAAAGTGGATAAACATGAAGAGAACGCGCTCCGTCTACCGCTCCCGACACATAGCCGTCAGTTTGACAGCTCTAGACACACTGGAGGAGAAGTCTGCTGCGTATTATCACCAGTAATCCTCCACACAGCGAGCCGCTGCTCCGAAACAGGACGAGCCACAGCGATGGGTCGGCCGACAGCGACACATAATCTCACATTATGGCTGTCAGCGCGCAGATCTGGAGAGGAGGAGGAGGAGGAGGGGGGAGGGGGAGGTGGCTGCGCTGCAAAAAACACAAACAAACAAACAAACAAAATAAAAGAGTAATAAAAAACAAACGGAGGAGTCGGTCGGACTTGCAGTCACAGCGACGTCATTCTGTGCACATGGACCCTCCTACTGCAACGAGTGCAACATAAACTCCGAGGAAGGGGGGAGGGGGGTGGTGTGGGGGGAGGGACGGAGCTCACCGCGCAGGTAGACGGAGTCTGGAAATAGGGCACCGGTTTCCTCAGTGCGATGTTTAAAACAATAAGTACAGCTCAGGTCGTGGCTCTGTTTGGATGCACTAAAACACAACTATATTATTATTATTATTATTATTATTATTATTATTATTATTATTATTATTATTTGCAAGATCCCACTGTCTTTCTTTTTTGCTTTATTTATTTAATCATTCATGGAGTTATTTGCAGCCATGCACGCTTTCATACACAGCAGAGATAAGGAGGTGTAGCCACCTCTCTAACAATTAACAATGGAGTTTATGCAACCAGCAAGAACTGGGAGAGGAGTCATTCACAGCCTGGAAGGGTTGATAACCAATGTCTCCACTAGGTGGCGCAAAATTCCTACTTCAGTGCAGGAAGCAAAAAATAATAATAAAAAATCCAAATATAAGGCAGCTCGTCAAATTAAGAGCGTTTCGCTCTTTTTGTCTATTAAAAAACGGATCCAACACTTTGTTGAATTTTCAAGAAAAAAACCCACTTTTATCAGCCAGAAAAACAGAGCTTCTTACATAAGATTCTCTTTTGCAACAGAGTCCTGACAAAGACAGCTGGCAGCCTAGTCTGCAATTGTTAAACAGTTCTACGCACAGTGCAAATGTGTCCTTATAATTAAAAATCAACTAGAGAGAACAATGCACGTCAAAATTAAAAGGTATCAAAAAACTCTAAAAGGTGGAGTTCTGGTGAGAGTCAGGAGGAGATTTCTCCAATGTCATGCATCACTACAATGGCTCCTGGTAAAATTCAGTAGTGAATTTTTAAATGTTATGTCTAACACATAAAACACTCAAATATCAAGCTCTGTCTGCGGTATTAAAGGTCTTGTTGTTCTGTGCATTCCTAAAAGTTAGGTAGATGTTCTGTGAGGTGAGCTTAAAGTGATGAGGCGTCCAGCTGCCAGTTTCCATCCATGAGACAGACACCTGTCTACGTTTAGAACTAAAACATTATTTTTAAAAACACATTAAAGACAGGGTTAAGCTTATCCTGACTCATTAGAGGACATTCAGATCACATTCCCTCACATGGATTTACTGTCTTTACTTCCTGTGTTTATATTTACACTTATTGCTGCCATTAACTTTGTCTTCACTGTTTATCCTCTATAGAAACATCAACTGGTCCAGATCTTCTGTGTTTGTCCTGCCCTCTCAGACACCAGTCGGTCACCCATGGTTCTAGTTCTGGTTCTGGTTCTGGTGGAGGATTATTCTTGCTTCTAATGACTATTTTCCCCACCATCACCCAGTTTGGATATCAATTTGATATAAATTTGTGAATTACTGTAATATGAATAAACTTAATTGAACTTTATGTTGTATTATTATAATATTTAGAGCCACTGTGGTTAAATCCCCCCCCCCCAAAAAAAAAAACAGATTTTCTTCAGAATGAAACACAAACCTCTGATGACATCAAAGAGAACCTAACAGATTGAAAAGATTCATGCCCACACTTTGTTTAAATTCCATCAGACATAGTGGAGTTGGCCTTTCTGTAACTATGAAATCAGTTAAATGCACTCTGATAAAAATCTGTTGAGAAAGCACAACATGTCAGTGTTTATCTATGATGCCAACAAAAAAATGGTTGTGACTCCCTCATTCAGTTATAACTAATATTTACATTTTACTGCCTGGATCTCATGGCACCGACATGAGCGCAGACTTTGGTTTCTTTCCAGCAACAGCCAATAATCAGTTTAATCTCTGGAGTTGTCAGTCACATTCTCTATAGCGTTTCACGTGGCTGCATCCGAGCCTGCATGTGGGATTCAAGCTGCAAAAGTGGAGTTTTATGTTCCTTATCGCTGCTTATCTGGAGTCTCTAACCCAGCATCTAGTCAGTGCCCAGGCAAGGCAGCCAAAGTCAATCAAGCAACTCAAAATTAGAGATCAACAATCATTTCCATACCTATCAAATCAGTTTTTTCTTGTAATGTATAATCATTTAATTTAACTTGAGAATGCAAATTGTCTTGATTATTTGGAAAAAGAAGTAATTCAATTTAATTTAAATCTGTTAAAAGTTTTGATCTATTTCTGAAAAATCACCAAATTTAGCCAAAAACAGCCGTCCTTTGAAGAGGTTAGATGAGTGATTGCTATGATTAGAAGCAGACCTCCTCTCCAGTATAGACACATAGCTGACAACTCCAGAAGCTGAAAAGGCCAACCACATAACACAGAGGTGCATGCTGTGCCTCGTGGGGACAGGTGAATTGGAGCGTGATAACGCTGAAGCCAAACACTCGTCAGTCCAGCAGCAGACCCGGTTCCCATCCTGTGTGGTAATTACAGGGTTAGTTTCAATCAGAGGAGAAGGCCGGCCATCATGACTGTCCTCCTTCAGCTGCTTGGTCCTGTTCAGTTTTTCATAATGGTTATTTACATCTAAAGTGAAAGCGTGGAGTCCTGTGAGGCACTCCCTCCACTCCCACTAGACGTCTGACCATTACCACTCAACTCAGCCATGCTTGTTTTCTTTTTCTGGCAAAAATTTATTGATTTTATGCCACATCCTGTGTTCCTTTTGTGTTCACAGCTTAGAAACACGTCCACATGTAAGACTTTTCTGTTTTGTATCATAAAGTCTTGCTTTAATTATCTGTACAGGTGAGCTGGACTTATATTATCAAGAGTTGCATCTCATTTTATTATACAACCAACTGCTTCCACTATGTTTTTTATTCATCTTTTTGAAACTTTGCCTTGTTAGACTTAGTATAGTACAAACATTGTGCTTTTTTAATGTTTTTCAAGGTATGAAATGACCATAACATCCTAACAGAGCATTGGGTGGAAGTGGCAACAATGTAAATACTCTTGAATTTAATGTTCTGAACTGCAGCCTCAAAACTTTCAAGACAAGGATCAACATGTGAGAATGCTCACAGCAGCAGAAAGTATCCAAAATGAATGAATCTGTGTGTGAATTCAGCAGAATATCTTGTGCATTTATGGCGCCTAAGCATGTCATTGCTCACTAGCACGCTGCTTCCTATATGCAGGCAGACCCAAGGACATTTAATCACAGTACATGTTGATGTTACAATCAGAAAAATGAACACTAAAACATAGTAATGATGATCTGTTTGTACCCAGCATACATTTACGAAAAGTCACTAAAACTCTTTAAAACTTTACATCAACTTAGCAGCACTTGATCAGTCACAGCATCTAAAGCGTGTGAAACCTCTTTCAAACACTTTCAAGGTGACCCTATGTGTTCTTACAGCATTAGTAGGATGTGTGACCATTTGGGTTGATCTGACTCTGGCATGGCTTCAGTCACAGAGCCTAGTTGGTATGTGTGAGACGTGGGGTGAAAAAGTGCTACTGCTGATTCTACAATAAACAACTTGTGTGTATGTTGCATGCAAGGACATGGTGAGTCCCATTTGTATGGAATGCAAAAAAAGCAAAAGACTTGAAATGAACCAACTTTACCACACAGTTGCACTAATTACACTTTACATCTACCCTACAGAAGAGCCAGAACCATACCACATCACAACATGGACCTACAACCCAGTGTAACACCTAGCTCACACCGGGTCTGGAATGCGGCCCAGTTTCTCTATGGACTGCAGTTCACACAGCCTGTGGTTTGTGTGCTGAACGACTCCAGAAATTTGCTCCAGGTAGAGCACCAAATCTCGGTGGTTCACGCGAGTTCACGCGATAACAAATACGTGTAGCTATAAACAGGAGCTGGTAAACAAAAGCTACACTCATCTTCTCGTACTTTTTTTGAGGATTATGGCTTGTTCTACAATGGGTAAGCACACTTTGTGTTTATATAGTTTAATGTTTTGCTTAAATAAGTTTTATGTTGTTTCTTTGTCTTTTAAATATCCAAATCGTGTTAAACTTTAGCAAAGTAGCAAAAGGTTTTACTTTGAAATATACCGGATGCACCTCGCTGGCTTGCGTGTCTCACTTCCTGTCTGGTGCATGTGATTTCTTTAATTTCACGAAAAGCCAAATGCAGCGTCCAGAAAAAATAGACTTGATGCAGAAAGTTAAGACAGGTCGCATCTGTACCGCAGCCTCGCTGGAGCAGGTGTGAACGCTCTGATTGGACTGGATGTTTTTGCAGAAGCCGTATGGAAACCGGACCACATCCGTTCAGGAGGTGGTGTGAATTAGCCTTAAGGCATGCTTCCCTTCACTTTCCACCAGTAAATGAACATTCCCATGCCTGTACACCATAAAGACTCTTTTGGGGAATTCTTTATCAATTCTCCAAACTGAGATCATTCTGACCACTATCTACAGCTTTGGCCATTCTCTACTCAATCTAAAAAAAACTATTTGTTTAGGCCATCTAGAAACTTCTCCCCTCTCTTGTACTGGTTGTGCAATCTGTATAGGACGACATCACCTCTAAAGGCAGCCTTTAACATAAAGCCTAACAGTTCTCAGCACAAGAACAACCTCAGACTGTCACCATTTGACTTCTGAAACAATAAAAAAAAAATCACTTCAGTGTGTTCTAATGCTATATTAAACATTTATTAGAATAAAGAAGTAGTGCTTGAATAAAAATACAGCTTTTCTTTGCTTTGGCTGATGCAGATTAAAAGTTGGCCATGTATTAGCTGACATTTCTGGAACACTGATTGAATAACCCCACAGTTGGATGATAAGACTCGTGCCAATAAAGGTCAGACATGCAAAAAAAAAAAATTCTATTGAATATTAAGTGGTGTTGCTATGGTAACTTGTGTGTTTTGACAGTGTAGGCAGGTGGCTCATGAAAAAGAGCTCTGGGCTATGCAGTAGTGATAATAAAAAATGTATGTAATTATTTTTTTAATGCACCTTGATAAAGTTACGGACTCACGGTGAGGTTGTTCACCAAATTCTTTGCTTCCACGTTCAAATGCAATCAACATTTTATGTCCTGTTTTACATGTTTTATTCATTTTCCCCAAAGGGAACAATTATGAGATTACACATTTATATTGATTCAAGGTGAGCAAATGGTGTCATAGAGGAATTTTTTGGCACGTCTATGAAAAAAATACAGTCAAATTTATGCAAAATTGAAGAGTTTGCACATCTTGCAACCATGTGCTGTATAGTTTTAATTCATTCATGAACACTGGATGAAATACAACATTTCAGACTGATTAGCAGGCAGCTTTATTTCAATTAAATCTAAATAAAATCAATGAAGTCCAGATTTATACACTCAGTCAGCTTGCTTTCTGAGACATATTCAAACCAACTATAGGGACTGTTTATATTATTTAAGCTGTGACAGATAAAAATGTGTTGGTACTTAAATAAAATGTTCATCCTCAGCGTTGGCACAAACACTTGTGCTTGTGCATAGCTTGACTTCAAATGCAGAAAATGATCACAAACGGTGATTATGAAGTCATAATCCTGATTAGGTCTTGCAAAACGCCTACTTTACATTTCCTAGCATCCAGAAGGAGCGTCAGAACAAACCTGCAGATTTGATCATGAACCTCTAAGGATGATTCTGTGTTCAAATACGATAAATACGACTGGATGCATCCAGTGTTTTAACACGAACGGCCAAGGAAAACCTTCTTTTTTATGTTATTCTTCATTTTACAAAATTTTTTGAGCTTTTGTGACACGCCTGATGTGATGCCACCCTATTTCCATATCAAAAACCCTTATTAGTGTGTTTTGCTTTAAATCTGTTATTCTGCTGTTTGAGGCCGAGCTGGACAGCAGTGTTTCCTCACAATAACCAGTTGGTGTAGATTCTCAGTCATCCAGGTCATTTCAGTCCTCAGAGTAAGACAACGGGACCTCCTTTCTTTCTTCTCTGAGACATTTTATCTCCCAACTCAAAAGAGCCGGCTCCTCAGGCCTAGACTCAGCTGTCCACCTCTCAAAGACATAAAGGACACTAATATTTACATTTTAAACCAAATTAAGACAGATGATCTGACAGAGGGTTCGCATGTCTAAAAGACACGTTTGCATGCTTCATTGTTAAACAAGCATTTACCTCAATTTACCTTAAACCTTAAATTTCTGTTCAGAAAAACTGGAGGAACAAGAAACTAATTAGTCCTCAAAACTGCTCTCTAACAAGAAAAATGTAAGTCATGACAGAAGACATGTTTTCTAAACCTGCACTTCCAGTTTAACACTGCAAGCATTAAAACATTTTTAAAAGCAAAGTGTCAACACATTTTTCCTACTGTTAATACACACTGCTTGACATTTTCTTTAATACTTCCTATAAAGCCAGAAGGCGGGTGGAGCTTTTTCATACGCACAGCAACATCAAAACTGTGGCCAAAAAACCATCTGAACTCCATGTGTCTCTCTGCACGGGATGCAGCGTAGTAATAAGAGAGAGGAGACAACAGGAGGAGAGAGGATTAGGAAAGCCACCTTTACTCAGATGCACTCGGTAGCTGTTTGTGTGTCATTTCTAAAGGTTACCGTCTGTTCTGGCACATTCAGCACACATTTGCGAGTCTGTCTGAGATTTTATATGGGGAGTAAAAATAAGTCTGTGTAAGGCTGAATTCGTGTGTGTGTGTGTGTGTGTGTGTGTGTGTGTGTGTGTGTGTGTGTGTGTGTGTGTGTGTGTGTGTGTGTGTGTGTGTGTGTGTGTGTGTGTGTTAGCAGAAATAGGAAATCACTTAAGATGTAGGTGCTTGATGCAATAAATGAGTTCACAGACATAGAAGGAGAACTAAGCTAGGAACGTGAAGCACATTGAACCGATGCGCCCCCCAGTGGATGGCTGCAGTAAATATTTTAGGTCCCATGTGACGGAATGGAACATTTGTAGTCCAACGTTTGCAAAGAGAATAAGTGTTTACATGCTGAAAGGAACTGATGTCTTTAAAAGGTTCAGAATTAGAACAACAATTAGGGAACGTTGTATTTCTGTGAAGGGTGTGAAATTGTGGAACGACCTTAACAGGGAAATGAAACAAGCAAAATCACTAAATACATTTTAAAAAAGCGTCAAATCGAGTGTAATATGTAATTATCAGAATGTAAAATAAATTCCTGTTTTATGATTTGTTTATGATCGAATGTGAAAATTAGAGCAGGATGGTGTTGCATCTGTGTGTCTGAAAGCTCAAAGTAAGAATGTATTTTATTCTTTTGTGTCAAAAGGGGCAGAAATTAGAAGATTATTTCTTCTATCTGCTCCTTTTCATTCTAATTTATTTAATGTAATGTACATTTTGATTTATTTTCTTTTTCTTTTTTGAATGAAATAAACCTTTTAAATAAATAAAATAAATAAATAAAAATAAATGTCAAAAGTTTTTAGTTGGGTGAATGTTTAAAATATAGCATTGTTTCTACAGTGAGTGCAAGCAAATTAAAAATACTTCATCAACACAACACAGCAGCAGTAAAAGTGTTGTTTTGGCTTCATTTTACACAACAGGAGTAGGCTGAGATCAGTTTTTTAGTTATTATTAAAGTCGATGGTAATTCCAAATATTTTTGGCTTCACAGACTGATTTTATATAACTTTTCTACAGGGATGAGTGTAATCACGTGCCTTACATCATTCAATTAAGTGTTTAACTTAAAGGCACACTATGTAATCTTTTCCTTGAGCCAGTATGTGCTAATATGACCCTTTATGGGGTTAATGAAAAGTCACTCAGCCCCATCTGCTGCTTGTGTCCAGAATACCACGTTTGCAACTTTTGAGTCTCCGGTCCGGTGCTCCTGAAGTCTCAAAAAGTCACGTATCTTGTGATGTTTAGGCTAACCCAATGTGGCTAGCTGTTATGCTAGCGCAGTAGTGTTTTTAGCTCATGATTCTTGTATTTTTTCGATCTGTTTCTGCTTGAACACAGCTGATTTCGTTGAATGAGTGATGAACCGCTCCAGTAGAAAGCAATGAAGGCTGAGGAGACAGTTAGATTTAGGTGTTTCTGAGCATAAACAATGCTAATGTTTTTATGACAGTTAGCTAAAACGGACAGCAGAGGGTGCATAGAACAACCCAAAACTGCATGGTGTGCCTTTAAAATTTTATTACTAATCAAAATTACAAAACGCAATTATGCACTTTATATGCATTACTACCGTAAATTTTATAATAGTTTTAAAGTAAAACACATTGTAGACTAATGTATTAAAATATTTTTGAGCATATTGGTACTAAAATATCCACAAATTGGTACCCTTGCAAAAAAATTACAATAAATATAATCATCAAACCCTGTTTTTTTTTATCATTTGTGCATGAAATGAATGATAAAATGCATCATTCTAGATCTACAAAATATGCCAGAATGATTAAAAATAAAGCATCTGTAATAATTAAAAGTTATGAATAAAAACAATGGGGAAATCTTGACACAGATCTTTCACTTAAACTCTATCACATACGTTAACCTTTCAAAGTTAAACAATTGGCTCCACTGGAGTGAAATAATTAGATTTCAAATCAATTAGCCTGCAACTTGTCCCAGACTGCTTGGCTTGAAATCATCTGCCATTGAGGCAGCGGAAACCTCTTAAAATGAGCAACCGGCCCTTGTGGAGGTTTGGGCGCAGACAAGCTGCATGTCACGTTAATTATGCCAGATATGGGTGGGCTGTGTTTCTGGAGTCTCACTTCATCTATTTGTTATAATAAAGGAGCAGCAAGGTTTCCTGCTAACTGGAAAGCAACTGTTCATGCTATGCATGATTGGGTATACTGTAAGTGCTTTCCAGTACAAGGCTGCAATTATAAATAGCTCTGTTAGCCCTCTGAGAGCTACTGTGTGTTCAGCTGTTTAGACTTAGTGTATGGTGATACACTGACGCGCTCTCATTATTACACATCAATTTATTTATTACTTACTTTTTCAAACTCAAAATACACAAAAATAAATCATAGTTCCAGCTTCTCTCTTTGTTTCATCTCCACATGGTGGCACCTGGAATTAGTTATTACCATGCCTGGTTATTATTAAGACATCAGTGTCAGCGTCTAATCAGAATGTGTGTGCATTTGGTTTATTAATTACATCAGCTGGTAGGAGCTCTGAGGACTTATCAAAAAAAAAAAAGGAAAAAATCAAAAGCTGACGCCTGTGTCATGATTAATTTCTCAGTGAACAGTCTCCGCGATGTCAGTGGTAATTAGGCATCACCCATTGCATAACACACCATGTGTCAGGGTGGGTGGCATGTGTGTGTGTGTGTGAGTGAGTGAGTGTGAGTAAAAGTGAGAATAAGTAAAAGAGAGAAAGAAAAGGGGTAAAATATATATATATTTAAAAAACCTGGTGTTACTTCCTAAATGTTCTGATGTCTAATCAGGTATTGGATTTATCCAAAAAACGTGTGTGTAAATCATTAGCTATGATGTGTTTAATATGCTAAGGGTTCATAAGCACCTGTGGAATTAAGTGACTGTTATGGCGACCGAGGATCTGAATAAGTAAAAAACATCCAGTTATTTTATTCATAAAGATGTTTCATTTATAAAAGTACAATATTTTAATAGTCATGTTGTCTTGTAGCTATATGAAATCTTTATTTTGCCTGGTTAGGCACATGTAATATGCAGCAGTGACCTGGAGTTCTGCACTGTTGCAAAAACTTTTGTAAATGAGCAGAACTAAATACAAAAAGGCGCATTATTTCTGGGCGAACGTTTTTTTTTTCTTCTTCTTCTTCTTTTTTAAAAAAAAATAAACAATGGCCCATAACACTCAAATTAACACAGATTGGGATTTGATGTGCTTTGCAGCCAGATGGCTCGCTCACTCACTGTGTGGCGGGCTGGCAGTGCAGCTGAGGACGCAGGCACTTCCAGAGCGGATTTGAAAGAATCTAGGCCAGCAAGAGTGGGGCTGCTCTCGGAGACTATAGCCGCCAGTGCTGTCATGTTTTAGTGCACATTTTCTATTTGAGGAAGAAGCTGCTACATAGGAGTTGTGCTCTGTGTGTGTGTGTGTGTGTGTGTGTGTGTGTGTGTGTGTGTGTGTGTGTGTGTGTGTGTTTGTGTGCAGCAGTGACAGGAAGAGGATGACCACCTTGAAAGAAAGGGGAGAGAAACGGGACTTGTCAGAGGGCTGAATAAAAATAAAATTACAGCCAATTTAACAACTTGATCCCTTGGAAGTTAATTATCTTGAAATAACTTTAATTAATAAACTTTTGGAAGTGGTTGCTTGTACTCTCATAAATAAATCTGCATCCCTGTGAAGGTTAACTTAACTTTGAGACTAAAGTCCTATTTACTGTACAAATCAGTGTTTTTTGTAACTCTAGCTCTCGTGTGGAGATCAGCATTTTTATAAACACTGTAGCACAAACACTCCAATGCAACCTTTAGAACTAGTCATTATTCAAAAGCCTAGCCTCCATCTGGAAAGTGGCAAACTTGGCTGTTTTCCTGGCATCGCTGTAGAGAAAAACTGGGTCTGTTAGAATTGCAGGACTTATGATACTTGGCTAAGGTGTAAATTTGTCTAGCTTTGATGATCGTTTTCCTCTCAGACTTACTTTTTTCTGTGGGGAAGGGCAAAAGTTGTCTTGAGAATTAGAGACTTTAACACAAGTTTTGTCTCTAGTGAGCAAATGGAAGAGTGAACAGACAAAATCAAGGATGATTGGAAGACAATTCCTCCTACATATCATTTGCTTAGACCCATAAAATCTACTTGATTCCTAAATAAAGACAAAATGTTATAAAGTTCCTTTTTTCTCTTTCATATATGCAGCTAATGTCATCTTGTGACTTTTTTCTTTTTCTTTATAGGCTATAACACTAGTTAATTACTTTTGAATATGAAAATTATTCTCTCAGAACTGCAGTGCTGTTGCAGACCAAAGTAGGAAAAGAAGCAATAAACTGATCACAGCCTTATAAAAACATTTTAAGCTCTTTTTATGTGATTTTGTTGCTGAAATGATGGGACACTACAGTATGTGCACAGGGCTTTGACTCATGCAGTCCTTCTACTGCAGACATTTCATGGACATATTGCAAAAAATGTGGACACCTACATTTCTATTTGTCTATTTAATTATAACTATTGGTTGAAGGAGCCTCTGCAGAGGGACAGTAAAGCTCCTTTAATAAGCTTACTGAACTAACCTGACTTTGGGAGTAACCTGGAGAAACCCAACATGTGCAGAATGGCCCCAACTGGGAATCAAACTCAGGACTTTCTTTCTGTGAGAACTTTTCTCTTGATTAATAAATCCAGATTTAATCTGCACGTTGGTGCAGTTGGTTTGTACTGTTGCCTAGCAGCAAGAACCCTCGGCTGGGGCCTTTCTTCATGGAGTTAGCATGTTCTTCATGGTAAATGAATTAGATTTATCTTAAGTTTGCATGTGCGAGGGTGTTTGTCTCTACTGGTGACCTGTCCAGGTTGCACCCTGCCTCTTGCCTGACCCTGAGCAGATTCAAACTATTATAGACTGAAGTTTAGATTTCCTTAAGGTTCTTTCTAGAGGACTGGCAAAGTTAAATATGTGGAATATCAATGAAACCTTGATTAAGAACAATCAGTAATCCACTGTGATTGCCAGAGGGGAATACATGTGATTTTACTTTGTAGAAACCACAGACAGATTCACTGGAAACACGCAGACAGGAAAGTTTGAGGAGAAACTACAGATAGTTATGTTTCTGTATAATCAGTATTGGATTGTAGTGAAGCTAAAACTGAGCCCATCTTTTAAAGGCATCATACATATTGAGCACATTGACTTTCATCTTTCAGCCCTTTTGTCTCAGGCTATGACAATATTTCCAAATCAAAATGGCTATATTACCCAAAAACAGAGCGCGCCGAACTTAACAGCAGATTCACACTAATTACAAACTGGCAAAGTTGTTAATTTAACTCTGCTCTCAAAGCCAAAAGTCTGTGTGAACGGCCTCAAGCGCCAGACAACACCTTCTGTTTCAATTGATGGCCATCAGCATGCACACCCCCTGAAACCAGCAAGGCTGCACTGTTAGAACGTGCACGCACAAGCCACGACTGCCCGAGAGGAATCTCCTCTAACAAACTTTTCTTTTCCATTTTCTTTTGCAACCTCATTATCTCGGGGTTTGTAAAAGGCTGCAGATTCAAGCATCTCAAAGGAGTTTCTCTTATTTTTAGGAATCATATTATAAAAGAACAGTGGAATGAAAACTCACCGTCACAATAAAGCAAAAGCAAGCCCTTATACTACTTAAAAATGGAGTAAACTGCAAGGCAGCTTTAAATAAATTAGTAACATATGTGTGTTCTGACAACATGAAACATCTGGGCTATCTGTAGTGAGCCCCCCAACATGGAACAATATTATCCTTAGCAGTAATGTGAGCTGCTTTTAGTGTGAGATAAAAGATAATTCAACTGTAAAACGATTAACAACGCTGATTGAGTGTGTCTTTGCTGTTTGGATTATAGAAGTTTCTCAATAAAATCAAGTCTACAGATGGAGAAAGAGCTTGTTTTATCAAATCCTGTGGCGGGTCTAAGATATTTTTTAAGCCAGAGCCAAATTTAAACAAGAGGGGCCAAGTACATGTCCAGCTGGTGTGAGCTTTTTGAATCTTGCCTTTGAAATGATAGTTCATTTGTTTTGAAGTAGGTCTTGTGGAGCTGTTAGCAACACTTGTTTTTATCTTGGAGATTTAACAGACCATTAAAAACAAACACATACAAGTCACGTCTGTGGGACCTTCTTTTGCAACCAACCATCTGCTGGATGTCGAATGGGAGATGTCACGTCAACACCACTTACCTGGACACTACACCTCCTTTAGTCCTGCAATACCAGCTTCATATGTGTAAGCTCACATTGCTGCAGGACACATTTTAACTGGTGCATTCGTGCACAATAAGAGGCTATAGTGGCTAATTCCTGCAGCCATTAAACAGAAACGATTAGCAAAAAGATTTACAGAGAAGTTATGATGATGGAGCTAACAGCTACCAGACGGGGACCAGTTCTGAAACAAATATCTCAAAACATTTTAAAGCTGTTCATGGCAACAGTATCAACATCAGTTATTCTGCTCAGTCACACCTAATACCTTAGTGAATGTTTCACTCGCAACATTAATGTAACGGCATAAAACTAACATCTGTTCATTTTCATGATGGTTAATCCTCTAATGGCCTGCAGGCCACATGTGACCCATGTGACAAACATATCTGGCCCTCAAGATGGCCAAGAGCTGCATACTTCAAATACAACAAATACTACAAGTCCCAAAATGCACCGAGTCAATGCTGTCACACACTTCTATTCAGCTTTATTCAGTTGAGAGAATTTATAAACTTGAGCTAAGAGGATGTGGTTTGGGCTGTCATCAAAGCTACAGTCTGCTGCAGCTGATCTTTATTCCAACCTTTATTGAATTTTTTTCTTAATATTTAGGGAGAAATATTAATAGTTTTTTACATTTGGAATTTCACTGAGGATTATTTTAAAAGTGTTGATGGTATATGATAATTGTTTTGATAGAAATAATCAGTAAACAAGTGTGAGGAGGAGAAAAACATGAACAATTAAATCTAGTGACATAATTTAAATATAATCTTGTTTTAAAACATAACTAGTCGTAAGTGTTCTGGCTTCTATTTTTTGTGAAAAGTGTTAAAAGATTCAATATAAATATTTTGACACAAGAAGCATGAAAAACACTAGAAACTTATGTGTTACATTTTCCCCAAAAGATCTACCAAGTTTGGCCTTTTTCTGGGGAGATGGGTTTTTTTTTTTTTGGGCCCCCATAAAACTGAGTGGGAGCCCCTAATCTTATGCATAAGAGACAGAGAGTGTTGCAAACGTTTTTCAAACTCTGTTAAGCTACGACAGATTTTAGATTATAGAGCAGTTTTAAGGTGGCAGAAATCCTGTTAGGAAACAGTGCGAGTAGCTGTTAGCTTGACTCTGATCCAGTTCATTTAAACAGGCTGTATTTATAGAGGCTTTTGGACTACAGGAACCTTTTCACGGTTCTTTTTCTTATTTTAGCCAGTTCTTTTATTTGTCACACTTCAAGAACTGTGACCGTATGCAGCTCATAAAACAGCTTTTAGTCTGCTTTAGCTTTACCTCAGTAGGAGGACCTTTACTTCCACGTTGCAGAAACAGCTCCTCTCTAACAAAAATTCTTCATCGTTTTTATCTTCGATGCCTGTTCTCTGTTCTGTAATCAACCAGAACTCCTCTCACCTGTTAACAAGCTGTTCTGCTCACTGCCTTAGCTAGTTTATCTGCTCTCACCACACTGCAGTGTAATCTGTAAACATGATTATTGTTGCAAATAGTTTATAAAACCATGCTGTTGTGGTGTGTTTGCTCTGTGGGAGGAGATTAAGTGTAATTAAGGCTTGGTATGCAAAAATTTACCTTTCAAAAAATAAAACAGGTGCTCTGTAGGAGCCACTATACATGCAGCCTGGTTGTCAAGCAGATCTGTTTTGATGCACTTTCCCCCAAAATATTGAAGAAAACTTTTTTCTAAGAATATGAATCCAAGCAATCTGTGTCTTATTATCAAAAACATATTTAAAAATGATCTTCCTTAATAAAACCTTTTGTTATCTGGGTTAAAAACTCAAAGCTGCTCCAGGTTAGAAGAACAATAAAGGGCAGTTCAGTCGGCAGCACAGAGCTCTCCTACTGTAGTTCTATTAAAGTGAAGTGTGCTCATACAGTGGGAGGCCCGCCCTGCCAACTCAGTGGGTGGTCATTGTGGGAAGAATGTTGTAAAAATGTGGGAGGAACAATACAGTAGCCTGCTGAACTCTGTCAATAACTGTCCATGTATTAAGTTCATACATTTATTTCTATTAACGTGTTTGTTTTTGCAGGTCAAACGTCAGAAGACATTACAGATCCATCTGATGCAGAGAACAGCAGAACAGCTCAGTGACGTTCTTGCACTATTTATCAGTTTTTTGTTTAATTTGACAAGAACTATGCTTGTTAAATTTGAGCGATATCAATAGTGTTTTTGGTAGCAATAGGCAAGTGTCAGACATGTTGTAGATCATGTATCTAATGCATGAACTCAGGTATAACACTGTTCACAATAAGGTTGTAGGTTTACAGAATATTTTCTTGTGTAATTATGGTAACTAATAGATTGTGGTTATAGGAGTGTGTTAGTGTTGTGTTGCCATTAAAGAAAATAATTCCCTCATACCACTTAAAGCTGCTCTACCGAATCTGGGAAACAAAATAGCTTAAAACACTTTTTCATGCCTCTTAACAACGTAACATAGTAAATCTATGAAAATATTGTGGCGATTTTTAAAAAATGAAAAAAAACTAAAAGTAGTTCAATTGCATTTGCCTTAAAACCTCAGCCAATCACATTTCGGACCGAAAGCAACTATTGGTCCATGCGGTTGTCTGCCTCGCCAGACCGCCGCACTTCATTCCTCCACTCATGAGCAGTGGCGCATTTTGCAGCAGAACATCCCAGAAGTGAGAGGAGAGAAACAGCCGTCTGTTATGCTTCAATTTTAAGAAAAGATACCAGAGTCCCCAAAATAATTATTTTGTGTATTTTATCACATGCCTCTTAAAGACACTGTAAATTTTTCATATTTCTAAATCTTTTCCTTGAGCCAGTTTGTACTAATATGACTCTTTACAGGGTTAATGAAGAGTTACTCAGCTCCATCTGCTGATGTGTCCAGAATACCACGTTTGCAACTTCTGAGTCTCCAGTCCGGTGCTCTGAGGTCTCACAAAGTCACGTATCTCTCGAGGGTTAGGCTAACCCAACGTGGCTAGCTGTTATGCTAGCATCGGAGTGTTTTTAGCTCATATGTCCAGCTTTTTAAAAATCTCTCCCTGCTTGAACACAGCTGATTTATTTGATTGAGTGATGAACCGCTCCAGTAGAAAGCAGTGAAGGCTGAGGAGACATTTCAACAGTTAGATTTAGGTGTTTCTGAACAAAGACAATGCTAACATTTTTACGACAAAATGGATAAAAACAAGCCAAAACTGCTAAGTAGGCAGCCTACTTAGCAGGAGTAACCAAATTAGAGGGGGGGGGGGGGGGGGGGGGGGGGGGCAGCTGCTTTTTAAAGGGGTACATTCTAAAACACTAAGCACTTAACATGGGGCCACATGGGGGCCAAGCTTGTTGTCAGGGGGGCACTGGCCCCCCTGCCCCACCCCCCCTAGATCCGCCCCTGAGTAGGCTATGCCTTTAATGAATACCTTTTCTAAAACATCACTTTCTATTTAAATATACAGCAGATGGTGAGAAAATATTAAAATATCAATTTTTTTGGTATGTTTTTTCAAATTAAAAATTTAGTCTTCTAGTTCACTACTTTTGGTTATTTTTACTGTTGGAGACATTTATAAATGTACTTTCTCATCCAGTAATGGTTGGACCTACCATTGCATGTTGCCACATGAATGATCTCTCTGATTTCCTGTGTAGGAGGAAAATTTACAGTAACAAGGAACCTGGGAACAGGATTTACTGTTCCATATGCCATCCAGTGACATTAATATAAGTCATGATGATGAAGACAGCCATAAATTGGTCCTGATGGCCTGCTGCAACAAATAAAATCCTAAAGCTACTCATTTGGTGCGCTGCTTACCAACCAAGGGTTGCTTAATAAACCGTTTGATTTGGTTCAATTAGACCATTGCTTTGTGACATATTTAATCAAATATTACATTTGTCAAATACTTTGAGGAGCGATTTAGACTTCACGCACAGTTAGCAGTTACATGCTGAGTGCTCTCTACATATTAGAGAGGAAGAATGTCTCCCACTCTGCTATGTTGTTTTTAAACTGTCAAAATCCATTTTCCATACAGGCATCATTCCTCATCTACTATGTCATCCCAGCACATGTTCCATTTACCACGCATTAATCTCACTCAGCTTCACATCATTCACTTGTTTTCTCCCCTGGGATACAACGAAACATGCTTTTCTTGCCAAATTAGGAAGTAGCCATGGCACAAAAATAAATTAAATTAAATAGACCTTATTGCAACTACCAAAAAATGTTTTGTGTGTGTTTTGTTTTCAAAATCTCTAGGTCCTACAGTGGACTGCATGTCCTGGTAGGCAGTGTCCTAACAAGACCTTTATAAAATTGTCTCTGAGCTCCTGAGCTAACCTTTTGATGAGCCCTCAAGACAGTGTAAATTAAAGGCTTTAAATCATGATTTGGTGTTGTGTGAGAGGGCTCATGGAGACATCCCCTTCACAGTCTGGTGGTCAGGTTGGAGGTGTGTGGTGGTCAGCATGGACAGGCCATCCCGCTGCAGTGACGGATGACTTTCATCAAGGGGCCTGTGGGTTCACCTGGGAAACATACTTGGAGATTTCAGCCAAAGGCTGATACCAGCAGCCTCGTCCGACAGGAAGAGAGGAGCAGGATGGAGAGACGGACAAGAAAGGACAAAGATGAGTTTCACCTTTGTTACAAAAATATTGAATAACACTGAAATACAATACAAATTTGTATTATAATTCTAATCCATTGTGGGGTAGAAGATCAAATCCTGAGTGGGATTTGGGCAGGAAAACATGTATTCCTGCAACTCCTCGCTACTCTAATTCAGCAGCAAATGGAGACATCCTCAGATTGAAATGAGGCCAATTACCCAAAGCACAGCTGATTTTAAAGTACTGATTAAGGGAGATGTGCCACACTGGTTCTAGGATTTATCCCCCCACTGCAGACCTACCTCTGCCTGGACAGCCATTAATATCCCATGAGGCACTGGGGCAAGCTCCTGGCCAGCATCCAGGTTCCTGGTTATCTGTTTAAACAATTTTGCAGGCTATTTCAGGAAAAGGAAACTCACTACCCATGTCTCTTGCTGTTGTTATGGCAACAGCTTAATTCAGCTTAAACATAACACGGGGAGGTGACCTAATATGCAGAACCCACTGCAGTTAAGATTTTAAAAGTTAGACAGTGTGTGTTTAGTGCCAGGTAATGATATCATAATACCATGGCTTAGTCAGGAGGAAAACGACATAAAACCCAAAATATGAATAGAAAAAATAAACATTTTATTTGTGCATCTAACAGAATGCTAAATGTCCTTTAAATGCATCTTGATTTGTGCGAATACTTGGTATTTAAAACACACACATTTAAACCCTCCTTCAGACACTTTTAATTTGAATTTGTTCAGTCTTGAAAATAATTGCTTATCTCTGCAACTGCTCTTAAATATAGGATCCTTTAATCCCTAATAAGTGTGTAATTGGTGCAGCATTGGAAATGCAAAACAGTCCAATAAAGAAATGCATATTCATACAAGGATGATTTTAATGAATGGCATCCAGGTTAATAAGACATTTCAAGCTGCACATCCCTCAGAGGTTTCAAACTTAGAAGACAAATTGACTGTCTGATATAAATCAATGCAACTTTAACTAGTGGGTCAAGGCCAAATCAGCCTACCTAGATGATCATCTTAAATGACTGTGAACTCAGAAAAACTACAACTAAAATCATAATAATGAAAGAATTAAAACAAAAACCAAAAGAAAAATGCTTTACGTCCTTCCAAAAGTCAGTAATATGAATGCAAAAATATATCAAAATACATTTTAAAACATCTCTTCAAATATTCACGACATAATATTTTAAAAACCTCACAGTTCATCTGTCACAGAAATGAATCTAAATGAATACATACTGTGCAAAGAGACCTATAAAAACAAACACATACATTTAGTTTGCCTTTACAGTCATTTGAATTTAATGTCATAATGAATATTTACACAGGCTTTTTAAAAAGCACATAAAAATGCAATCATGTTGCATTGCCAGAAATCTGAGCCAAGTAACCAAGCAATCCAGACAGTAACAAGGAGTTGATATTTACTTTTTATCACTAAAACTGAGTTCCAGCAGCCCACACAGTACATAGAGAGGCACAAGAATATACCAAGATTTAAAAGATGCATGTGTATAAAAGTTTTAGCTTTTACTTTACTAATAATGTCCACTTGGCTTTTGAAGGATCAGGTTGGACAAAGGTTAAGAAAATGTGGGAAAAAAAGAGTTTGATAAGATCTAGTTGTGTATTATTATGCATGAAGTGCTTTATGTGCCGGCTGCTTGGACAGTCTGCATCCAGGCTCCTGGGTGGAAAATTCCTCAGTCAAAACCAGGTAGACTGTATATCCATCAGCATGATAATTTACAGGACATTGGGGATATTGAGATATATGCTCAGTAAGAGACCCCCGCTATATAAATTTCAGCCTCAAACTGTTAGTTAGAAGTGGATCTATGAGTTGTCAATGGCTACATTTAAAACAGGCTGGCCGATAAGGGATATTTAAAACTTTCTGTGAAAAAAAAGAGTGCTTTGTTGGATTTTCTGGGGCATTTATGCTTTATCAGTAGCAGTTTTCCACTTGTAATTGCTTGTAATGTCACCAATGCAGCTCCAGAAAGTGTTTACAGGGTCTTTTTTTTTTTTTTTTTTAGTTTTTTTAATTAACTGCATACATGTTACAACCTAGGGGCAAATCAAACCACAGAAGGGGGCATTGCCCCCTTTGCCACCAACCCTGAATCCACCCATTGCTTTAGCACAATAATATGCAAACATTTAAAACAAGTCTCCAAGTGATGACAAATCTTGCCTACCATCATTTGATCAAACACTAACAACCCACAGTGTAAAGATCAAAGAGCGTGTCGTATCACACTCTGCTCTGATCATCCCCCTCGTTTGATGATTGAATCTAGTGATTTACCCTCCCGCCATCTGAGCCAGACCTTGAACCAGCTCTTCCAATAACAGGAGGCCATCTCCATAATTACACTACAGAAACAGGGAGACCTGCTACACATCAAACTCGCAGCACTCAGATTGTTAAAGCACATATGTCAGCTGTTGAATTTGACTCATATCCAAGATTTGCCAGTAATGAAACAGGAGGGGTGAGGGGATGGGGGGGTGAGTCAGCCACTGGCCTTTGTTAATTGCATGTCTCACATCATCCTGGCCAGGACAGTTAATTGGAAAAGATCAAGGGGATTTGCAGTGTTAATGAGCTTCCCGTGAACTCAAGTCATGCTTTGGATACCAGAGGAGCCTTTATAACTTTTCATTTCTGGGGTAATGTGGTCATACAGCTGTAGCTGACTGCCGCCTCGTCTCCTGCATTTGGCAGAGTCGACTCAGAGGGGAATAGATGTGCTATTATAAGCACCGCACCATTCGCCCTTCTCTATCTCTTTGTCACTTTGCATTTAGCATGCATCGTGATGTATCCCACTCCGCTATATGTCCTCTATAACATATCCATGCACTTAATGTGACTTTGTATTGGACCAGTTATAGTTAAAACAAGGCTGTTAGGAGTATTATTGTCCACCTCTATACAACCTGAAATGCGGAGCTCCTCAGAGGAACCTGATTATTGTTCTTTACAACCTGTGTGGTCATTCAAAATATCGTCTTTGTATACTTTGATGATGTCTGATTCACAAATTCCTTTTTAAATAAAGAGCAAGGAAAAGTCCTTACCTGTATTAGCAAATAATCATTCTTATTCCCTAAGTTAGAGGTTTCACAACACTCTGTGTTAGGTTCTGACAATGAAGGAGATTTTATGTGGCTCTTGTATTAAAATGTTATTAGGAAGAAATTACACTTGTTTAAACACACCTTTTTAATTTCCCCAGAGCACAAATGTGCTACAGGAAGAAGTGGTGCCTACAATGTTATAAACCCTTCACAACTATATGAAATATAAAGTGCATTTATTGTAAAAATAAGTTATTGTGTTATAATATCATTCTTTTTTAAATTTAAGAATTAAGTGCAATGTATTAGTTTGTTTCTAACACCTTGCAGTTTTTAGTGTTTGTACCCACATACTCTTACTCCTAAGTGTTTTTATTGTGCATAAATATATCACCATGTATGTTGCATGTTTTTAGAGAAAACCCACACATGCCAAAGATAACATGCAAACTAAACACAGGAAGACCTGCAGTGGAGCTTTGTGCTGGGAGACGGTGTTGCTAATGAAATGATGTTTTTGATGTACTTTGCAAATATTCAGAGCCTCTGGCAACTCTCGTCCAAAGAAAAGTGAATAGCAACAGATCTAGTGACATTTTGGTGTCAGCTGAGATTTTGGGAGAAAGTGATGTGAAAGTAAGTGTTGTTCTGTTTACTTTACATGCCTTAAGTGCTGCTGTGGGACACTCTATGTCCCACAGCATTCACATGCAGCCCAGTCCCAGTACAGAAGTCCTTCTCCAGTGCTTTAAAGCCATGTTTCCATAACAAGGTTTGGTGCGGTTCGGATCGGATCCTCGTAGACCGGTACGGGTCCACTATTTCAGTTGAGCGTTTCCATCAGCTGTCGGACCCTCACGCAGCAGCCGGTGTTAAACGTAAATGCGTATCTTCACGTCACACCAGCGCTGTCCTTATATGGGGATATTAATTTCTCCAGCCTGGCCTGACACTGTTCCGCCGTCCGCTCAGATCATTCAGCTTCATCCTGTGAAACTTTTTTATAAACTCTTTCATTTTTTACCGACCCATCCAGCTCGTCCTGAACGCAGCTGATCGCTGAATGTTTGGAGCTCTGAAAGTGATCAAACCTGGTGCTACTTGCTGGCATTTTATCACTTCCGTGTACAACAATGGTCGGATCTCTGCTGACAGACCCATGAGTCATACGGGTCTGAATCGGTGCCGCCGCGGGGTCGAGCTGCGGATTCACCCTCGTGTTCTGCGGCTCCACCACTGAGGAGGACCGTTCATGGTCCATGAATGGAGCGGTACAGATTGGTTGCATGGACCGGTTTTACAATGGAAACAGACTTAAGCCTTGTTTCCATAGCAGGGGTCAGTCCGGTTTGGTTCAGGTCGGATTGCTATTTTGTCTGTTTCCATTGTAAAACCGGTCCATACAAAGCAAGACTGCTTGCTTTGAGTAATGTCAACTGTGGGTATGATCCTTAAAATGGATCAAACTGACTTCAAGTGACAAAAACCTCCCTTTACATTGATTCAAAAACTTGATAAGATGCACTGCTATAAAAGTAGAAATTTTGCACAACAATAAAATATAAAATGTCATGCTGCTTTACAAAATGATCTGAACAGTAGATCCCTTAAGATACATTTCATTATCTGTTATAAAGGAAAAACCATTGGTTGTAATTTCTCAAGTAATTAAAAAGTTAACAGTTATTAAAACTTCCCACTTGAAAATCCATCTGGTATCACAACCTTCAACAATCGGCAGAATGAAACAATAATGCAGCATAGCAAAAACATAAATAAATAATAAATATGTTCAGGTTTAAGTTACTGAAGCTCAGCCACTGTGAAAATGGAGTCAGGAGGTTACCTTGCTGTGTTTTTACGCTGATTTTTTCCCTCCCATTTATCCGATATGGACATGGACAGATGCCAGCTCTCCTGCCAGAGGCCACATCATTCTTTGCAACCCTGACTCCTCCTGCCAACCACCCATTACAGCTGCTGATAATGTAGCATACATGAATCACTCCACGGTTGTCACCGCTCTCTGGCCCCAACCTAATTAAACAATTAGGGCATTTAGTTAGTAATCAGTCATCAAAGGACAAATGAGGGCTTAACAGAGATGGTGCATATAGAGACTGAAGAGAAACAGGTACAGAAACATGAGCAGAGAAATCATTCCTTTTTCTCATCATTCGTTTCTCTGTTTTATCTATTTTACGAATTTAGATCTTTACCGTCTTCATCAAAGGCAAATAAAATGAACCTGGACTTGCACACGTCCTCTTTTCTCTAAATGTATTAATGCAGATATTTTCCACAGCTTTGAACTAGATGACCCCTGCAGGTAGAGAGCAGGGGAACGTGAGATCGAGTGAGGAGGTAGGCGGTAGAGATGGGGGTGAGGTAAAGAAAGGAGAAAGGTTTTTACTGCAAACCGGCCTGAGGGATTTAATCACAGTAAAACACTGAACTCTTATTGGGAGTATCAAAACATTTTACGAGAGCAGCTGTGCCAAACTTTAGTGCCACAATGGTGTTTCACTCTAATATAAATCAGTCCTCTGGATCACCTTATGCATCTTGTGTAAACCCAAAGGACTGACTGATCGGACCAGCTTCCCACTTCTTATCCATCTGTTCATTACACAGAATCCTCTTCCCTGAAACCTTGACTGGGGAGCTGAAAATTTTCTTTAAACCTTTAGATGGGGAAAAAGTGCTGGCCGAAGCAAATTTTACTTCCTGGTTCTGTTTCCGGAGGTTTCTGTTAAAAGGGAGTCATTTCTTTCCACTGTCGCCCTGCGCTTCCCCAGGATGAAGGACACTGATCTAATGAGTCAGTGCACTCTGCTGGCTTCCTTGGAGGAAAACATTTTACCTACATGCCCTGCAATTTTAAAGGATTTCATAAAACACATACCCAGCTTAACATCGTTGCGTAGTTGGACAATGCATCCTGCTACAGTGGAAAATAGTTTCAGTCGTTTGACAATGTTCAGAAGGTAACCCAGCCCCTAAATTCTCCAGATCTCAAACCTAGTATGTGTTGAACAAGCATGGTCAATATTCTGACTGGAATACTGAGCTAACAGTCCAATTAAAGACCAGGCCAAAATGGAAAACATCTACCTAAAAAAAAACCTCCAGTCTCATATTTTTACAGCAGTTTGAGTTAATACTAATTTATAAGCCTTGACATTTTTGTCAGTTCCTTATTACATGGTTCTTTACATAGTGTGTGATGGTTTTTTTGCAAGTGCAAGAAGCAGCAGCTAGCGCTAGCACTTCCTCTGCAGCCTGGGGCACTTCTGGCACGAATATTAGAATATTTCTGCTGGAATAACCATGTTATGTGAAACAGAGGGTGGTGTAATGGTTTTTAAAATAGCATTAGCATGAACTGGTGTAAAATCTTTGAGATTGGACTTGTTTAAAGACAGCAAGCAATCCAATTAGTCTTGGCCCAAATTGGATTAGCCATTAGCTCGTCTATCCAATCAGGACTAATATTGATTTCTCCAAACGGAGGTTGTTGAAGAGCTACCTATGACAGGTAATAGTTCATAACTTCCCAGAGAAACCCACTTCAGAACATCTGAGCCGTCTCTATTTTTAAAGACGTCACTGTGAAATACTACAACAAACTTTGGTTGCATCTGTGCCAACGTGGACTTCCACGTAAAAGTTTTAAAAGTGTGATGGCATTATTAACAATGGTGACGGGGGGGAAAAAACACCATAAGGCAGTGTCACTGTCCTGAATTTTTCCCCCTGCTTCAACACTTCTGATTCAAATGATGAAGTTACCAGCATGCCAAGTTCTGCAGACGCCTGCTAATTATCCATTCATTAGAATCAGATTACCCATGCTCCAAGATATATTTATGTAAAAATACCACTAGTTGCAAACTAAAGGTATTAATTTTGTTTGTTGGGGTAAGGAAACACATAAACTTGAGCCAGCAATTTCAGAGGAACAATGAGACACTAAAGGATGCTCAAGGTGTCAAAGACAGGTGCCGTCGCTGAGCCCTGCACCCATCCCATTTCACAAAACCTTATTTTTCTGCAACAGAACACAACATAAAAATATATTGTTTAAGTATTTTGTGACATTTACCGGTACTTCTATTTTTGACTGCAGGGCCAGTGTTTCTATGCTGCAGGTGAAAGGAATACATGACTTGATAACCAACGCTTTGCATTTGCATTTCCTATCTAAAATGGCAGTATCGCTTTAAGATTATGGCAGACTACATTTGAAACGAATATTTCAACCACCACTTTGTCAGTTAAAAAAAAAAACATTTATAGGTTTCAGGGCCAAATTGGGATGGACAGATATGATATGAGCAACAGATGGCTGGAGCTGGTGAAGAGACGAAAACAACACTGCTCCACCAAGCCGAGCAGGCATTTGGGCAGATTTCAGAGCTTTATCTTCATAAACCATTCATTTAACTCAAAGATGAGAGCTCTACTCAAAAATAAGAGCTTTTAGACCTTTTGTACAATTAAGTTTTTGTTTTTTTTACTACAAAAGTCAGATTATCACTGATCTTAGTAGGTCCAGTCAGCTAAAAAGAAGAATGTTTTTAAAGATTTACTTTTGATTTTAGAGCTCATAGCTCACATTTTTGCCTCAGTCTTGCTGCTTTTATCGTAGATAACTCCACTTGGCTTAAGCATGAATCCTTCAAAATCTCTGATAAATCTTTTTCTTACATCCAGAATCAAATATCAGGCAATGACAGTGTTTTTTAACAACCAGCTAGTGATAAATGAAGCATTTATAGATGCTAGAGTCTGATTTTTTTGGTAGTTTGTGAGGCCAGAAATAGATATTCTAGTGAATGCCAGTTTTGTGCGTTAACACACTTCACATATCGACTTAATCTTGGTGGAATGAATAAGATATTTATGTTTATCTTTATTTATTTGTCACAAAAACATTAATCTTATAGGAGAAGACATGCATTGTGCCAGATTTAGCTATAATTTCCATCTGTGGTTCTAGGGCATGCAGATCAAACTATTTAACATATTACTGAGTTAAAACAGCACCACTCCTCTGCTGGATAAACGGATGAAATGCTTTGACGCTGATGAATTTTCTATATTGAGTTCATACAAGATCATTTAAGGAGGTAAAGCATATTAGCTAATGATATACAATATAACAATATTTCAACCTAAAATGACAGAGACAGGATTTTAAGTATTTATCTGTGAAAAAGTTATGAATTATTGATATCTGACCTGTTGTAGCAGAGTCTTTGAACAACCTCACTGTGGAGAAATAGAGATTAGTTATCTGAAAGATGAGCTGTTGGCTAGCAGTGGCTCACAAAGTGGATTTCCATCAGTTCTTTTGTCAGATGTGTGGAAATTTAGTAGATTTGTATTACCTTTATTTTGACATGTTTCAATAGCTGCATGCTTTTGTAACATTTTTGGCTCCAAACTTAAAAATTTATAATATTTCTGCAGGAATAACTGTATAATGCAATATTGCTGTCAGTAAAAAGGTTTATAAAATAGCTTTTGCATAAATTGCAATCAAACTTTTAAGATCACAGTTGTTTTAAAGAGGTGGTTTTGTCAGAATCCATTTTTTTCAGGTTTTCATAGTTTCTAATAGGTCCCCCTGAGCCTGTCATGTAGGCCAAACATGAAAACTCTCTGTTCCCTGGTTATTAAGAAAAAAAACAGAATTTCTAAGAAATTAAACTTAAAAATGCGGATGTGCATTTGTGCACGGTTTGACGTCACAACGTGTATTTGCTGAGATGGTAACGCCTTTCGGTCCGCCCAACTGCTAGCTTTTGTTTTTTTCTTAATTCAACATGGCAGAATGCAGACCTATAGCATAGCTATAGTACAGACCTGTACTTGGAGTGTGGCGAAGCAGCTATATAGCAATGACTACAAATCTGCAGGTGCTGAGTTTGAACCCCAGAGCTGGCTTTATTTATTTATTTATTTTGCATTTAAGTTAATAAATTCTGTAGGTGCAGCTATTGGCTAACTTTGTAATATATTTTGACTAATCTTGGCGAAATTAGAACTTATTCTGAGGTGTGGTTAAAACATACAAAGTACTGAGAGCAGTGTGTGCCTGAGGTGAGGGCAGCAGATGGCATGCGACCGGCGGAGTTTCAGTTTCTCTTCTCGTTGGTGGAAAACACAGCTGACTTTTGGCTGAAGGAGTAATGCGGGACGTGGGAAGAATCAGCCCGCGTGTCGAGCGCCGGTATCCAGAAGCTGAAAGTGGAGTTCGGTGTAGACAGCAGCCCGCATGCGGGGAGCGAATGGCTGTTTGCTTGAGGCTGACTGAACTTTTAGGAGAAAATGTAAATTCAATTGTGAGTATTATCCTTCTGAATCATTCATCGTCAAACGCTGAAGAAGTGGTTCTTCTCATTTGTCCTTCGACCGTAACTTTATCCACATAAAGACTAGCTGCCATGTTTACCTTCACATTCAGTATCAAATACCTACAGCCAATCAGAAGTGAGGGCTGTGCATATCATTAATACTAATGAGAATCCTGCGGTTTCAAACTCAGCTTTAGAATAGCAAACTTCTAAAGCGTATATTATAAGCATCAAGGCTTCTTTCTTTATAAAAATTACACAGATAGCATTGAATTACACTAGAGAACAATGCAAAACTATAAAATAACCCAGAAAACCACACCTTTAAGACAGCAGTATCACTGGTCCCACTGTGACTAGCCATTAGCTTGTCCGTCTGCTCCGAACAAATCTCTGTCACTCCAGACTCATTTAGATGCGTACAGCATCATATTTATTCATTATTTATAACATTTCCATTGAAACACCCTTTAAAGATCCAAGATATCACTTTAAAAAGGAATCAGACTAAATGTAATATAATTCTGGGTTTTTCTTTCAGTGCGACACGTTTCAGAGTCTTCTATTAAAAAATAAAAAACATGCATCCTTAGAGAACTGACCTTTAACTTAAAAGCAAACAAACACACACAGGATTTCTACTGATCCAAACGCTGTCCTGTAGGGAATGACTGACGGAGCAAATGTTGGATTTACCATGAGGACACGCGTCGCTTAGCAACCGCTGTTATTGTCTTGTGATGCAGGTGTAACTTCCATGAGGAAGGAAGCTGCTTGTGAACTAAGTGGCTCAACACACAAGCAGCTGGTGATTTTTTACCTCTTTTCTTGTTTTTTTCTTTTTTCCTGTAGTTTCAAAGATCATGAGCTCAGGCTGGTATCACACCGACTCTTTTATCGAGCTCAACTCTCGTCTCCACACTTCCACATTCTGTGATCAACGTTATAATTAATCAAGCAACAGCACACAGCTCTCTAATTAAACTTCCTGCTTTCTTTACACCAAACAGTTTTTAACAGTGGATTGAATACAAGCTAACCAGTGAAAACATCCGTGTGAATACAAAGTACATACATGTATGACTTAAATACAAGTTTAGTCATATATGAAACTGATGGGTTTTTTCCAGTTAAAATGTTATAATTTAATCACTGTTGCATCATTCTGTCTGTGCAAACATCTCTACTGTATATGTCTAAAGTTGTATCATAATTAGTATGTCCTGTTTGCTCACAAGAGTCTGATGAATTTAGAAGCAGAAAACATTAGTTAGACATAGAAATTCGTTTTTATTCTCTCTTTTTGTAAATACTTTTCAAATAGGCAGTGAATCAAGAGCTGCAGTTACCTCAGGGTTAACTAGTGGTGTGTGTGTGTGTGTGTGTGTGTGTGTGTGTGTGTGTGTGTGTGTGTGTGTGTGATGAGACGTGACAGTACTTAACATGCTGACATGGCCGCAGATTGTACAGCAAATATAAATAACGCAGGTCAAAGAGTTTGCAGATGACAGTTCACAAAAGATCTATAACTTTGCCAAATGGGATAAAATGTAAGTAGTCAAATACATTAGATTTTCATCTTTCAAAAAGATACACTAGAACAGTTATTGAGTCCTGGTTTATCCTTGGACACATCAAGTACAATGATATGTTTTGAATTGTTGGAGAATTCTGATTTAAATACCACCTCAGCCAAGAGTCTGCTCCATGTTTTAGACAAGTGGGTTTTAGAGGAAAACAGCTCTAAGCTCCCAGGATGAGAAAGACCTGACAGCTATGAAGTGGAGAGTTGGGAGCCACTGCCTGGGAAACAGTGCCATCTATTGATTTTTACTTCTTGTTACATCATGACATGGATCAGTACGTTTTGGCAGACTGCAGGTCTATTATCATTTAAATTTCCCCTTTCAGTGTGCATGACTGTCTTACATAGTATTACTGTCAGACACATGGCTCACTCTGCACACGCTGGCTGTCAATATTCATGCAAACATGCATGACATTTATACTAATCTATATTTTTATTGCATTAAATGTTGCAGATTTTTGAAATAACATTGTTTGAGAATATTTGTTCTTCTATGAAGAATTTGTGTAATCTGTAAATTTGAATCAACATTTCACAACTTTATTAGGATTTGAGTAAGTGTGGATATGAAACAAGATACATGTTTCTTTTTCTTTTACCTAGTTAGCATGATCATACTTAATGTACTCAGTTCAACACTTAATATTGTCATCCTTAATTTTGCATAAATGTCCTATAAAAGTATTTGTTTACTGGGTCAGACCACATTCCATAGCTTCTCATGTATACACTGTTTTATAAACTTTTACACTGTCATCAGTTGCACATACAGTAGCACAGTTAATCTGTTAGAACTTAGATGACTTTCTCGCAGGAGGTTCCCTAGGCAACAGTGAAACACTAACTAGCATGATGCTGCTACTATTAGAGAATTTCATGTAAATGTAACATTTAAATGACAGGAATGTAAAAATAGCTTTTACAATAACTGCTACGATACGTTTGACATATGAGTTGTTTGAGGAGAGCAAAAAATGTACAATGATCCCAACCCCGTCTGCTAGCCATTAGCTTGTCTTCCCTATAAGAACGACTGTGATTTCCTAAACTGCTCTGAGAGATTTCTGCTGCAGCAAAACATACTGATAACCAGTGGTGTCCCGTCAATAGGGGGCGCGAGGGCGCCGCCCCACCAGTCTCACAGGAGGAGGAGGAAGAAGACAATTAGAATCACAAAATAGTTTTAATAAAAACATGAAAATTAAACTAAATGATCCATCTATTATGCATACAATAAGTGCTGTGTATAATCTGCATTTAGGTGTAGTTTTAAAATGTTCCCTCACTATTTTTACTAGACCGAAAGGTCGCGTGATTTACTTCCTGTTTCTTTGGGGGTCTTCTGCGCATGCTTTGGGCGCACAAATCTTTACCATAGACCTACGCTATAACTGGTGCATGCGCACTGGAACCCCCTTCAATACAAAGTATAGGAGAGCCTTGGGGCACAGAATTTAGCAACTGAAGCATGCGCAGAAAACTGGAGTCTCAGCTCAGATCAGGACGTTGACCCAGAAGCTAAAGGCTAGTTCACACGGCAGGATTTTTAACCCGATTTTTACCCCGATTCTCCTCCTCCGACAATCTTAAAGACGCGCCTGATCGTTAAAGATAATCTTATCAGATCATCTTCTAGTGTGTGGTGGGTTAAGAGCACTCTGGTCCGCTCGGAACGCCGTCAGAACCGCTCCGATCGCAAATCTGTGAAATCAAACATGTTGGATTGTCTAGACCCGATATTGCAGCGTGTGTGGTGTCCCCCGAGAGGCTGCCTGTGGAGATCGATGTGTAGCCAATCAGAGAGCGAGTTGACAGACTCCGCTGCTCAGAGCGAAATTAATCTCTCATCAAAACAGCTGCTCAGATTATTTAAAACGGTCACAAGTTCATTTTCCTCACCTCGCCTTCCTCCCCTTATCCGGGTCCAGGTCGCGGGGGCAGCCGGGCATCTCAGGCCATCCTCTCCCCGGTCAAGTCTGCCAGCTCCTCAGCTGGGATGCCCAGGTGTTCCCCGGTCAACCTGGAGATGTATTTCCTCCAGATTGGGTCGACCTGGGGGTCTTCTCCCAGCAGGACGTGCCCAAAACACCTCCAATTCATTGTTTTAAATAAAAATAAAAGCTTTCATTTTTGTTTACTCCAAAGTCACGTTTGATCTCGTGAATTTCTGTGAGATTTCACGTCTGATCTGGGAATGTTTGTGTGTAAAATCGGTTTGTGTGTGATCCCACCACATACTGTAGGATTCAGGACGGTCAGTGTCCGCAATTTTTAAAGGAACATTTCTCGCCACATGTGTGGTCTCTTATGATTAAAATCGGCCGACATTTTGAAAATCCTGCCATGTGAACTGGCCTTAAGTAGTCGAGAAGTTTTATGGAGGGTGCCGGCAGGAGGCCCCCAGGTTGACACATTGGAGAATCTTCAATCTGGCCTGGGAACACCTTGGGGTTATGCCGGAGGAGCTGGTGGAGGTGGCCGGGGAGAGAACAGCCCGGGATGCCCTAGTTGGAGCAGCTACCCTCGAACCCGAATAAGTGGAGGACGGCGAGACGAGGAAACTAAATGGATGTTTATTCAAAGAATCCTTCTTGACAGCTTGTGACAACCCTGCCGACTGATTCCATGTCCTGATTTAATCAACTTGATGGTCGGTGAGTCATTTGGTGTGTTTCTTTTGTTTTATTTCCAATGCGTCGCGGTCTGCGGAGGTCGCCCATTCATAAAGCCTGTGAGCTAATGTCTAACTAGAAAAAAACTAGAAATAACTAGAGCTACCTAGCTCTGTCCTGATGAGTGTTTAAACAGCGAAATGTCTTTGTTATCATTGTAGCCGAATGTTAGTGGAACACGTTTAGTGTTGATTGAATGCTTTGGTTTATGTATTTTTTTGCCAGTTTTGGACGTTTTTGTTACTTTTCCTTAAAATGACATAGCAGCCTATGGGAGTTTTGTGAGTCATCTAAAATCATAATTTTTGTTTATTTTGCTGGGACCCATCAGTGGATTTGACTTTATTTTGTTGTTAATTAACTTCATTAGTTGAGCTGATTGTCATGACTTGCTTGGTTAGTGTTTGTTGTCTGAATTATACATTAATTGTCTGACTGCAGTCATTATAAATGTATTTATACATTTGTGTTTTCAGTAGAAAGCTGTACAACTCAAAGTTTAAAAAAAAGATCAAACTAACATTTTAAAGTGGACACATTGTTCCCTTCCTTATCAAGTTTAGAACAGAAATCATTTTTTAAATAATCTACAAAAACTTTTAAACCTGAAGATAAATTAAACACAAACTTGTTTTAAAAAAGGTTTAATGGTTACTTAGAACTTACTGTCTTTAACATTTAGTTTAAAAACTGTCCATTATTGTTTTAACTTATCACCTGGTTAGATGTGTTCAAACCACAGAGGGTCAGTGACCTCTCAGAACCTTAAGACAATTCATTCGCCAATATCAATTACGACTCATGTTCTCAAAGATCGTTAGGAAACTCAATCAACAACAGATCAGCTTGTGTGGTTAAAACTGTACAGATTTGCTCTGACATCACTGTGATCTGTAGGAGTTTGTAACAAGATTAGCTGAGAAAAGACTTGTTCACCAGCACCGTGGTTGATATTCACAGTGAAAGACAGTCGTCAGCGCCCAACTGCTCACTATGATAATTTTTTGACACATTTCTGTGAATTTTATGCAAAATCTGTGTGACATGATGCAGTGACCAGTGTAAGTGTGCATCATACTGTAGCTCACATCGTCATCATGCGAAAAACGATTGCGTCCAAAAGGCTCTGATGATTAAACAGAAAGTTGGATTCTTCTAAACCTGAGAAGTCTAGTAAACCTTCCAAAACCAAAACCATCTGAAATCAAAGCTTTGACCTTCCAGAAGTTCTTCCTCTCACCCTCTTTGTTTTTTAGGCTGATTTTATTAGTTTTTACTAAACGAACAAACAAATATGCTGCTAATTCTGATTCCTTTTCTTTTGCTTAATTTCCTTCCACATAACTGAGGTTACCAATAAGAAAAGGTTCCAGCCGTTCCCAGAATTTAGTTCCTGTTTTACAGATGGATCAGTGAGTTATTCGTAAAATGCTCTATAACAACCTATTTGATGAATGCAAGTCAAAAATCCCCAAAAGAACTAGTGACTTTTCTTCATTTGAAGTGGAGAAGCACAAAAGCACCCAAAAAGTTGATGTAAGAGCTCCATCTGGTGGTCAAATTGTTAAAATATATATATATATATATATATATTTCATTCCACATTATTCAAAGAATATGTTTGGTTCTACTTGCTCTATTCACAAATTTTTGACACAAAATCTTCTTCTTCATTTTAGGGATTTTTCCATTAGCAAGCTCTCCTTCCATTATGCTTCATTATCTTCCTGACGGTGACTGTTGGCGTTTTAAATGTGTTAGAAGTGAGGGAAAGGTGGCAAGAAATGTATTCTCTCAGGATCAACTGATTCTAGAAATAACTCCAGCCACATCAATAGCTAACAGGATGCCTGCTGTACTTTTAATAAAACGTGACAGTAACTGCATGGGTCATTAACACACACATGCACTGCAGCCAATCACCCCACCTCCTCTTACTAGTTGTCTAAGGAGCCAAAGTATTCCCATATGAAAAAAAAAATCATATAAAATCAATATTTCACCAGAAAATTTAAATATTCTCAGATGGTCAGGACAACACATGTAATTATAATTTATCTGTTTAGAAGATGAATGATTTATTCAAAACGTTTTATTTGTAAATGGGGGCAGATTATATAAGACATTTTATTCCTTCTGTCCTTTTTCATTCAAATATGTAGTGTAAATGTTTATGTATATAATTTTTTGTTTGTTTTGTGTTCTCCTTTTGAATGAAATAATTTAATTAAAAAAAATTATATAGTATGACCTCAACATCCCTAGACCAAAAGTTATGTAAATAAAAAATTGACATCTGTCATTTTACATCTTAAAGTGTCAGGAATGGTGGTTTGAGGTAGGACCCAGGTGCAGATGTAGTCAAAAATAAAGACGTTTATTAAGGGTAAGGTGGCTCAGGAACGAGGTAACACCAAGGACAGGGTCTAAGACAACAAGGATCTGACAAACACAGACGAGACAGGCACACTGCTATACAGAGGGAGGTGATGGCAAGACGAGACACAGGTGGCAGGGTTACAGTAGGATCATACACCTGTGGGAGACAAGAAAGGAGAAACATGAGAACATGGCACAAGACAGGATACTAATATAAAGACCTATTAAAAATCATATAAAATCCACATTTCATCATTAAATTACCCCCAAATTATTAAGCGGTCATGTCAACATGCCATTGCTCCACTCTTAGTTCTGCTGCACTGGAATGTTGTCTTTGAATAACTGGGATATCTGAGTGCAGGGGTGCCGTATGGGGGGAAAGTTAGTTTGAGTCTAAGGGCCCACGACTGTCAGGGGGCACTAAACTTTCACATTTTTTTTTAAGTTTAAAATCTTATTTACTACTCAGTGTTTTGTTCAAATTTAGAACTTTAAACAAACAATCCTTTAGCTTTCATTACTTGTATATCAGAGGTTTCTAATTTGTTTGGACAAATTCATTTGAGTATGAAGTGGGTGACACCAACGACCGTGTTTTACATAGCTGAAGCAGAGTCCCGTCTTTTTAGCTGCACAAAACCCTCCCAGGCATGGAACATTGTTCTAACCTGTGGACTCGATGGCCTTGTCTTTTTAAAGCATTTTTAAAAAATATGAACACACACTGACTTGATTACACTGCCACTCTAACTACCCACTCATCACAGTGAGCTGAGCAGCTTATAACTGATTTAAAAGCATTTTTAGGATCTTTGCCAAAAAGAAAAACTTTTGACTATAAAAATGGTTTAAAAAAATGTATTGTAAAACAAAATACCCTCAATAAACATTACAAATAGTATTTTTGGACAGTATTTTCATTTGAATTTAAATTTTAAAAAACTGCAATTTGCTCTGTAAGATGGCGTCTGCGACTAACAAGAATGTGATTGATTTTGAAAAAAGGCAGAAAAGTTTTTTTCTTCTCTTTGCTGCTTTTCATTCATATTTATTTTGTGTTATATACATTCTGTTTGTTTTATTGGAATCAATAAATCAAATATTTATAAAATGCTAAAGCTGATCTTCCTCTCAACCTTGTCTGATGATCAGTTTGCTGCTGTTGAAAGGCAGCAGCAGGGTGTCATGATCCCACCCCTGTGTGCAAGTTTGTGCCTTTTTTGTCCCTGTCTAGTTGTCCCAGGTGTTCCTCATGTGTTTCATTGCCTCACCTGTCCCTCGTGTGCTGCTCGTTTGTCAGTGTATTTAAGTCTTGTCTGTTTTTGGCAGTTCATTTGTTTTTGGTTCTAGTATTTCTGTCAGTGTTCAAGAGTCCTGCTTTTTTTTTTTTTGGTAATAAAATGCTTTTGTGAGCTACACACCATCTCCTCCTCCTCCTCCTCCTCCTGTTTTTTGGGTCCCACCTGCCACGTTCATGACACAGGGAGAGGAGACCAGAATCACAGGGGGGCCAGACTGGGGCCAGCTGCTTTGTTAAAGAGGCACATTTGTAAGAAGGGAAAGAAAGAAAGAAAGAAAGAAAGAAAGAAAGAATAAATAAATATAATATACTGTATATGTCAAAGTCAGTCAACTCAATGGTTCCAACTCATGAACATTCATTTGCAGGTTCTCTAAAACAGGAGCTATAGATTTATTTTTGCTTATTCTTCCTTTTATTATCATACTTAGCACCCTCTGGTGGTTAGGAACAGAACTCTTCTTAAGTCATATCTTTTGACTTTTTTCCCCAATATCCTTTCTTACAATAAGAATAAGAAAATCTTTGGTAGTTTCCACAACAAATCAAAAACATTATAAACTCTTATAAGTCTCTCTCTCCTTTACTATAGACAGAATTGACAAAGCTACTCGGATGAGCAGTGAAGCGTTTTCAAAGAACCAAATAAGTCCAGTTGCCTTTATTTAAAACCCTTTTTTGGATTATCATGACCTGGATGACTGAGAACCTTCACCAGCAGATTATAAACTCTTGCTTTTCTGCGAGTAAAGCTATTAACATCAACACTCTCTTCCCTGTCCTTATCTTTTTTTTTCATTAACACAAACAGTTTAACATCACACACATTTGACATCTCAACTCCTGTTCAGATTTCAAGTTCTCAAACAGTAACATAACCTGACAGGGGTTTTACAACTCCCACAGCAAAGGGTCACTGTGTTAGGCTGAAATATGGAGTAGCAACCTCAACCAGAGGAGTCATCAGGAACAGGAGTAGCATCAAAAATAAAAAAAATACAAAGTAAGCCTAATCTCTGGGGAAATACAACAATGCAGCAGCTCCTGATGCAGTCTGTATGTTCCTGGAGTAAACCAGCCCCATAATGCTAGTGAGTCTACAATGCACAAAATGTAAATCACATGAACACAAATGGAATTTTTCGGTGTATGTATTATAAAATACAATTAAATAAAAAATACACTTATAAAAATAGAGAAGTGCTTAAAATGTACAAAATAATAATAAAACATTATAAAGGAGAGGCAACCCTGCCTTTAGTGCAATGTGTGCTATTGGTTCCCTATATAGTGGACTATATAGGGAACGTAATGTAGTGAGTGAGTGAGTGGACATTTCGAACTCACTGGGTGTCTTGTTGTATTTCTTGTGTTGTTGTTTTTGTTGTTTTTCTGCCTCCTGATCAGAACGCGGGGGGCGGACGGACCCGGAGGCGCAGGACGCTCCTTCCTTCCTTCCTCCGCCTCATTACCACCGACCTGACAGCTTGGCCAGTCGATCAGTTGGGGAGGATGCGAGCTGGACATGGCCTGAGTGTTTTTATTAGTTGTGTGTTGTTTTTCTGTAAACCACCGAGTCATTAGACGATAGCAGGTTTGTTGCGATGTCTGTCAAACAGCCATTCACTGTTTGAACAAGTTTGGATCATTGAGCGGTTTTTAGAAAACATCCCATCAGCCCCAGTTTGGGGTTGTTATCAAACTTATTTCCCATTTTCAGACCAGTGGATTCTGCTTGTAATCAAATTGGACTGGACGTTTTAAGACGCACACGTGTGCACTATTTGCGCACCGAGGTCTTGCAGCTTCCTGGATCAAAGTTTGTTTGTTTGAGTTAAAAAGGAAGAACCTGGAAGAAACAACATGTCTCTCAGCAGAAGTACCGAATTTGAACACTTTGAAGAACGAGACCGGCCTCAGCGGACACCCAGGACCAGCTCTGCCTCCGCCGGGTCCCAGTCCGGCTCCAGAGGCAACGGTCAGGTCCCCAGCCCGGCGCACAGCGCCCACTGCAGCTTCTACCGCACACGCACTCTGCAGTCGCTCACTTCCGAGAAAAAAGCCAGAAAAGTGCGATTTTTCCGCAACGGTGACAAATATTTCAAAGGTTTGGTGTATGCAGTGTCCAGTGACCGCTTCCGGTCCCTGGACGCGCTGCTGATGGAGCTCACGCGCTCCCTGTCCGACAACGTGAACCTCCCTCAAGGAGTCCGGACCTTATTTTCTCTGGACGGGGGCAGGAGGATCAGCAGCCTGGATGAGCTGGTAGAAGGTAAGATGGGACAGAACTGACTCTGATGTACACTGATCCACATATCACATCTATTATAAATGGATTAAAGTGCATCTAAAGTGTTCAATCACTGTACATTTGCTTCTAAGATCTGCATGTTTCTTGGGTATTTCTCTATATATCAACCGTCCTGTACTGACAGAACTGCCCTGACATTCTGACCCAGTGCCATGCCTCCAGAAGGGCACAGAGCTCTGCCAATGTGCATCACTGTCGACTGATATCAACAGGGCTCATCACTCAATTAGTATCTGTGAGCTTACTCAGGCGTGGAAATGCTCAGTGTACTACTTCAGGACAGGTGTTTAAAATCTTCCACACTGACCTCTAGGACTTTAAAACCCCAAACGGTGCTCCCTGCATCCTGCATACATCTTCTGTTTATGTGAACATGTATGAATATTTAAATAATTCTGAGTATAAGACCAAAAACCTTCTCTGTTATTGCTTAATGATCATGTCTGCTCCCAGCCACCTGTCAGGGTTTAGGATCCACTGACCTCCTGCTAAACCTATATTCTGCTCTATTTTCATCTCACTTCCTCCTAAATTTTTGTCTCTTGGCTACACTCATCTCCTGCACCACATCCCATGAGAGCCTGGGGAAGATGTAGGCCAACACATGATCCAAATTCTGGGGCATCACTTGACTTGTCAAACTGACAAACTGAGACCCACTTCATTTTTGACACTTAATTAGTTAGAATTGATCAATTCACCCCGTTTATATATATATATATATATATATATATATATATATATATATATATATATATATATATATATATATATATAAAAAGTCCTGCAATGTAAGTTTAAATAATGGATACATGAGATGTTTATCTCCTGATCATTCATCGTTTTGCGTGACTCTGCTTTTGGATTAGCTGTAAAACTGCTGCAGTTAGACGTGCTGGATGAGTTGGACAGTCTTGTTAATATTGACCTCATCTGTTGTCCACATGAGGACAGTGGCGGGTGGGTGAGGTTATTCACTGAGGGACTTCAGGGAGTTGACTTGTCAGCAGGCACCATGGGCTTTTTGTTGTTCTGTCATTTTCACCCTGATTAATGATAGCCCCACTTACTTTGTATTTTTTAAACAGTCACAGTTCTGGTTTTTCAGCTGTGGCCTTGTCTTTTAATTAGCCTTTAGTTAATTGCAAGCCTAATAAAAGCTGGTGTCATGAGACAGGCTGTCACATTTGATCTTCTTCTGTGCTAGCTCATCTTGTTTGTCCTGACACATATTTAATACAACATGATTTATGGATAGTTTTAGGTAATATAGTATTTGAGAATAAAATGGATTTGCTGAAAATATTTTTATTTAAAACTATGCTGTTAATCTGTTCGTTTTGAAGCCAAATACTTTTTTTAAAGTGTGCACAGAGGCCTCTGCAGGTTTCACATGCTAGATGATTCACAGCAGGAAACGGTTAACAGTTGCTGTGCTTGTTTTTACCATAGACTGTTGGTATATTTGTATAATGTAAATTTACCCAAAACACCAGTAAATGTTTAAAGGCATACTATGTAATTTAGGCTTGTTTTTTAGCACCCCCTAGTGTCCGTTTTAAGTCACTGTCGTAAAAACGTTAGCATTGTCTTTGCTCAGAAACGCCTAAATCTAAGCAGCAAGCAAGCACAAGCAGCAGATGGGGCTGAGTGACTTTTCATTAACCCCTAAAGGGTCATATTAGCGCATACTGGCTCAAGAAAAATATTTAAAAATATGAAAAAGTTGCATAGTGTGCCTTTTAAGTTTGAATAATTTTAAATAAACAGATTTGCTCCTCCAGGAGAATTTCTCCCTGATTCTCCAAACTAAGATCACTCTGGCTGCCGTCTGCTGCAGGTAGGATAGTGACTGCTCAAAACGACTCTACACATCCTCACTTCCGTAAAACAAACTAAACCGACACACAGAAACAGCTGGGTGTAATGTAACATATTTCTTTAGAACACAATATTAGAGTTTTTGTGTGCAAAGTAGAGCACTGAGTAGTTAAGCGTTTGTACACAGGGAGGCAGTTTGCCTTTCTGTAAATGGTAGAACAGAACAGAGGACTCTCAGATCCGGCACTCAAGACGCTCCCTGGACCCGTCGGTGGAGTTCATTTAGCCACTGAGGCCCTGTACCCGTCTCACAGCTTTGTTCTTGAGGGCAAATTTTTGTGCATTAATGTGTTCAAATGGAATGCTGGCAGATAAAACCAAAATGCTTTGCTTTGGAGGAAGGCCAGCACAGCAGCTCAGCAGCTGAGAGGGAGAGAGGACAGCGTTGTACTGCCTCTCAATGCACTCATTTGTTTCAGCTGGAAACAAAACGTTAACTCTCATTTACCTCCAAGGAAGTGTGACAGCAGTAATTCAGGGAGGTACTGCTGATTTGGTCAGATTTGTTTAAGGTTGTCACACTTATTATTTTCTTTTACATATATTTGTTAATTTTTCTGCAAATTTAATACCTTGAAAATAATTACTCTTTATCTTTAATATTACACAAATTGCAGTAAGCAGCTAAAACTGAAATAAAACCACGGCTGCTCCAAGCTTTGAAATTTCGAAATGTATAAACATTTTTTCAAGGATCTAAAGGAGCTTGTCACTAGATCAAGACCTCATTGTGCTCTTCAGAACCTACATGACCCATTAGAACTGTGTTTCACTATTGGCCTGATGGCTGTAGGATCCACCACCCCCACTGAAAAACAAGCCGTAACAAAATTCTCAAATTAATTTAAAGAGTGGTGCAGTTTGAACCTGGTAATAATAGAGTGGAATAACACAGCGCATTTAATCATCAACCATAACAGTCATCATGTGGTGGTGCTAGATTCCTCTTTACCTTCAATCATTTATACCCAAATTCTTCATTAAGTTTGGCCTTTTTAATAGATTCATCTGTGAAGAGATCACAGAGCTTTTTCTTTTGTCTTAACATTTTTTAGCCCAGGCTAAAGGCCCGTGACCCACTGAAAACAGGTCTGTGACCCACTTTTGGATCACGCCCCCCAACAGGTGAGAATCGCTGTATTAGAACAGGTCTGGGTTTCAGCAAAATTGTAAAACGTCTGTTGGTTTGATCTGATGTCAGGCCACAAAGTACAAAGAGTTCAGCCCAAAGGTTAACACTTTACAAGCAAATAGAAGCTTTAGGATTTCAGTGTGAAGGCAGCCGTGATTCTCCTAGGGCTGCACGATATGAGAAAAATCTAATATCCCGATATTTTTTTTGCGATATCGCGATACGATATATATATCACGATATTTTAAATAAGCTCCGAAAACAAATGTTATTTTGAGCTATGTGCATTAAAAGGCACTGGTGGACTCGTTTGAATCATCCATTCACATATTTAACCATCAGTTGCAGAGAAGGTTTCATCATGACAACACTGTTAAACAAGTCTCTGCTCTGGTTCTTACTTGACTTTCCTCCCAAATTAAC
>SSNR01000164.1:835236-867885 GCA_006937965.1 Callopanchax toddi | reverse complement strand
AGGAAAGTCAAGTAAGAACCAGAGCAGAGACTTGTTTAACAGTGTTGTCATGATGAAACCTTCTCTGCAACTGATGGTTAAATATGTGAATGGATGATTCAAACGAGTCCACCAGTGCCTTTTAATGCACATAGCTCAAAATAACATTTGTTTTCGGAGCTTATTTAAAATATCGTGATATATATATCGTATCGCGATATCGCAAAAAAAAATATCGGGATATTAGATTTTTCTCATATCGTGCAGCCCTATGCTGCAGCCCATCGTCTGCTGACTAAACTTAGAGAAAAGTTGTTCTCCAGATTCATAAAAGTCTTTTAAGTATTGTTCCGTCCTGAGCTTTGAGCTAAACTTGGAGAAAATTCGCGTTTCAGTGAGAATTTTCTCCGAAGCGGTCTGGTTATTTCTTCGGTTTTCTCTGAGGGGAGCTCAGCTGAGCCGCTGTGTCACCAGGTGACATGAGGTGTGGTGGCTGCAGCGGACACAATAACTCAGAAAATAGTTTATTCCCTTTTACTGAACTCAGTTTTGTTTGGTAAGTCCCGCGATTCCGTCTTTTTCCTCATCGAGGAGACCCGCTCGCTCGTCGCTGCAGCAGGTACAAGTTTTCAGGTTGGGAGGGGCGAGTGGTGATGCATTCACAGCGTGTGGGAGAAGCGAAACTTACAGTGAATTACAAGCAGACGGCTTCAATTTGCCGTCACAGTTTATACTCGAGTGTTGACGATATAGCCATTTTACACATCCCACGTGGAAAATATCGCGATACATCGAATATACTCGTTATATCCCCCAGCCCTAGATTCTCCTACACTATTTAATACTCACCGTTATATTTTTCACAATCTTGAAATGTTCTACCATCCTCTTACATTCTAGCAGCACTTTCCCCACAACAGTCCTACCAGAATACCCACAATCCCACCTAAAATTTACTAAATCTATTCATAGAGATTGCTTGTCTGGGATATGCTTTTATAGTCTACATTTTCTTCTTCCAGGAGAAAGTTATGTCTGTGCCTCCAACGAAGCCTTTCGACGTGTGGATTACTCCAAGAATGTGAACCCCAACTGGTCAGTGGGCAGCAAGACCGGCACGTCCCGCTCCATGTCCTGTCTCCTCCCGCTGAAGAGCGAGCTGCAGCGGGAATCTAAGGACTTCATCAAACCAAAGCTTGTCACAGTCATCCGGAGCGGCGTCAAACCCCGAAAGGCGGTTCGCATACTGCTCAATAAGAAAACGGCACACTCTTTTGAGCAGGTGCTCACGGATATCACGGATGCTATCAAGTTGGACTCTGGAGCAGTGAGACGACTGTACACGCTGGAAGGGAAGCAGGTACTTCATACTTGTTGACATTCACTGCATCAACATGATCAAAGTGTTTCACTAATCCATGTAAAACATCTTTGTGTAAGTCTTTCAGTTTAAATTTCTTGGTGACTTCAAATTAAGCATAACGTTGACAAAACCCAAATTCATGCCTTTGTGAATTGGCTGCTTAGCAATAAAACATTAACAGAACCCCTTTAAAAAAAAACAGATTTTACATAGTGTCTACTTTGATGTATTCTAGCGATCCACATAATCCAATCAGTGCACCCGAAACTTAAAAATCTGAATTTTTTTCCCTGTAATGGTCAATAAAGTCTCCACTGCCAAGTAGCAATGGAAAATTCACTTTTTTTTTTTCCAGTCTCCATCACTTAGTGCACTTAATGCTAGCAATACCAGATCTTCCATTTGGAAGATTTTACTTTGAGAATCACAATTTTTAAGTTAATTAGAAATGTTTTAAAAGTGCTCTGTTGATTATAGTTTTTTTTTTAATTAATCTAAAGTGTCCAGAATTGCTATCGGCGGGTCGGAGCTGTACACAGATTGGGAATTGGGATCAGTCATCAAAAGCAGAATCAGTGCATCTCTAAAGCATTCACAGCTCAAAGGACAAAAACAAACTAAAACGTTAAACTTTTGAGTGTCTAATTTGCTGATCTCCAATCATTCTAAAAACTTGACCAATTCCAGTAACCAGCCAAGTGACTGGTACTTCGTAATCTTCAGTCGGATTAAACAGATTCTTGTATTTGAGAACCAGATGGATCTGAACTGGACAGCTGAGCCCCAAAACAGCTGTGATTTATAGGTTTCAGGCTGTCAGTCTGGGTAATTAAAGTCCATTAAATCATCTATACATAATTACATGCTTCATTATAAACAAAACAAGCACTAAAATACTTAAGAGTCCAGGCCGTTGACTGTATCCTCCTCCTTCAGCTGCCCCTGCATCACGTTTGTCCTCTAATCCGACCCATATGGGGTAAATATATTTTAATACCTTCATCTGAAATTCTGATTGAGGGCTTCTAAGTATTATGAGACTAGATCGGCTTAGAGACATGATGTCCCTCTTTAAAAAGATTTATATTAACATCTCATCTAGAAGAATTCATAAATCACTATTACCATGGAAATGGTCTCCAGAAATGGGTTTGGTAATGATTGATGCAGAATATGTTGAGAGCAGAGCAGCTGATGGTTGATGATACACAGTGCAGATGTCATGTTGCTGTTTAATATAAGACATGGAATTAAAAGTAATGAGACATAAACGACTTATTATTCAGTTTTTTCTGCAGCCATAACATTGTGACCACTGAAATGTAATGTTGGGAACATCTCTCACCCTGGCATTTATGTAATGTTATTCAGCTTCTGAAAGTAACTTGTCATACATTTTTTTATATTAGATTTAGTCCAATTTAGCAGTTTGACCCAAATAGACATGAATCTACACATCATGAGTCTGGTTTGAGTCTGTGAGCACATTATCTGCTTTGTAATTCACATAAATAGGATATACAGAGAAGATCACATTCAGTTGTCACTCAGATTTCTTTGAAATGATCCTATAGTCAAATTACAACTGCTCTAATATGATTTAGACAGGGACAGACCACAACAACATCCATAAAGACAGGATTGGTTGCAGCACTGTGGTATTTCACTCCATTATGTTAAGAAAGTAGTGCTTAATGAACCTGTCGGGAATAAAATCTGGTTAGCATTTAAATTGGAACAATCTTTAGAGATCCTATAAAGCTCCTATAAGGCAACTTTTTACTCATTCACACACACACACACACACACACACACACACACACACACACACACACACACACACACACACACACACACACACACACACACGCACACACACACACACACGCACACACACGCACACACGCACACACACGCACACACGCACACACACACACACACACACACACACACACACACTTCAGATGCCTTACAGCAGCAGTTTCACCATCTGTTCCTCCAAAATTAAATCTGAGGTTCCAGCCACCTGGTCTACAGGCGCTGCAGCCTCCCCCACTGATGCGCACACACACACACACACACACACATACACACACACACATACAAAGAGGAGCCCGAATGGCACTCTGGTCACCGCCAGATAATTAGAGCTGGAAGGGAAGGGTTAAGCTAAGGGAAGGGTGCAGCTGTCAGGTGTGTTTGTGAATGTGTGTGTATGGACGTATAAGTGTGAGTCAGTGTGTGAACACAAAACACTTCTGTCCACTTTCCCTCCTGAAGTCAAAGCTACTCTTTGAACTGACCCTTGCTGGTGGACTTTGGTTATCAGAGGCAGCAGGGCTGCTGCTTTTCAGAGAAAATACAGTTTTCTGATGATAAAATGGTCCATTTTTGACAGTTTAATTTGAGAAACAGAATGATTTATTTTTAGCAACTAATTCTAATAACTAAAGTAACTTCAGGCAATAAACAAAGTCAATACACATTGAGTGAAATGCAGACTAAATCAGGTAAATTTCATTTTTTATTTTAAAAAGTGGTGGATTTTATTATGTAGCATTTCCAAAATAACAATCTTGCATAAAACCAACGTAACCAGTCAAATGTAGACTTCCTACCCTGAGCGTACATGATGTGGCTGACAGGAAAACAGTTTTTAACACGCAGAGACCTCAAGTGGAGTTGGACTCAGGGAGGGTGTGTCTCAGCTTGCTGAGAGGAGAAAACATAAAGGCACATATAGAACACTGCCAGGGGCAGAAAGAAAAATGGAGATTCAATCAGAGTAATGTTTAAAGCGCTTTGTGGTGTATATCTGTGAAAGGCGCTATAAATAAACTTTACTTACTTACTACTTTAAGCGCTTTGAGTGGTGGAAAAAGCGCTATATTAATCCAATGCATTATTATTATTATTATTATTATTAATATTTACTTATATGCATGCAGGTTAAACAGAGTCCAAATATGTAAAAGGAAATGTGATGAAAGCATGATGGAGAAGAATATTTATATGGGATCCAAAAGAACTTTTCCAAAAGGAAAACCAAACACAAACACTGTATCAAGAGTGGAAAAAACATAAAACTAAGGCTGCTGTGAATGAAGCAGCTTGCACACTAAAGCAGCAAAGCTGATGCTGTACTACTTTTGCAAAGGCCACACAAAAAATGGTTTGGAGTTGCAGTCATGCTTTGCTCAGTGCATCGTGAAACTTGGTTGCAGTAAAAATCGTGACACTGTTAAAGTTCAGTTTGGGTTTGACTTTTGTCCCCACTGATCTGTTGTGGAGTAGAGAACTCACTGAAAGGCTCTGCTGTGACATCGGTGCAGACTGCTTTTGGTGTGCAAGCTGATTCTGAAACCTCCAGATGGACTGGTTTCAAGATTGGGTGTAAGTTCTCTACTTAAATGCAGCGAAAGGTCACATCAGTTGAAAACACGTTTCCTACTCATCCAAAATCATTTTAAACATAACTGAATAAAAACAAACCCGGGATCATCCATCCTGCTGAGCTGTAGTGATTTAGATGTTTGTTTGTTTCAGAGTAATGAGAGAGGAAATGGGTCTCTGCACTGATAAGAGGGAAGTCAACTCCACATAAACTCATGGATTTAATATGGTTTTCCATTGCTGCTACTTTCCATCCTTATTGCAGGAATGTAAAACAGACAAGTGCATTAGGGCTCCTGTTTGTGCACATTGTGCTTAACAAAGTTGAAGGTCATTTGCAGACTTCAGCAGTGCTGCAGTTTATTAGGGCATAAAGAATCTGGTGCCATGCTGTGCAAGAACAGCCTCCTCGTAGTCTCCTGAGTAACGACATCAAAATATGTCCAGCACTGGATTTCTTCTTTGCTGCAAGCCATCTTTTATATTTTATGCATTTAAAAGATTTCAGTCTCTAAACAATATAGAGCCACTGATATTAGCTATAATAAAACGGGTAACAAGTCAATAAAGTTGACCTGGATGAATCTCTATGTATGAATTAGATCAGTTTAGCTACATCTATGCATTTAAGTGCAGTTAATATCTTTAAAGATCTTTAAAATAGGCAGTGAAAATGAGTTTTTGCTTTTAAATGTATTTTTTAATCTGGGTTTGTGGCACATTGATATAAGTGTTATGAATATGCAGGTTGGTGTGACACTGATGCTCTTTGACATCATCCAACACGATGCTCCTAACAACCACGGCCTCCTGGCCTCCATTCTCAGGTTTTATTCTATATATTAATGCTGCTCTCCTATCTGGAACCAACGGTAGCTTCAAGTCCTCCCACCATAATGTTGCGTTTAAGTCTATAATCCTCTTTATTTACATATCAAGCTGACGGGACGATGAACCTCAGTGGTAGTTTACAGAGAGATGATGGAGGAGGAGGAGTGTTTCAGATTCCAGGCCACATCACAGCCTTGTCTGCTTGTCGGGCTCTGGCTGTTTTCACTAGGAGTTCAGGATTTATTTAGGTCAACAGCCTTGAAATTTGCATGCCCACGTATTGTTCTGCACTGTCATTAGCACGGAGCGCCATCTGACACCAGCGCAGTGACCCCATCCAAGCATGAACAGAGCTGGTTTGGATCAGTGATGCTCTTAACGTTTACTCTGGACTCAAGAACTGATTGATCTTTAGTTTGATTTGCCCAAAGTTATGAGTTAAAGTGCTTTTTTTATGTTGCAGAGCCTAAAACTTGGATTAAAATGTGCAATGAGACGTGAAATCCCTTCTCCGTGTGCTAATTTACCAAACAAGCATTAGCTTCTCCCTCCCACCACTACGTCCACCCAGCTGTGTAACGTGTGTAGACTACAGACAGGGAAGGGCTGCTATTGTGTGCTGCCTGATCTTTTGTTTTGTTCGCGCGGCTCGGCCCTAATCTGTCCTTTGCAGCGTTTCTTTCACTCTCCCAGCAGAGGAGTTGACATCATGACATTTTTGTCCGCTTTCAAACTCCGACCCAAAAACTCGTTTGTCTGCTTGAGTTTAATCGCACAGGAATGTCTGTTTTAGCTGAGTGCGTTGAATCTGTCACGAGTTGTTCTTTCAAATGATCCAGATACGTGTTTAGTGTTTGAGCTTGATCCTGGAGCAGCGAGAGTTGAACCCCCAATATTTTCAAACCCTACTTCATGACTTGCTTTAAGTATTTACTGCTGGAATATTTGGTGTATTCACTGCCTGGTTTAACATCACTGCTCTGTATTCCAGTTACTGTACTCCCTTGTTTACATCTGGAGCTCTAACTCCTCCTTCACCAGTTTCTCCGAGATATTTAGCATGTTAGTTTGCAATGTGCATGTGTCAACCTCATAAATTAGAGCTTTTGAATTGTTCACACAAACATTTTGTTTTCGGTGCTAAGTCTTGGTAGCTGCAGCTTTAAGTTTGAACATGATCAATGGTCAGTCTTTTGCTTTGTATTGTTTCCAAACTGTTAAAGTTGAAATTGACATGAATAGATTTGCATAATCTGTTAGGAAGATTGTTCAATAGTTCAAGCTGGGGTTTTTTTTTCTTCGTTTTTTCAGGCTTTTATTGATACTTTTGAGCTTCTCGTAGGGATTTTTTGTACTGTTTTACCTGAACTGTAAAGTTTTCCTTTAGATGTAAATTAGACTGTCTCAGGGAGGAGCCTCTGTCAGAATAATTAAATGAGTTCGCTTTTACCTCTGACAAACCTAACTGTCAGCTTTTTATAGTAAAGTGTATTAAACATTTCTAAAGTAAGAAATAATTTCTGTGAATACTTAAACTTGTACTATTTTCAGGGTCCTAAAAACTCGGCAGATGCTGCATTTGTATTTGTTTGTTTACTGGAATACCTTATTTAGAGAAGTGAAAAGACAAAACCCTGACTTTAAAATCCTACAGTGCTGTATTTTTATAGTACATATTCTAAATAATTCCCTGAATATTTTCTGTTTGTTTTCTGACCTTGAACATGAAAACTAGTCACTTATATTTACATTAATCACATGTTTGAGGCCTTTAGCTGCATCTGATTTGCTGCAGAGCTCAGTGAAGACAAAGACATAGCAGCAGGATAGATGCAGAGGACAGAGAGCAACAGAAGGTCAGACATCTCGGAGGAAGAGGAGTGCCGCATCAGCGAGGGCAAAAATAAAAAAGTCACCCAGCCAATGCAGAGCCCTGCAAACTGCTCACTGATCAGACAGGATGGGTCTCTCCCTGCAGCAGAGAGCTGGGAGTAAAAAGGCTGTTGAACTCTACAGTAATGGATAAGAGCAAAAACAATACAAATTACTTTTTTTACTTAGGAAAATACATCATTCCTTACATGGAGGGACTTCAGCCTTCAGGTCAGTAAGAATCAGTGATTGGTATCAGCCCTCAAAACCATTATTTTTCATTCTCTACTTCCTCCTGTCGCAAAATCAGCTTGTTCTGCAACTCAAGAAAACTTTGGGCTCTTCATCAGTTTGTCAGAACAAAAGTAAAGAACATAAAATATGAAATATCAAGCTGAAGTTTCCTGAATCATCTCTGGCAGTCTGACACCAGGCTGTGTAAGCTGAGCCACTGATGGCTGCACACTTCAGCCTAACTTTCCACTTAAAGAGAATTTCCCAGATGTCAAACTGCTGTTTCACACGTCCCCAGGAAAGCCCAGCAGGCCTGTGTGTAGCTGTGTCACTCTGTCAGTGATTAAATGACCAACAAACTCCACATAACCTCTGTTTGTTCAGGGGAAGGAACTTCATACAGGAGAGGAAACACCACAATGCAGTGTCTGGCCACAGATCAGAAGTCAGCAAGAAACTTTACCTGAGGCTGAGTGTGATCATCTGTCTGTAATGTTGAACAACACAGCGTGTTTCTAGACGCATACTTCAGCCTCTCCCTGTTGGCTGTTGATGGGGTTGTTTTGACACTCAGGCCCTGAAGATCAGCTGTCAAATTCCAGGCTGAGAGCTCATCTAAAGAATGAAATTCATTCCAGCTATGTTAAAATCTAAAGAGCCCACAGCGCAAACGACTCTCACTGCTTTTACTGTTTTTATGCGTGTTTCTAATTAAAGCGGTCATTCGTGTGAATTATACTTTCATTCATGTGGTCTGCACACAGGGCATAGAAGTGTTGTGTAAGTCGGTGCAGAATGTCAGTTTTCAGGACCACCAGTTCATGTGCACATTTACCCACCCCCACCCACCAGTCTCCCCTGAAGGATCCATCTGCCCAAAGGTTTGTTCACACAGCAGAAAGACCTGCCAGTGTGTGGGTGAGCGTGTGCAGTGGAATAATGAAAGGATATGTGCTCCTATTGTCTTCCTTCTTGTCCACCTACAGCAGCAGAGGGATAATTTGTGTGTGTGTGTGTGTGTGTGTGTGTGTGTGTAGGAGTGACAGAGTGTAGTTTAAAAGTATCTCCTGCTTCCATCTCCAGTGCTCAATGTAAAGCGAAACCTCTTTGGAGCTGCAGAAAAAACACTGATCAGAGTTTGAGACAGAGAAATGAAGAAGTGAGATGAATCCCTGCTTTAGGATTCTGCATCGACTCTGCAGTGTACTGGATGTCGGAGCGTTTGACCTCAACGTCTTGATCACTCTAAGCATTGCTTTATCATGGGCGGATGGATTTTAAATGTCGTGGTATTGAACAGACTGCAGCAAGCATTGCTGCATCAGCATATTTAGCTTAAACCTGGTCTGTACAGGATTGTGATGGGGAAAAATTCCTGTTGCATTCTGTTAGCAAAATAATAGATTATAGATTATTTGCTGGAATCCTAAAAATAACATTATGCATAATATCATGCAATATTGCAAGATCTTGTGTGATCTGTTAGCATCCAGTGCATTTGTTGTGATTGACTCTCAGCTACTAACTAGTCTTAGTCATTTTGTATTTTGCTAAAGTTGCTTAGCTGTAGTGGTCATCTTGAAATGGGGTTACCTCCTAAATGTAATGAGTTATAGACACATCCAGTTATTATTTCCTGAAAGTTTCACCAAACTCAGCCCTGTGAAGACATGAAATATTTTGATAATTAATTAATTAATAATTAATTTGATAATTAACCATAGACGCAGGCAAAAACATCTTTTGCTCTTTAGCAACATGAAAATAAGATGCAGCATTGTACCTTTTGCAATCTTTCTGTAAGTGTTTCTTTGTTCCATCAGATCGCCTGCCTGCAGGATTTCTTCGGGGAGGCCGATGTGTTCATAGCATGTGGTCCAGAGAAATACCGTTACGCACAGGATGACTTTGTGTTGGATCACAGTGGTAAGACTTCCACTGCCTTTTGGACTGGTAGGCCTAACTATACACCTCCTGTGTTTGTGTTCTATAATATCACATATTCCTCTCTCCTGACTGTTTACATCATTTATCATTAAGGACTTGACAGCAGGTCGAGTGGTTTGACTCCTTTACCGGACATAAAACACACCGAGTGTCTGAGGGAACACAGACAGGATGTGGTCTGTTTAACCATCACATCCATTTACTGTCCTTTAGCCAAGGTGGATCTGCCTCAGGGGGAAGGAGAGTGGAGTTTATCATGGTCCCCGTCTGAAGTGGTGACATCCTGTTTGATATTTTAGTTGTTTGGTCAGGTCAGCGAACAACAGGGAGTCGTATTCTGATGCACGCTGTGTGATGGAGGATGATCAGAGACCGTTTGCAGCTTTCGCCCCACTTAACTTCCTGTGCTCCACTTAAAGGAGAATTAGGTCTTTGAAGAAAGACCAAAATGGCACATTGCTCTGTCAACTTAAGGTAGAGAAGCAGCTCCTTGTTTTTACACAAAGATCCAGGATAAACTCTAGTTGGAACAAGAGAACAATATTATTTAACAAAGCAGTCATTTGATTTAGAAAAATGACAGGGAGGGACGTACAGTAGTATACAAATAAAATCACGTACCCATTTAAAACGAGTTAAAGTGAAAAAGCACAAATCCAGTTTTCACATCAGAACTGTTGCTTTGATTGTGTTTTTACCAGAATGTTCCTTTCTGAAACCCAGAACTAGAACTCCCAGGTTTATGGGCACAGCTCTGGCTTTATGAAAAACACAAAAAGAAAGGAACTCTTTCTAGTCAATGAAAAAACGGAGTGTTTTGTTTTCCCAGAATGCCGAGGGATGAAGTCGTCACACAGTCGTTGTGCTACTCCGAACCAAACAGCTAAGAGCCCTGGACTTCCACGACGCAGCAAGTCTCCAGGACCCGGTAGGAGATGCACGTTCTCCACGTTTTTGTTAGTGGTAACCATGAAAAAATACTATTTAGACAAAGATATTACACTATAATCTTAAACGAGCTCCTGTACCTTGTGTTTGTCTAAATGGTTTTCACACATTGAGATCTGTATATGAAAATTGGAATCAACAGGAAATGAACTCTTACTGCTTCTTCAACCTGTTTGTTTTGTGTTGTGATTTTAGCGAAGCGACCTGCTCACTTCTCCACCAGCTACTCTCCAATCCGATCTCCTGGTAAGTTATCTTTTTAGATCCTATACCAGTGTTTGGTATTTGATAATGATCGTATATTTGTTCTATAGTTAAATCCTATTTAAAACACAAGAACTTAATCTATTTTTCCACATTTTTAATATTATTTTCCTGATCTCTCCTGTTCTTTATACAGTAAATGGTATCTCAGCTCCCAGGTCCAACAAGTCCTCCACTCCGTCCCCCACCAGCCCACAGACCCTCCCCACTCTGAAGGTGAGACTGTGATCAGTGAAGCAGCTGTTGTGTTCAAAAGACTCCCCGGCCTGGACATGAATTGTGTATTATCCTCAAAGTGTTTTTATTTTGTTTTTGGGGGGCGGGGTGTCTATGAATTGGTACTCAGTCAGTCAAAGGCTTTCAATAAATTGCTGACACAAACATGTCAAAAAGACATGGTAATCAAATGAACCCCCACTATGTGACAGGGCACCTACGTTTTCCTGATTTCATTCAACAAAATATTCCCATTACATGTTTTGCAAATATCATGCAGACCAACCATCAGCATAAATAAAAATGGACAAAACATCCCAGTCTACTTCCATTGAAGAGTGAAGCCATAATATCCCATTTTTAGACTTATTTTTAGAACACGCGGGGGGTGCATGCTGGGTAGGCAGTGCAGAGCTGGTGCTCAAAGTAAAAGGCACACAGAACATGATTTTAAAGGCAGAGGGCTGATGAGGTTTAAACTGTACAGATACAATCATCTTGCTACTGTGAAAGCAGCAGTTTGTCAGATTTGAAATATTCTGTAAATGTAACTCAATCTTAATGTCTCAACCTTAAAAAGCTGAAAAAAGAAGTTTTCATTATAACTTCAGTGCTCTCCTAACAGACACTGTAGTCTAGTGGTTAGTGACATTGACTCCCATGTGGGAGTGTGGGGTCGATACCCAGGTAGGTACCGGATCTACTCGGCCTGCCAGATCGGCTCGGGGTCCTTCTCCTGCCGATGACTTCACACTACGGCAAAGCCACTTGGACAAAATACGCTGTAAACCCCTGTCAGTACTGTTCTTTCACACATGTTTTGGAAAGAGTTTAGCAGGTTTGTTATTAAATACATGATTCTGACCGCCTAAATGTTTTCTTTATATCTGTAATTTGCTAATAAAAACACAATATTGTCTTTGTTTTGAAACTACATCAAATCAACATCAGACTGTTCCAAATAAGCACAACAGTTCTCATATGTGAATGTTTTAAATGTATTAATATATTTAGCAGGTCTGACCATTTGTATAAATGTAGGATTCTTCTGTATATTTCGTTAGTTCTGATGGAAATAAATCTAAAGTTTCATTCAAATGAAGTTGTAGTTCTTACTCCAGTGAAGGACTACAACCGCAAATTTTTCCGGACCAATCAAAAGCTTCAGCGTTAACGTGCATACGTAACATTTACGAACGTGGTGACGTCACTTACGTTAGTCATACGTTCAGCCAATCAGCTTGTGTTACGTAATCGGCAGGCGCAGGCCCCGAGCCGATCTGGCAGGTCGAGCAGATGTGGTACCTACACCGGTACTGCGCACGCGTCACCAGTGCTGAGCATGTGTGGGCTGCGTGCGCTTTGGATGTTCTGCCATTGTGTGTGTTGCCGTTGCTGTGTGTGTGTGTGTCAGAGGTCTTGCTCATCAGATTGCGGGCTGCATCATCAGGACTGTGAAAGCGCCAGTCTGCAAAGGCGCGTTCGGACAATAGGTTCTGGTACTCATGTATGAGATCTGTTGTGCATGCATACCGGCAGCCCAGTTATGTGCACCCCTGTATATGTAGTTGAATTACCGTAGTTATTTTCATAACATTTACATTTTTCCAGTTTATTTCTACCTGCATCTTTTTCTTATAATTGACATCATGTATTGTTTTTAGGTCAGCTGTGCCACTACAGAACCTCCAATAATGATCTTGTTGTAAAAAATGTTGAGAGGTAAAACTTTATGACCCACTTACCAAGTGAAGTTATCAAGTCACTGACAGCAGCGTCTGACCTACTCCCTGTCACTCTGTGGTGTATTTTTAGTCGAGTTTGAGATATTAATCTGCTTTATTGATGGGTTTCTCTGTAAGCTGTGTTTCAGTCCCAACCAACATTTCTAAGTTATCCAGCCAGCTGGCAGACAGACACCACAGTTGCTCCATTTCTCTACCAGCCCAGTCACAGATTCATCCATCTACATTAATGTTACAGGATGCAATTCGTTTTTATTCACTTTATTGGTATAAAAACATTAACTCAACAAATACATTGGTGTTAATGTAATCCACACCATCTTAATTGTTTAGTCAAAATACAATAAACAAGAAGAAAAGGACCTCAAAGCAAATCCCAGTTTGTATTTTATCTGAAAATGATTTAACATTTTTAACCATATAAATTGTTGTAAATAACAGTGGAATACAAACCTGAGAAAAGTGTAAAGTTTATAAAATAATGTTAGATGAACGGTTGTGCAGGTTTAGAGGTTGTAGTTCAGAAACAGCATTCAGACCAGCTGTTAGCTCACCAGTCCTAAATGGTGTTTCTCTAAAATAAAGGAAACTAGTGAGGATGCTATCTACCGTATATTGGTTTAGATAGCCCCTTATCCTTTTACACAGAAACACAATTTAAAGTCTAGATAATTCAAATATCTTGTTTTTTAAAGCACTTTTTCCCTTATTCCTGTGTTTTTTTGGCGTCACGTGTGTTTTATTTATCTTGTGTCCTTGAGCAGATTTTCCTGTTGGGACATCAAAGTACATTTTATCTCATCATATCTCTTTGCTTGTTTGTTGTTGAACTCCACAGATTCCTCCATCACATCATGTCTCCTCCCCAAATGTAAACGGCTCACTAAACAATCACCCGGAGCAAACCACTCAGCTGAGTCCAGAGGGTACGTTCTGTTGTTGTAAACATCATGTGGTCTCTTAGTTCATCTGTAAAAAGCTCCTTTTTATTGAACCTCATTACAGACCTGCTGTAAAATCTGCTTCTCCTCTGCAGTTAACGGGAACCAGAACTTAACAGATTCCTGCATCTCTGCAAAATATGAGGTCGGCAAAGTGATCGGCGACGGGAACTTTGCTGTGGTTAAGGAGTGTGTGGAGAGGTAAGATGTTAATGCTGATGAGGTTTGCAGTGAACAAACACAGTGTTTCAGTGTTCTGAGCTGTGACATCACCTGATCAACCTTTTACAGTCTGTGAGTTGACACGCTGCCCCCTCAGGCAGATGGTACATAATGGATGAGGTTATGTGCGCACTCTTCAACAGGCAGGTTTCCTAACCAGTTCCAGAATGTGTTGATTACATCGTCTAATTGGGATTTGTGTAACCTTGCATGATTTCTTCATCCACATAAAATGCATAGAACTTATCTTAAGGTTTCACAGCATTTTGTCAAATCTTTTTTACAAACCCATTTTGTGTGTGATTAATGTAGATGGAGCGTTAAGGCACACTGTGAGTGCAACAGGGGAGGTGTGTTCTGCACGTCTAGAAAAACATTTCTTTTACTTTGTTAATTGAAATTATGAGGATGTTTTCCTGGTCTGAAAATCCAACCCTGTGATTCCTCCTTTATTTAGTGAGATGTTCATGGCTTTTTAAGGAGAGTTTATGTTCTTCGTCCATTAAGACTCAGAGATCTGAGTGAGAACATTTTCTCTTTCCTTTTGTCATTTCTGTTTGTTTGTGCAGCTGTGGCCTGTCACAAGGAGCGTGCACATTCCCCAGACATGCAGAATGTTGTGGATGGGTTTGCACCAGTATATAATTAGTGTTATTTGTGTTGTCAAGAAGAAGCAGATAGTGGTGGTGTAAATGAAGCAGAGGCCTGGACAAATCCAGGTGCAGTGCATCGTTTGAGCTTCAGTGTTTGAACTTACCTCTGTACAAAACTGTCATCACTCATCAAACTTTGTAGCAGTGATGTAAAAATCACTGCGGACTTTGATTATTTCACCACTAGTTAGTAAGTCACGGTGAATGCGGCGCTTGAGCTTCTCCGTACTGAAGCATCAGATTCCTGTGGAGTTGACTCGTAACGGCACCACACGTTGTAATTTAGCCTTCCTCCCTTGTGAGCACTCAGGTTGAATTACAAACTTTACTGCTGCTTCATTGCTGGTTTTTATTGTCGTCTCTAATTACACCGTTTCTCTGCAGGTCCACGGGGAAAGAGTTTGCTCTCAAGATCATCGACAAAGCCAAGTGCCGTGGAAAGGTTTGGCTCATTGCTTTTGTTTCTTCCCTTCACTTTTTTAAATGCATTGTTTACACACACACACACACACACAGGAAGGAATCTCATGTTTGTGTCCTGCTCTGCATTATTAACACCATGTACACACAGCCCAGTATCTTGTGTGAGTCTGACCCTCAGTCAGGTTGAGTTTGTAACTTTAATACGTCTCAGATTAAACTCCTCCTTTAACTCAGACTCCTGAGAGTCGTTTAAATTCAGTGACCGATGCAGAATCTGATAGTTATCATAAATCATTTACTCCTACATGCACGTGTTTCCAGGAGCACCTCATAGAAAACGAAGTAGCCGTGCTGCGGAAGGTGAAACACCCAAACGTCATCATGCTGGTTGAGGAGGTGGACACTTCCTCTGAGCTGTATCTGGTCATGGAGCTCGTCAAGGTGCGTTAAACACAGGCTAACTCTGAGGTTTTCCTGCATCATTTCTGCGTGTTTTTTTAGAATTTCAAATGTTCACAGGGAGGGGATTTATTCGATGCCATCACATCCTCAACCAAGTACACAGAGAAAGACGCCGGCACCATGGTGTTCAACCTGGCTGGAGCTCTGAAGTACCTTCACAGCATGAACATCGTCCACCGAGACATTAAACCAGAGAACCTGCTGGTACACAAACACACACTGGCAGTTTTCTGTTAAACAAATGCAGGTATGTTGAGGGTTTACCTGAGTTCTCTGCTTTAGGTGTTTGAATGTCCGGATGGCACCAAGTCACTGAAGCTTGGAGACTTTGGCTTGGCGACGGTGGTGGAGGGACCGTTGTTCACCGTTTGTGGCACTCCTACCTACGTGGCTCCAGAAATCATCGCTGAAACGGGGTAGGAAAAATGCTTTGGCTCAGTTTCCTGTTTTACTTTAGAAGATGCTTATCATTGAGTAACATGTTTTCTTTTAAATATTCTGCATCAGTGCATCTAATATGCTGTATTTAGTTTAAAATCATTAGTTGTGCATCGGAAATATTTAGATCTAAGGTAATAAAAAGTTACTGTTGCACAATTGATGTTTTCTGTCTTTATTTTAACAGTTATGGTCTAAAAGTGGATATCTGGGCTGCAGGTGTGATCACCTACATCCTCCTGTGTGGCTTCCCCCCATTCAGAAGGTATGTGGTTACTTTGTCCAGTGAATTTTATACTATCTGGTTTATTTTAGTAGCAAAAATCCCACAGGTGTTTAGGGATTGTTTCTGTTGTACATTAAGAGGTTGGCACAAAAGCCAGTCTGTGCTCTGTCCTGGTTTCACAACCAACATTCAGCTTTAAGTCTTTACTGCCAATGGGTTCCTTTCCTAATAAAGTTTGCATCATTCATATTTTTGGTTTGGTTAACATTTAAAGTTAAGGTTAGTTATTTTTAAGATCTGGAGACAAAGTGACACAGAGTGAATCAACAGTAAAAATTACTCAAAGTTAATCGTCTGCTATTAGACTTTTTTTGAGATGCCAGTTACATCCTGACATTTTCTTCTGTCATTTTTTATCTAGTGAGCATAATAAACAAGAGGACCTGTTTGATCAGATTCTTCTGGGACAGCTGGACTTTCCCAGTCCTTACTGGGACAACATTACTGACTCCGCTAAGGTTTGACCCAGAGACACTTTCATTACTGTCCATTGCTCTTTTTTTCTTTCAATTAACTACAGTAGTGGATGCATAGTCTCACCTTTGTCCTGATCAGGTTTCCAAATGTTAACATTTAAACACACACACACATCGTATGAACACACACTGCAGTCTGCTGAAGAACCAAACTGCTAATTAGGCTGTGGTTCTGTCACTGGAAATGAGTGCACAGGTCTTTATACCACAACATAGAAACACATGGATGCTGCTGGTGATTCATCTTTAAGTTTGTAAACACACGTTTGAACTTTGTGTACTTCAATAGTTTGCATATTCTGTGTTTTATTGCATTGAACAGTACTGCACTCTTCATTTCTAATGGTGATTTCATGTATAAAGAGGAAAATGCTATTCAAAAACAGCCTGGCCCAATCTGAAAATGTAATTGCTCCATTTGTTAAATCATGATTTATTGTCATTAATCAGATATTTGGAAAGCTGCGTTCAGTTCCACCAGCCTGATTACTGTCAGATCTGTAGAATTAAGAAATCACGTCACTAGAACCTGTCTGACTACATGAAGTAGGCTACAAGATCTCAAAAAGCAACACATCATGCCCGAAATTCAAAACCAATATAGCACAGAAACCCATCTAAAGCACTGCTGGCCTCACTTTGTTAAAGTCAGAGGTCATGATACAACAAAAAGAAAGAGACCGGGGGGGGCAGAATGGCATCATGGGAGAATTCCCAGGCCAAAACCTCTGCTGACCAGAAAGAACCCAAAGACTCGTCTCACATCTATCAAAAACATCTGAACGATAACCAGGATTTTGGGGAAAATGTTCTGTGGACTGATGAGACAAAATAGGAATATCCTGGACGGTGTGTGTCCTGTTACATCTGGTGTAAAATTAACACTGTGTTTCAGAAAAAGAACATGCCAACAGTCAGACATGGTGGTGGTAGTGTGATGGTCTGGGGCTGCTTCAGGACCTGGATGACTTTCTGTAATTGATGGAACCATGAATTCTGCTGTCTACCAGAAAATCCTGTAGCAAATGACACAAACATCGACTTCAAACGGGCTGTTATCTGGAAAACCCTCTAATGTGGCTTAATAGAAAAAAAATTCTACAAAGAAGAGAGGGACCTGTTTTCTTCATAGTGACCTGAGAGACTGTTTCGTTTCAGGAGCTGATTGTAAAGATGCTCCAGGTCAACGTCGAGGCTCGATTCGCCGCTCAAGACGTCCTCTCACACCCATGGGTGACGGTACGCTCAAACAATGTGTTTTTGAGCTGAAATATGTAAAAACATGCAGATTAATAGAGTTTCTTATTTGAAAATGATATATAGGATGACACATTCATCGAGAACAATATGAAGGTGGAGGTTTCAGGTAAACTGAAGACGCACTTCAACACTGCACCGAAGCACAGCAACACCACAGCTGGCGTGTCGGTCATCATGGTGAGCTCTTAGGATTTATGTCTTATTTCTGCTCAGATCTTTGTAGCTTTACTGCAGTGCTTAGTGCAGAATCTTACAGCCTTATTGAAGTTTTGATGTGGATTTAATCAGAACTGACATGGTGGATGATGATGGGGGTGAATGTTTGACCTAAATACTGAAGATTGATTCATCTTACTTTCATCATCCAAGCAGGCATTAATGTAAAAAAAAAAGAAAAAAGAAAAAAAGTTTAAATTTGTGTTACTGTAAGTAAATCATAATAAGATGAAACATGACAACTCTGGAGACCAGACAGCAGAGAAGTCAGCCCTCTTTCCTGACTGCATGCATCATTTCCTGTTGTTTTCCTCTCATCAGGTCACATGACTCCTCCGAGCGTGTGCACACTCCTTCCTTTGTTATGAAATTTGAATAGATTTTTTAAATGTATTTAAAGTTTGGTTTGTTGCTCCTGTGGATGAAAAGAGCCTCATTTCATTGTGAATCTCATTTGACAGTTTGAGGCGTAAAGTGGGCCGTGGCTTCGGCTCCTCCCTCATCCATCCTCTCCTCCTCCCCCTCCTCTTCCTCTCATCCTCACCCATTCCTCACACCTGACCCAGGACCACAGGGGACACCTTCAGCTGAGAGCCTGGTACACGTTTCACCTCCGTCCTGTCACCTCTTTCCCCATAACACCAGTCTTCCTATGCAGCCATCGCCCTTCCCCTTCCTTCCTTCCTTCCTGTGACATTCTTAGCCCCCCACCTCACCCCACTCAGCTCTTATTCTTTGGTAGCTAGCTTAGTAGCATCTCTTACTAACAATCTGCTATTTTTAATTCTTTTCATACTTCATTCCACTCCGTTTCTACTGACCACAAACTTGAGGGATGAGATCAAAACTTGATGTTTGAATGTTCTGGTTTAATCCTGTTGTCATGAGGTTAGAGCATGTTTCCACTGCTAACCCAAGCGGAGTGTGATTGCCTCCTTCTCTGTTTTTATGTTTCATTAATAATCAAAACTGAAACAACTGTTGCTGCTTGGCAGTATTTGGAGTTTATGATATTCTGCTGCCATCTTGTGGTAAAACAGACTGCATGCTGTAAACTTTCAGAGTTGGATGCAAAGAGGCTTTGGAACATTTGTGTTCGGAATTTCTACAATGAGAACAGTTGATTGTTCTGTGTTTTATGACCTAACAAACTGGGTGAGAACTTAAACAGCGTTGTTTTCCCAGTAAAATTGGCACAATAAAATTCTTTCCATAGTTATTTTTTGTCAGACTAAAGTGTAAATATTTACAGCTACAAAACAAGGAGCTGATCCCTCAGTGAGGGACATATCATTTGACCTTCACTGAAAACCCAAACACAGTTGTGCTCTTTAAATAAAAAACGTAAAAATTAACACATTTATTTCTGTAATTGGAGATTAAAGGCACACTGTGCAGTTTTACTTGTTTTTAGCACCCCCTAGTGTCCTGCTGTAAAAACATTAGCATTGTCTTTGCTCAGAAACATCTAAATCTAACTGTTGAGATGTCTTTCAGCCTTCAGTGTTTTCTACTGGAGCGGTTCATCACTCATTCAAAGAAATCAGCTGTGTTCAAGCAGGGAGAGATGGGGAAAACGTAACAGCTAGCCGCATTGGGTTAGCCTAACCCTCGTGAGATACGTGACTTTGTGAGACTTCAGGGCACCGGACTGGAGACTCAGAAAATGCAAACGCGGTATTCTGGATCCAAGCAGCAGATGGCACTGAGTGACTTTTCATTAGCACGGACTGGCTCAAGGAAAAGGTTTAAAAAATGCGAAAAAGTTACTTAGTGTGCCTTTAACTTAAAGCTGATTGTAGTAGCCTTAACAGGATTTGACGAGAGGATTTCTGAGATTCTTCAATAAAGAAACAAAGCATTTCCCAATGTTTAAATGAAAATAAACCAAAACTGAATGTTGCTAATTATTCTGTCAACAAAGATCACAGTCCAAGTCTGAAAGAAGAAATCTGGCTTGTTTACTTAAATCATTAAACAGAATTTCACAACAAATGGGTGAAAAAAAAAACCACAGTGACAATTATGTTAATGAAGAAAGAAACATACATCATATTCTAGGTATTGAGCTGGGGGGGGGGGGGGGGGGGGGTCATGATTTTAGCTCTGCTGCTTTTCCTTCATTTTTAATTTAGTAACTGAGAGAATAAAAAAACACTTAATCCTGCTGTCACCAAACTTATAACATTTTTTAATGTTAATTAAACTGACTTGATATACTTTTTGTTAAATGTAGTTATTTCTGAAAGTTGAATTACCTCTGAGTAATGAAAACTAAACTTAACCTTAGAGCAGTTTGGCAAAAAAAATTCCTGAAAACGCAGAACAATGGCTGGTCTCGGTTTGTTCCAGCTCAGTCCTCTGAGTCTAAATGTCTACTGGTTCAGAATGAAGATACCTAGAGCAGCACTAAGCTGGAACTCTTTAATGGTCACGCCTGTTGTGTTGCGTTTGTTTTGTGAAGCTGTGAGTAAGATGAGCCTCTGTCCCCTGTTCTTCTTCTCTCCCTCTCCTTGCATTTCTGAATTAGCTCCAAAACAACGGTATGTATGTACTAACACTCGAAGCTGCACCTCGTCTGTTCTGCTGCTGGGATTCAGCAAAAAGGGCAAAGAAAGAAACTTCATTGTTTTTAGCCCATTCTTATAACGTGATGTTAATTTGTGAAAAAGCCAAATGGAGCCATTAAGTAATCGAGCAAATTTGCCCTTTTTGTGCTTATAGAACGTAATGGTTTGAGTTTCCTCTCTTTGTGGTCAGTCTTCAGTTATTCATCACCATTTAATTTGTTTCTGTTTGTTATTCATGTATGATCAGTGAAACCTTCACATATGGGTCAGTGGGAAAAGGCTAGTAACCACACCAGGGGGAAGAACTCACTGGGAAAAACTCATGTTTGTCTCCTGACTTCTGTCGGTGATGGTGATGGATGATTCAAGATGAGCTATTGGTTTGTTTGTTTTCCCAGAACACAGCTCTAGATAAGGAGACCCTTCAGCTCAACACTCGTTGCTGCTCGGGACCAAAACCGGCCGTTGAGGTCCAACCTGCTCCCCCAAACAAACCAGGTTCTCCAACGAAGCAGGCGCTGTGTGCCAAACCACCCGAGTCTACCGAGCCAACAGCAAATGTTTTACCTGAAACGACACCCGAACCTCCTGACAGCCACCCGTTCACCGCTGAGCCCAATCAGCCTGCCTGTTTGCTGCAGCTTTCTCTTTCCCCCTCTGGTGACATTTTGCCCATTTTCTCGCCTTCTGAGAAACAAACGCCCTCATCGCCACTTTTAGCAGCTCCCTGCTTTTCCTTAGACCCCTCCTCACCCTCTGGTCCTCCTCCTCTTCATTTTTTTTCATCTCCTTCTCCTTCGTCCCCCAACAAACCAGCCACCAGCACTTCTCCTCCCCTTGTGCAAGCACCCCCCTCCCCCATCTCCCCCATCCAGCCCGTCGTGTTCTTTCCTCTGTCGACCAAACAAGATCCCCCCTCCCCTTCTTCCATCCATCCCACCTTGTTTCCCTCTCCTCCTTCCACACCCCCACCTGGCCCTCCATCTTTTAGTCCTCTCCTGGCGGAGGAACTTTTAGAGACTGTCTGAATTAAAGAGTTTAAACATCACGTTGTGCTTTTCTTAGTCAAACTGAGCCAGTGACTGCTGTAGCTGCAGGTTTTTAGGATTGTTCTCATCCTGATTTTTTTTGTTTTTGTTTGTGTTTTTGTGAGACTGAGGTGTATGAACGTCTACAAATTTTAATTTATTAACAGAAATTGAAGGAAAGGGAATAAATTGATTATTGTTGTCCTGAGTTTTCTCTCTTTTGTGAAGGAATATATTAGGCTACCGTATCACATGAATGTGACTTCTTTTATTTGGTGTTCTGTCTGCCCGTGGCCCTTTTTGTAAATGATCATTAAGTATAAACACACCCATTCGTCAGCTTTTGTTACTTTAAAGGAAAAAGTACTGTAATGTCCCTAATGTAAGAACTTCAGCAGATCAGAACCAGACTAACAGAACTGTTTTCACTGCTGTCCACCGGTTAAAGTACCAAGAATGTAAAGTGCTGCAAAAACTTTTAGCTTTACTCCTCTGTTTGTAAAGAGATATCAAAAGGTTTTATTTCTCAGCCACTACTTGTGTAGTGATTTATGATCATTTTTTTATTGGTTTCCATTTATTTCCTTATCAAAACAGCTTCAAACTCATTCATATTGACTATTTTAGATGAACACTAACAGTTTATTGAATACAGTGAATGAGGTGATAAATTACTTTGATGAAAGCAAAGTAGTATTGCAAAGTAAAATATATGTATTTGAAGGCACATGTCTTGTTCTTTTATTCTAGAAACAAGGAAGTCTGTAATTGTTGACACATGTACCGTATCTGTTTGATCAGCGTTATAACTTCATACAAAAGACACTCAACCAGCAGACAGTTATATAAACTTACAACAGTTACTAAACACACATTACTAATGCTCAGCTGTTTGTTCATCGTTTCCATGGCGCTTCATTATAGATATACAACTCATATCAGGCTTTACATAAATCAGCATAGTTTCATCCTACATGTTAATTTATAAGCAAATTAAAGGCCTGAGATTGTGTATTTATAGATATTAATTTATTTGAACATGTAAGAACCAATAAATAACCATAGCAATGTCACAAATTTGCTTTACACATTTGAAAAGGAGTGGGAAGAAGTCCAACTGAATTTTATTTCTTTAAAAAGCTCAAATGTCATTTTCTCTAAGACAAAACCGTCTTCAGCAGAAAGTTTGAACACCATCACACATGTACTCTGTGTTTTCTGTGAAGCTCTGAGTAAAGTTTTTTAGGTTAGTCTAGTACTACTGGTACTACAGATGATGCTTTAAATTCAGACTCCAAAGACTTTGTAAAGATAGTTTAGTGATTAGTTGATGAATAATTCTTTTAGAACAGTATTTATTTAAAAATAAAAACAATGATAATGTTCTGTTGGATGCTCAGTTTGGAAGAACTGATAACTGTTGGTTGGCTGTAAACCTTTTGGTGTTGACGGGATACAAGATACATGATTTCACCAGACGTGGGTTTTCATCAAAACATTAATAAAAGTAATAAAAGCATGAAAAAGTATGTTAAACTGAAATTCAACATTTCATTAACACTATTTTGATTAGCAAAATGAATGCAGGCCTGTATTTAGCATGTCCAATGGAGCAACAGAGACTGAGACCACACCTTTATCTTCAGCTCACTGATACTAGCATGAGCAGGAGAAATTTCTGTGGCAGGAATATCATGTTCCTATTATCATTATTATTATTATTATTATTATTATTATTATTATTATTATTATCATTATTATTATTATTATTATTATTATTATTATTATTATTATTTATTTATTTTTTTTTAAACTGCTTAACACAAAACAAAATTCTCCTCTGGACCTTTAACATCAATTATTTAGGAATGAGACATGTTTCCTTCAGATTTAAACTTTTTAAACTCTATTATTGACAAACATTTTTAACACTATATAACAAGCTTTTGATTTCAGGAAAACAACTTTCTAAATTCTCCAGTATTTAAGTTGAAATTAGAGGGTTCATTTAGTAGAATGTAATGCTTAAATATACCAGCAGATGGCAGTAATCCATCACTAGTCCTTCCACTGACTGACTTGAATGCAGACAGAAGATCAATTTTTCTGATTGGTTTTCAGCTGCTCGTTTGATCACCATAGGATTCATCAGAAAGTATCTCTGAACTCATTTTGGTTTAAAGGTCAAACATTTACACAAACGGGACTTGTGGTGCCTTCAGGAGGAAATCTAAAGATGGTGAGATAAAATCAATGTTTCTTTTGTTGTTGTTGGGTTGATGAACTTTGTAACTTTTAAGGATGTTTGATTCTGTTCCTTTTGTGCTTGTTAAAAAAAAAAGGGCTGTGCATTCTAGATGTAACAGTTAAAGGCCAGGTAGATCACTATAGCAGCTCAGTTACACTGAAATAAGGCTCAGATGGAGGCCTCTGCAAAGCAATGAACCATAACAGACTTTCAGGAGTTTAGTTAGCTTCTGTCATATATCTACAGGTTACACGAATAGTACAGAAATACAGAAGTTAGGGAATCTGTTTTTATTATTTTGGCCTACTTGATTATTTTACAATTCTTTGAACTATGAAGAACAAAAAAATGACGAGCATGAAAAATTAAGTAAAAGGTACACCTCACTGAAGCTTGTCCTCTCCTTATTTATTCATATCAGATAAATTATTATTGATATACGGCTGGGATCAGCTGATTTAATGGGATGGTCATTACCCCCTCCAATCCCCACATGAGGGGTAATGTAAGCATTTGGTTGAGGGGTGAAGTGGTCAGTAGTTTATTAGAGGGATCAGTCAGTGAACTAATCACAGCTTTATATTTCACTGTTTGACACTTTCTCCTAAATAAACTGAAGCTGTTTAAATCTGTTAAGGAGTAAAGCAGTGTGGACTAAAAACATGCAGCGACTTGAAAACCTGTCAGTGGTAAAACTGAAGATTCACATCATGGATGAACACCCAGGAACTCTGCAGCAACAGTGTGATGTCATGTTGATATGAACCATGCTTCCAACACCTTGTTGAATCGATAACGTGAAGAGTTAGGGCAGTTCTGTAGGCAAGGTGTACCTAATAAAAAGACCTGTATTGTAAATTGGACTGACAGGTTCAGAGATGTTAGACACATGTTGCACATTAATAAAGTGTGATGTCATAGATGCCTGATGGATTGGTCACATGTGACCCAAACAAGTAAAAAGTGCTGCATCTGCAGCTTTAGTTTTATGTGATCACCAGCTGGTAAGCAGAGTAAACCAACAGGTAACATTCTAATTAGCTTTGTACTAAAACAGTTCTCTAATCAATGTGTTTGATGGTGTTGTTTTGTAGAGGTCCACCTCTCAGATGAACTTAGAGATTTTGGAGTCATGTTTTCCTTTATGGCCATACTTTTAGATAATAATGCAACCAAGCTGAAAGTATCTTAATTTGTGAGTCTTAAAAACTCAACTTGTGGAAGTAGAGTTACAGTTCATGTCAGGCAGCCTGAGCTTCCTTTTTCCTTTTTTGAAGGTTGTATAATTTACAGCTGTTCCCAGTCATTATAACCTCATAATGACCCTAAATCACTCCTAACATCATGTCATAATGAATGGGTTGCTGTATTCTGCTCATGCTTCTTTATCTTTTCACTTTTTTTCCTTTCGTATTCATTCTTCTCTGGGTTTTGGGTTGGGTTAAAAATGTTTGATTAGCAGAAGAAGAGAAAAAGGATGAGGAGGACCAAAATGTGACCTTAATCTGTCTCTGCATGCTAGATGAATGAAGGCTTATAATTATTTTTAATAAAGTTTTGTTATACATTAAACTAAACTAATTAAACACATAGGAAAAAGAACATTTATAATGAAAAATAAATACATAAACTCAAAAAAATGTCCAAAACATGCAGACTGTAAATATAGGTCCTTACTTGTTTTCAGTCATAAGGTTTTTGGGCCATTTAAACAAACAGTTTATAAGAAAAATGCAATTTATTAATTCACCTATCTATGTATTCATTTCACTGTTATAGTAACACCTGCAAATGCAAGATTATGATGCTCTGTTAGTATTAGAAAATAATAAATCACAAACTACTAAAACATTGTTATTGCATTCCCTAAATAATTTCTTATATAGTGTGGACAAGCTGCTACTCCTTGCAGCAGAGTTATGCTGGGTTATTTACACACTGCACTTCATATTAAGCCCCATTGGGCAGAACGTCACAACTTGAGCACTGATTCCATTTGTCTGTGATGAAGGTCGTCGGTGAAATAGCAAATGTAAAATCTGTTCTGATGATAATGCTGAAGGATACATATTGTGAGTTTTTGATAATAAGGTGACTTTTATCACTCTGTCTAAATGATGTATTTCAAAGTGAGATTTGTTTGACCTACATCCAGTTTTGTGTTCTTGGTATGATGTTTACACCATCAAAATGTTAGTTTTATGTTCATTTAAAAAGACGACTGTGGGAATAAATGGTTTCTGACCTTTTTGGATATCAAGAGTGAGGTTTCTGCCAATGTCGGCCACCAGTTAGCGGCTTTCAGTCAACAGCTTGGTATTCAAACGCTCTACCATATATTACTTAAAGGCTGAATGGGAGTAAAGAGAAAACCAAGACCTTTACAAAATGAGTATGTGGCAGACTCAGGTCCAGACAGCAAGATTACCAAAGTCAATAACAGCCAATTAAAAATTGTCCACTTTTAGCAACTTAAAGACACTATTTAACCTTTTGTAATAATAAAGGCCAAAAGCTAAATGAATGAAACCGATAAAAGCTCCTGTCTGCCAATCAAGTGTGACTGACGTGCGGTTGCTGCGAGTAACTGGGAAAACTAAAATGGCATTGAAGGAAGCTCTAATTGATTTTTTTTTCTTTATCCTTACAAGAAAAGCCACCTCACATCTTCTCACGGGTCAATACAAAAGGTTAAAAACAGAGTGGGTCGGGTAATTGGCCTTGTAGGGTTATATTTGTGCTACTATTGCTGTGCTGGTGTTTAATTATATTTAAGAGTAATAATGATGCTTTTACAAGCAAAAAGCTGAGTGACAGGTAGCACCATCTGTATTTGTGTGGAGCTGGTGTCATTGTGGGAGATCTGGGCCCCTCCAGACCTGAAAGCGTGCAGCAGATTCTAACAGTAAGTCTGGTTTACTGGGATTATTACTCGGCTTGCCTTTTTGACTGAGGAATGGATTTAGTTTTAGTGGAGAACGATAAGCCTGGGATTTGTCTGATTTGTTTGGTGGGTTCCCCTGACTCTTGAGGAGGGACATATACCGTATGTTTTAATCTGAAAGAAGGTGGAGGAGGTTTAGAATCCTGGCAGTAGTCATAGTCAGTCAATCAAATGAAATAAATAAATCAAATATTACTTTTTGGAGTAGATATTTTCAAATCCAATCTAAATTCTCACGGTCGTTCTCTACACAGCTGCTGCTTTTAGCCTTTTATTTGTATGAAATGAAACAATTCAGTGTTACTTTCTGTTATAATGACTGATTTAACGGTCTTTAAACTCAACAGCTACTAAACCCAGGGGTGGATTTAGGATTGCAGAAGATCTGGGGCCAATGTAGCCCCCTAACCCCGCCCCTAACTGAGCCTATAAATGGCTAAAAAAATTTGTATCTTTTTGATCAAGTTTTATGTTATCACTAACTGCAGCACAAGATTTTATGTTTCAAAATTCCGTACACAGCCAGAACTGGGAGATGGGCTTGGGCGCGCGCCGAAACAGGAAGTATATCGTGGGCTGCTCGAACAGCCCAAAGTTACCATTACCGGGAAAATGGTTCACATCCGGACTCAAAGCAAGTTCTGGCATGAGCAGCTCAGCGCGGACCTCTGTCCAGGAGGAGGGGGCGTGTCTGGGAGCACGGACCGAAGCGTGCATACCGGCACGAGGAGCTCGCCCCAGTCGATCCTGGCATGCCTCTTTCACCTGGACACAGGTCCACGCACAGCAGTGCAGCACTCCGGTCTGCTGGGCTGTACATATTATTGGTGAGGATGCATCCTTAGATCGAGTTATTGGTGGGGACAATACAGTGATCGCTGGGTATTTATTGGTGGGGACACGTCACCTCTGTCCAGGCTAAATCTATGCTACCTATTATCCATACAACTCTCAGGCCCTGTCTTGGCTGGTTTCTCTCAGACCACATCAGGACACAGCTACTTGCTAAAAGATCTTGTCACACTGGCATACATCATCACAGGATGTCAGCATGTCCAGTTCTGCTTTCATTTCTCTACAACCAACCCACATGGCAGTATGGGGAGCTCACTGTGTTAATACAAACCAGAAGACTTCACCAAGAGCCTGCAAAGATCATGTCACATTGTCTTCATTCAATGAGGGGGCCTAAGGTGCATAAAAGCAAAGCCAAGACTGAGTAATTCGGTTTATTCTATGATCACGGCTTCCAAGATCTAATTAGTTAAAGCCAACATGGAAAAAATGACTGGAGATCAAAACTCAAACCCAAAAGAGGGTCAAATCACACACATTTCATTCCTGAGCAACACATTTCTGTAGGAGTGCGTGAATGTGTGTGTTCAACTCTAAAGCTATAAGGGCAACATTGATGAAACCTGTTTCCCATTTCCCCTCAATCAGGGGAACCTCTCATCCAATTTCACCCTTTCCCTTCCTTCCACCACCATTTTCAACTAATTATGGTTCCAGATCACTACCACATGCATGTGGGCACACACTGATCCATGTGTGTGTATGGTGTGTGCATGAATGTATATTTATGCCCAACTCAAGGGGTCAAGGAGATGTTTCTTACCTCTCCAGCTATTAAAAGCTTGACCCCAGATTTAGTATCAGATCACCAGATTGTTAAATGGTTTCCATATGGGTCCGTTCCTTTCCAGTCCTCGTGTTTGTCCTCAATCCTCCTCCTCTCACCCTGCTGCAGAAACACAGTGACAGAGAGCGGGCGGATGAATGACCTCATGACTTGTAATGCTTTTCAGATTTCCCTCAGATGTGTGACACAGACTGAGTGACCTGTTTGCTTTCAGTCAAGCTACCAATTGCCCCCACCCCCACCTGCTTTCCCTGCATGGAGGTTTTGGGGGGGGGGGGCTGAATCATCATACCATAGGAGCAGAATTATATCCAACATCTTTTTATGGATTTTTAAGACTTGTGGTTTCATCTTTTGAGTGTGGGTTTTGCAGACCTCCCTTGTCATTTTTGCTCAGCAAGTCTCACGTTTTAATCGCTTTTTTTTTTCTTTTTAAACACACACTACTATTACTTAATTTATACCGAATGAAAAATGTGCTCTAGGTTTTCGTCTGTTATGATTTAAAATCAACAAATAATCATTGAAAATTAAGGATTGTTATGTTTTTTTTACTTTATTGCACAGTTTGTGTTGTGTGTGATTCTGTTTTACTCATTTGTGTATCCTGGAGAGCAGCACACCAAACTCCACTAATCATTTAGGAAAAGAAACTCTCCCCTGCTGTCCTTCCCTCCTCCTCTCTCTAACAGGCTGCTCTGGTGGGCTTTGGTGGCCTCAAGCCAAACAATCTGAGCTGTAAATTACATACATTGGCAACATGGTCAACACAGCACAGCATGAAGTAGTGTTACTAACTGCTGCCATTTGTGATAAATCTAGGAAGTCAAATTATTGTTTAAAGATTTTTAATACCCCATGATCAATAAAGTATTTCTGATTCTGAGTCTCATTCTGGATGATATACACTACCACACCATACAGAGTCTTTAAAAAAAAAATACCAACACACTTATATACTATATATATAAGTAAGGGCCTGCATGACATCGTTGATAGCACTGCTGGCTCACAGCAAGAAGGTTACAGGTTTGCTTCCTTTCTACATGGACTTTGCATGTTCTCCTCATACGTGTGGGTTTCTGACTCCAGCTTCCTCCCACAGACCAAAAACATTAGGTTGATTAGTGACTCTAAATTGTCTCTAGGTATGAGTGAGTATATTGATGGTTGTCTGATGGACATGTGATCTAGGTGTCCCCCGTCTCTCACCCCGCGACCCTCACTGGATGAAGTGGTTCAGAAAGTGGATGAATGGACAGATGAGAGTATTTTGCAGTTAGAAAATGAGTGTGGTATTACCACATCACTACACCTTATCCATATGTGGTCTTATGATTGTATCACAATATCTGTGAGAGAATTGTTTTGCTCATATTTTCACCTCATTTTATATTTAATTTGTCAGGTTTCTCAGGTCTGTGCTCAGCAGGGTGACTCTGAAGGAGATTTAAAAATAAGTGTGACTAGTATCAGCAAGTCCAGGTTATTGCGACTTGGACAAGAATTGTTAAAAGCAGCTTTTATGCCAACACATTTTTAGTACTGTATGTGACAAGTTAATTGATTTGCTTCATATTGACCTAAGTTTCATTTTCAGAACTCACTGTCTGTGCACTTCTTGGGATTTTTGTCTTTGTGTGTCTGAATGCATCTCAAGAAAAAGCACGTCACGTATGTGTTCCAGAGTAACATGCATCTAAATACCAGGATGCAGAATCTTTGAAAACCGTGCTGAGTTGGAGAAAATGAGTTGTGCTGCTCATTACCAGTAGTCATAATGTTGTGGCCGATCAGTGCATTGAGTGGATGCATGGCATAAAAATGGAGGAAAAATCTATATATTTTTAAATTAACTTTAATAATGTCATCAGATTTGAATAACACATTTTTTCCTGATGAAAATAAAAAGGCCTACCAGAAGTGTTACACACTGATAGCTCTGCAGCTATTATCTGATGTTAATTATCACCAAATTCTATAGAAACATTATAAATGTGTATTTTACATTTAAACAAGGTACAAAAAAATGGCAACCGAGAGGTTTTAACTGAACATTTAGATTTTCTGTTTTGGATATTTCTTATTTGCTTTATTTTCTTAATTATTTCTATTGCAGGAATCTCACTCTCAGACAATCTGACTCCAGGAGATTTCTCTAATAAGAAGGTAATATTAATGTATGGGAGTATAACTGTTTATTTAACATTTTTCTAATGTTAGCACAAGCTCAATAGTATTCCATCAATAAAAAAAGTTGTAATCTTGTGAAAAGTCAAAACCCTCATTTGATGTGAAAATATACCACCCCCATAAATAAAACAATATTTTACATGTTTATTTCGCACACATGTAAACATCAATATGATGTTTTAAACCACTTTTAAAACCTTTTTTCTGCTAAATAACAAGTTAGCGTGTCGCTTTGAGGATAAAAATGATTTGACGATTTTTGATGCAGATAAAGGCTGCTGTGACAGATTCCCAAATTTGTCTAAATTCTTTTGGCTGCTATTTTTGTCAGTTAAAAGGAAGGAATAGTCCAAAGAAGTGTTGTAACTGTCTGAATGGGTGGGTCTATATGATTTATTGCTCTACGGCAAGCCAAAAGTGTTCTTTTAGAGCAGTAATGCAGTCCAGCCCATTCTGATTGTTCCCATGCTGCAGGTGGGGTTCTCTTCTTATCTTGCTGGGTTTTGATTCTACTTTTGTTCAGCCAACATTTATTCAGCTAAGATCATTGATGAAAAGTGAGTCATTCTGATAGCCTGGCAAGAAGCAAACAGACAGAATCACAAGGTTCAGTCAATTTTAAGACAGAATTTTATAAAAATTCAGAATGTTAAAAAATGGTTTGAAAGTAGCAGCATTTATGAAAAGCATAAAAGAAATAAGATCTGTAGTTTGATATTAGTTCGTTTAGAGGAACATAAATTAGTTAAATGTTTTATGCTCTGAATTTGCTGACAGTGAACCAAAACAGAAATAAAAACTATTGTTCTAATTTAAAAAACAACAACAACACAGTTCCCTGTACATCCTGCGCTGAAAAAATGGCAGCATGTTGCCAGATTTAAGATGGAAAACAGTCTTCAGTGTACACACAGCTTGGAGCAGTACCTGCCAGTGATTTAAGACATGGTAAAACATTTTTTTATAAAGCATCTGCAATTAATTCCCTAAAAGAAGTAAATTTTATGAGTGTGCTGCTTTGCTTCACAAAAAAGAAAACCTTTTCATGCACGTACCTTATCAAACGACATTTTCAAAAGAAAATATCGTTTCCTATAATCATCTCAATAGCTGTATCTGAAAATATACATCAAAATATGCAACTTGAGAGGAGGGGAAATACCCTTTTAGTATTGATTATATGTTAAAATAAACTTTTAAAAACATTATTAATCACTGACTCACTCATACGTGTTTTGAACCTGCCTCTACCTGTAGGGTTGCAGGCAGCTGGGTCTTATGTCCAGAAGACAGGAGGCGGGGGACACTGGACAGGTCAGCAGTCCATCACAGGGAAATGAAACTAAATCCTCCTTAAGAGCACTGATTTCTGGCGTGTGTCAACACGTTCCTTCATTAAATACTCATGAAGGCGGTTCCATATGGCGATGTTAATAAGGATGCCCTGCGTCATTAAAGTGTTCCAGTGTTGCTGACCTCTCAGGTAGCTAGTGGAAACGTCAGCCATGTGGGGTATTTAAAGTTAAATAATGGTAACAAACTGATTGCTTTTAATGTTCAGCAAGAGGACAGATTAGCTGCAGAACTTTTAGCAAAATCATTTTAATAAAAGATATAAAACCAAAACCCACTAGACTCAAAGTTCAGAGAGTTTACTTTGCATCAAAATCGGGAGAAGGAGGTGACGTAAGGGGAAGTCTAATGGCATTTATCAGTAATCAAACTGGTACTTTGTATACTCAAATGTACGTTTTTGTACTTATACTCAGTTTGAAATAATGGCGTTTGAAGTTTCTGTTATGTCAGAATTACATGTTTTGTTGTGTGTTTTTTTTTTTTTTTTGCATTATTACTA
>SSNR01000164.1:794091-830818 GCA_006937965.1 Callopanchax toddi | reverse complement strand
GGGGGGGGGGGGGGGGGGGGGGGGGGGGGGGGTTCTTGCACATCTGTGCACATTCCTGCAAATGTCAGCACTAAATGATTCTGGAGTGTGCACAGGCTACATTTCAGTAAGTCACTGCAATTAAAGAAAGAAAGAAGCATCTGCAAGCTGAGTCCTTTAGCTCACGCTGTGGAGCCTCCTGCCAAGTTCTGGCTTGGATGGGAGAAGAGGGTTTTGCTGCAATCAGGAGATGTAAATCTGAAATGTCCCTGATGTTATAATACAGATCTTTGGACATATGGTAGCTTTCCATGTTTGTAAAGAAATAAGAGACTTGGCCCCAAATGAGATTTTTTCCTCTCTCTTTTTCCGTCTGCCTTCACTAAACCGTCTTTTATTTATTTTGCAAATTCTAATCTCAAGCTACCCCATGCATTACTATCTTCATATGATCCAGTTTAGCTCTTGTAATGAGAAACATGCTTTTACATCTCAGATTTCGAAAAGTACACACAATATTTAAAGGCACACTATGTAACTTTCTCATATTTTCTCATCTTTTTCTTGAGCCAGTATGTGCTGATATGACCCTTAAAGGCTCAGTAGTTTGTTGCTATGGTGACCAGTCAAACACATTTACAGCCCGACTCATCCTGCTGTTTGTGAGTCCAACCTTCCTCCTTCCACTCAGCTATAAACACCAGGACCCAACAGTTTTCACAGCTTTCAACTCCAACGCAGCACACTGACAAGTTTACAACACCTCCTCTCTCTGTTGACCAGACTGTCTCTGTTTGCTCAGGCCACATAATTCAGGTTTCATTTGATTCCACGCCACACGTAGGTGGGATTCCTGACAGTGCTGCAATCAGGTCTGTGTCAGGTGTCTATGTCTATGTTATTCTTTGCAGGTGTTTAGTCTGCACATGGCTCAGCAGGCACACGAAGACACAAACAGGAAAAGGGAGGCATCAACTGGTGGGACTGTCAGAGTCTAAAAGAAGAGGTAAATCAAAACCTTTCACTTCAACTGCAAAGTGGTGATGAATTTATGTTTGCATGATGCTAAAAGTGTATTTTGCTGTAAGCCACATTATCAGTAAAATTATTTTTGTTCACTCAATAAAATCTAATTCTAAATAAAGAATGTGCAGTGGCTCGTGTGTTTAATCTGAAAGGGATATTTTTGTCATGTTGAGGTGTTCTATCAGTTATTTATCTACCTACCAGTGACATCACTCAAAGTGAGTGGAGTCTCTAGAAACTGGAAGTAGTCCTCAAACTGGAGCAATACTCATGACTAGCTCTGGAGAGATACTTCTGCCAAACGGTGGCAAATTAATCAAATTAAGCTACTTTCATAAGACACACCATGCCGGAAAATCAGCATAATACAGCATGGCGATGTGGGAATTTTATGGCATTCATGCCGCCGCGCTTGGTAGTAATATTGCCGCAACGACGGACTTGTGAATGAAGATTACGCCTTGGTGCAACAGAGGGAGGTGTCACTAATAATGTAGCAAAGGTGAACCAACCCCCAACCGGAAAAAGTATTTAAAGATCAGGTAAACAGCTGTTACGCATTTGTAAACACTCAGCGGAGCTGGCAAACTGGAGCGACTCCGAGATCCGGGTGCTTCTGGCATCATGAGCAGAATCAAAAATCGCCTGTCTGTTTACTACGGGCACTTCCGTCTCATGTCTCTGTAACTCTGTACGTCAACAGCGTAAATACCCCCCCCCATACCCCCTTTATACCGCCATTGTGTAATTTTTTTATGAAAAGCACATGATTGAGCAACATTACGGCACAGTCTGACCACTTATGAACGACCAAAGGCTTCCAGATGCCGGCTCAGTTTTGTGGCAAATTGGCGGCAATGTTTTATAAAAGGGGCTTTAGTGAAATCAGCTAATTTTTAGATAGTTAAAACAACTCTCAAAAAGCTACTAATGCTTTAGAATGCTATAACTTCTGTTTGAAAACCTCTTCAGTTTGCATGAGACCTTTTATGGTGTTTGTTTCAGCTAAACTTCCATGGTATTAATGTTAAAGCTGCATTGTGTAATCTGCAAGCAAGCCAGGTATCGCTAGCTAATTTACACAAACACGTCTCAGAACTCTCACCCCTCCTGGCAGCTATAATCCAAGGCCATTTTTCCTCTTTACATCCAAACATTTTTTGTTTTCTGCTAGCTAGAAAGATGTTTTTCTTTTTGGGACGCTGGTATTTTTTCCTAAATTTGAAGTGGTAGCTGCCGGCTGTTGATCTTCTCTCACTTCAGGATGTTCTACTACAAAAAAGCACCAGTGCACATGAATTGAGGATCCAAGAAAGTGCGGAAATGCGGCGCTTCGGCAAGACAGACAGCTGGATTGTCCAATAGTTGCTTTTGGTCCAAAACGTGATTGTATGAGGTTTTTTAGACAAATGCGAGAGAACCACTTTATTAATTTCTTTTGGGGTTTTTTAATCATCACAATATATTTATAGCTATACTATGTTAGAATATTGTTACTGCTGAAATGCCTTTGAGCAAGACACTGAACTCCATATATTCTAGTGTAAAATTGCTACAAGTGGCCTAAATGGCTAAAAACAATGAAGGTTTTAGCAGAAAATAAAACTTGTGGAATGAGAAACGAATGTTTGCAACTCACTAATGACAAAAACCAGTCCTCCTTTTCAACAAGAAGGCATTATTCTTGATGAATTCATGTATTTGTTTCATCATCAGAACAGTGACAGCTAATGAGAGCCAGTGTTGTTTGGTGCCACTGGTTCTGTTTGTGCCCCCTCCCCTGTCAGTGAGTGGTCTCTGTAACAAAGAGTGGCGAGACCTCTACTGATTTTATGACATTCAAAGCCCATTTGGGTCTTCTTGAGGTTCGGTTTTATGGTTTAAAACATGAAACCACTCTTTGTTTCATGCCAGCTCTGAACTAGTTTTAGTGCTTTTGCTCTGCGTGTTTCCATGTCCTTTCTTTATTATGTTGTTTACTCATTAAGGAAGAGTTTTGTCCTGATGCTACGTGTTTGATGATCTTTCTGCAGGAGCTTAAAATGACAGATTTCTGGCTTTTACATGTACAAATTTGCACCTTGATAAAAATGATTCAACTATTGTTTTCTTGCATTTATACTGACTAAGCATGTAAATAACACAGATTATCTACTTTTTTAGTTTCTATGTATTTTAGAAACAAAAGTTGAGTGAATAACAAGAGAATTATCCACTGATGGTCTCTGAAATCACCTGTAATTTATAGCCTTTTATCTGTTAATCGTGTGCAACATGAACTGCCTTACTCCCATCTTTTTTCAAGAGTACAAAACAAGACAAACACACACAACCCTTCACACACACCGACCATCAGTGACAAGTCTCTTTGTCTACTAATGGAAACGCTGTGCTTTTTAGAGCACAGAAGTCACTCAGCAGTCTGAAGCTGACTTTACGTCTCTTAGCCAATATCTGAAAGACAACACTGGTGAGAAAGCAGCTCTGGAGCAGACCACCTGCTTCTGTCAGATGGCCCACTCTCACACAAACAGGTATTTTTAGTAGAGCAGTATTTGAATTCACTTCATTTGATTGGTAAATCACAGCTAAAGGACTAAATTCACACAGAATTCATTAGAACGCTCAGTGGGTTTTTTAACAGGCTGACACATTCACCAGTCAGACATCAGTAGTGATGTGAAATTCACAAACGAGTCGAATCTTTTGAACAGATCTTCACTGAACGAGGAGAACCTTGTAAAGAACCGTTCATGTTTTTGTATTAACTGTGACGTTTGAGGCTCGGAGGCCATTTTTAACGACACTGGCTCTTTATTTAAAACACCAGTGAGCATAGCAAAATGAACCCATCAGTTCTATCGGGGAGGCTAATTAGCGCAGCACACATAGGTGTCGCAACAAAGAGCGTCCCCAGACATAGTTCCACATGACATTTCATTATTGCAAAAAACCCATAAAAGAGCCAGTTTTTTTAACAGTTCTTTGCAGTGAACGACTCTCTAATGAACAGCTCCCTTCAAAGAGCCATAATTCCCATGTGCTACCTAACAAAAACACACAAATCTATCCTCTGATAATATGCTCTTTACTTGGTTTAATAAAGAATAAAACATGGAGTTTAAATGGACAGAACATTAGTCAGAGCACTGATATTTTACCAACAATGACATGGATCCTAAAAGACCTCTGAGCCTGACTTTGAGAAGATCTGAAGACTAAACTCTGTAGCTGATGTCATCCTTTCTCTGATACAGATATCTGCATGTCTCCAGGATTTAACTGATGGCTAGAACCTTCATTAACACAAATACTGATAAATATCTGTGATTGTTTTCTCAAAGTTTATAGGAGGCCTGGTGGTGGGAACATTTCACATCATGAGTTTTATAGATAAAATGAACTGTGGACATGTTTAGTCTTACTTGTTTTCTCCTCAGAAACGTATGTTTTGTTTTAGTCACAGTACTAAATTTTAATATCAGAAAAAGTGAAGCCTCAAGAATCATCATAAGTTTTTGTTTTAGGTATTTTCGTTTTCTGAGTCTCACATTTGACACATAAAACTTTAGTTAAATAAAAGTTATGATCTACACTTATGATGATCAGTTTTCATTTTGTTCCATTTGTTAAATAAAACGCCGTAGACATTCAGGTATTTATGCTCTACCACAGACTGGAACACATTTTGCTCTTAATCTTTTTTCTTCTCCTTTTCCAAAAAAAACAAGACTCAGTTTTGTGACTCAGTCCTTCCTTCCTGCTCTTTTCTTCTCCACCTTATGGGACTTTCCTTCATCCTCCTCCCTCACTCTGAGAGAGTTTGATACTTTCAGATTCTTTTCCTCATTTAATACTTTCCATTTAATCTTAACCCCTTTTTGTTTTACTTTTTAAAAATTGTTCCTTTAGATGTTCTCTAGTTTTAGGTTTAGATTAGTGGTCCGTCCCTCTACTTTTTTGTGTATTTTGATGAATTTGTATATCAGGTGTTTTCATTTGGTCTTCCATGTTTTGTTCATGACTTTGAAGGTTTATGGACAAGGCAATGATTTCTTTGCCTCAGAAATGCATTTACCGGTATTTATTGTTTAATTTTCTTTTGTTCTTTTTTTTAGAGCACTTTAAACCATGGTGTCATTTCGCTTTTGGGTCCTTATCTCAACACATTCTCATTAACTGACAGTAAATGAGTTTGACTTGATCAAAATAAAGAACTGAATAGGAAGAGTTTCAGTTGAAAAAATTACAAGGTTTAATTTGTTTTGTTCTATTTCCTGTCAGCTAATAATAATAATAATTTATTTAAATGTTTATTTTTTATATAAAATTTATTTTAATTTCCTAAAATGGATAAAAACAGGTGGATTTCAGTGTAGATCCAGATTACAGAGCTTTAGGAGGGACATGTTTTTATTAAAGGCACACTAGGCAGTTTTGACTTGTTTTTAGCACCCCCTAGTGTCCGTTTTAAATTTTTGCACATACTGGCTCAAAAAAAGTTTTAAAAATCTGAAAAATGTATTTAGTGTCCCTTTAATGAGGACTTTAAACAAAAACTTGACACCAAAGAACACTTAATTTAGTTTTTGAACTGTCAAATTAATATAAATAATTTAAGAAGATTTTTAAACCAATGCTGAAGTTAGTTTTTCTTTTAAAGATGAAAAATAATAATCACTAACAGACTGTGTTCAGAGAAATAAAGATTACTAAACAATGCATATTGCTGCCATCTTAAAATGGCTCCAATATTCTAAATCTCAGTTAATGCAAATGTTTTATGAACATTTTCACCCCAATAATTGTTCTTTCTGCTGTTATTTAGGCAGAAATATTATGAAGTTCCCCCCAGATTTGACCCTTGGATGCACCTAAAGTCATTTTTTTTATGCTGCTACTGCTTAAATGTACCCTTGTACATAACCATAAAATAACCTTGTAGGGTAAAAATCATTCAAAAATATTATGGAATGCTGAATACAACAAGTCCATAATCATGTCAGTGATGGCTCAACAGATTGTGAATGGGTCGCATATTAATTACTGCAGGTTTGAATCCCAGCTGGGTACTCCAGTTTCCCCATAAATCTCTACATGCCTGATATAGGTTAAATGTGTACGTCACTTTGGATAAAAGCATCTGTTAAGTGAATAAAGATAATTAGGTCTTAGGTTGATTCAGGTCTTTGCAATAATGATTCTCAAGCTTAAATCATATGTTTAAATTTAATCTGGAGGATTTTGTGGTGTCACCGTGTCAGACCTCTTTTTTAATTTATCAGAGCTAAAATACATCATTATATCATGATGTGTTTTGGGGAAGTGAGTTTGAACTCAGCTCAGGAATGAAAGTGAGAATCCACTGGCTTCCTATTTAGTTTTGTGTTGCTCATATTACTGATGCTGTGAAGTTATTTTTCCTACAGTCCTATGGTGGAGACTCTTTTACTGGGAGTAAAAAAAGTATCCACTATATTATTAATCATTAAATGATATTAGGGACACTACTTGGCTTAAAAGTTCAGGTTGGGGTTAGATGAGTTGCCAAACATTAGTGACATTCGTCCTCCTTTTTTCCTCCCCTCTGACCATCGTGGATCTCCTTCCTCCTGGCTCCCTCCCAGTCAGATCGTGGGAAGATACCCCTGCTTGAAAACAAAAATAAACAGATAAATAAAACAAGATAACATGAAAAAAACAATAAAAACACAACTGCAGAAATCCATCCAATCAGCACTGAGACCAAATTTAGACGTGGATGAGAAGTTTGATAGTCAAACTTGGAAGTCTCATCATGTGGTGTGTGTTTGTGCAAAGGCTTAGGATACCAAACATGTTCAAAGTCACTTATAATAATGCTACAGTCAGCAAAAAAAAAAAAAAAATATATATATATAGTTAAGATCCTCCTTCAAAACAATCGATTTACTTAAAGTACATGTTACTTTACTCTCTGTCAGCTGCTCTGTGCTTTGCAAAACTTGACCGCCTCAGTGCTTGTGTTGTCTTGAAATCTTAAAGCAATAATTCAGATTTTTTTAACATGTTTATGAACAATTAATGATTTCATTACTACTGTTTTCATGCTAATCTAATCTGAAGAAGCAGAAGTTTCAGAGATATTCTTGTACATTTATATTTAACTCCTTGATTTCAAGCATTTGGACATGTGTTCACATCCTGACACTGGTAGAGGGAAACCTATAAAATGTCAAACATAATCATAGTTCACCACCACCAGCCCCCTTCATGACCCTGAACAGCACAATCTGGTTTCTTGAGTTAATATAATAAGTGAAAATCAATAAATAAAAGTGAATGCATCATTCTAATTGATTATTATTTTCTGTTCTGGAATTTATAAAACTAAGTATAAAGGCTACGCATGTGCAGAAGACCCCTAAGGAAACAGGAAGTACATCCAACAATCTTTTGGTCTGGTATAAAAAGTGAGAGAACATTTTAAAACTACACCTAAATGCAGATTACACACAGCACGTATGTATAAAGATTGTTTAGTTTAATTTTGGTTCTTATAATATATTTTGTGATTCTAATCTTCTTTCTCTTCCTGTGAGACTGGTGGGGCAGCGCCCCCTGTTGACAGGTCACCACTGCTTCACACTGGATGCTGTTGTGTGGTTGCGGTGCAATGCGGTCTCCGCAAAGACAAAAAAAACAGTCCAATCAGAGCCTGTCTGGTACGTTTCCGGTGTGGTTGCAGAGTAAGGTTAACTTTCCGCAACTAGTCCATTTTTCCCAGACACCTCAAGCGGATTTTCATCAAGTTAAAGAAATTACATATGCCAGACAGGAAGTGAGATGCTAGCTGGCAAGATGCTTCTGGTATTTTTCAAAATAAAACCCGTGTTTTGTTTTTCCCTCGTCCTTTTTTCATTATTAATGACAGGGATATAATTTCACATTGTACGAGAGTTCATTTAAATTTTACAATTATTAATTTGAAATAAGTGGAGCTTTTGTTCAGCCTTGTTTATTCACATATAGTTGTTACCAAGTGAACTCGCCTGAACCTAAGGTTTGGTGCTCTCGCAGAAAGTACCGGAGACGTTCAGTAACAAAACAGCAGTCGATGTGGGGTCAATTTTTGCAGTGTGGTACAACCACATTCGGTTAAGAGCTAGTTTTTAATTGATCTGAAAATGATCTGCCCACAGACACTCAAAACAAAAACGTGCAAATACCTCCCACCCTGCTTTGAAAGTGTTTAACTAATGAGAGGTAAAACATGAATTTAAAAAAAGATAATAATGCATAAATGTAAAAGAAAACCTTGCAAGATCTGTGTTTTGTCAGTTTTTTCATCCGGTGTAGTGAATCACTCTGACATAGGTGGATGGGAAGAGACCCCCACAAGCAAAACACTAACTAGAGTAATGGTGCTTCGTGTGAGAGTGTGTGGATGAGAGTTTCTGTGTGAACAAGCGGTGGGGAAAGAGGGGGCGTCATGGCTAGAGGGGAGTGGGGCAACTTTCCAGAGAGAGAACAGAAAACAGGAACAACAGAGATGAAGAGGAGGAAACAAAAAGGAGGAGGGTTGTATGTGGGATAAAAGTGAAATATGACTGTAGGTCTGAGTGTAAACACTGAGGCAGTGTGTGAGCGTGTGCGGGGTCGCGGGGATTAAAACCAAGGATGATTAAAATGATGGAGAGAAAACAGGAAGCAGAAAGTGAGCAGAGAGGTCGTGTCCTCGTTTCTCTTCGTCCACTCAGCCCTCTGTTTCTCTCTCACACAGGGAGGTAGTAGATGATAACACACTTTGTGAAGTTACCACAAACTGCCCCTTAACCTCTATTTAACACACATTTCATGCCACATCTGTGCCCACATGCGCTGCAAGAATCCATAACCCTTCAAACCATCAGCACACACAAACATAATACACACTCACATCACATAAACAGTCAAACAGATACAAATACTTCAACCATTAAAGCAAGCACCTAAATACACACACCAGGAGCCAAGCTCAACAAGAACAACCAGCCTCACACACACTCGCTGAGCGCCTGTGTTTATAGAGGCCTCGGACTGTGGACGAGGGGATTTCCAGCCTGATGTTGCACAGCTGCAAAACGACGCCCAGCGCACTGCCATCCCGACGCAGAGTGATGACCTCATCGGATGGGAGTGGCCAAGAAAACAAATCACGCACGTCGGGAAGCAGAATGTTCTAAGCTTCATACTGGGACAACTATGCAGAGAAAAACAAGAGAGTTCTGAAATCTTTTAGGCTTTGAATTTGGTTCATCTTCAGTTTATGAAATATGATGAACGTTTAAAGCTAATATTTTAGCCAAAACTATTTCATAATACTGTTTTGGAAGCTAATGAAGCTGGAATAAGCAACTTTTTAATTTTTTCATAGTCTTTATTGCTAGTCTTATTATAGTCTTTATCAAGTAGGCAGCTAATATAAATGAAGATCATTTTCTTTTCTGATATTTTGTTTATTTTTTTCAGCTAAAAGCGGGTGGGCTTTAAGCTTATTCGAAATTAATATTCTGCTAAATAAATGCTAATGCATAATACTTTCTGCACGTAACTTTTCTCAGACTGAATGGATGCTGGGATTAAATCACTCATAGTGATCAGCGCGGTCATTTATAAAGCTATTTTCAGCAACATCAATACTAAAACTACTGAACACAGTTGTTACAATTATTCACTGCCTGGGTTGCCAAATAGTGAAAAATAGATAACAAACCTGCATTAGTTTGTATGTAAACAAGAGCAAGTGGAGATTTTTTTTCTACATTTTTTTCTTTCTGTCCTTTAAATCAGAGCAACAGGTAGTTTCTATTAGCCTGTAAAACATTATTTTCTCTGCTGCTGCTCAGGGGCGGTTCTGGGGAATGGGGGGAGTCCAGAGCAACTGTAATTGAATTGCTGTTATTATATTGCTGTAATTACACACTAAAATATTGAAATACTTAAAGACAATATTTGTAGTTTTTTGTTATTTTAGAATGTACCCCTCTTAAAAAGTAGCTGGCCACAGCCTGGCTCCCCTCTAATGTTGGTCTAGGACCGCCACTGCTGCTGCTTGTGTAAAGTTACTGTTGGATTAAGTTGCTGTATCCTTCAGCCACCACAAGAGGAGCTGTAACCCCCTCTTCTCGTGCTAAAGTTGTTGCACACAGTGCGTGTGCTAAATAAAACTAAGAAAAATGTATAGAAATTAAAGTAGGATTCTTCATAATTCTCTTTAAATGAATGATGATGATTTAACATACGTCATGAAATACAGGGGTTTTATTCGTTTGGTTTTGCAGAAATTAGTGGCTTTTTATGTTTTATAACCCACCCTAACACACTACAAACAATTTAGATGACTAGTTTTTAGTTAGTTTTGTGATGTGTTGGTTTTATGCACAAGAGCTGAGTTTTAGTTTTGTTTGAAACTTTGTCAAACTAAAAAAAAAGCCATAATTTGCCTTATCAACCTAGCCTAGTATACTAGACCTCAGTTCTGCTCTGCAGACTTTGTACCAAGCTACTATCACCCAGCACTGCCACTAAAAAATGTTCAAGAATAATAAACCTTTGAGAGCAATTCACACACTTAAACCAGTAACCTCTTGAGAAACTCACAAAACAAATCAGTACATACCTTTTTAAGATAAATAAAGAACTCGAGTCGCACCATCTTACCCCTGGTGCACATTTACAAACAGACTTCTGTGGCTGAGGGGAGTAAACCGCACAAAACCAGACCTTTCTAAGCCCTAGTCCCAGTGTTTGGCCCAGAGTTTCCCAGGTCAGTAAAGTAAACTCATTATAAATGAGGACGCTTCAGACAGAGTTATAGGTGAAATGGGAGAATGGGAATAACTTATTTAGTTATTGTCCATTGAGTTTTCTGTTGAAGGATTTGTAGATGATTCTCACCATCCCTGTCAGCAGGGGAGGTGTTTTTACAGTCTCATAAATCCCTGTGTGGCTGTGACATTTCAGAAGGATTTCCTTCAACAATTATTAGCTGGGAATGACTGAAAAGATTTGACAACAGATGCGGAGTTGGTGGACATTCTGAGACTGAACATTCATTTGAAGGAAAGTTGTTAAAATAGGAGATAAGGCAGAAAAATGTGTGTTTTTTCATTGTGGATGCAAACACAGAGCAGGTCTGCACGTCGGCCAGCCAAGTCCTCTTTTCATTTCTCATCTTGCACAAGCCAGTGTTTCTTGGACTTACTCAGCATGTTGTTATAAAGCCTTTCATTCGCTGCTCTGCTGTTTGGTTTTCGACACTGCGCTGCAGAGCTGCCAGAAACAATTTAACGACTCACATATGTCCAGCGCTGGCTCAACATGTTCACTTCAGATTCACATTGTGTGCAACTCAGACCTGATCATCATCTGTTTCTGCTCGTTTTACTGGACATTTTGGAAAAATACATGCCTGTGATACAGCTCCATGTCTGAAGGACGGTGCTGGAGAAATTAATTAATTTGCATGTTTAAATTTGTTACTTCCATCCAGCGTACTGCTTTCAAACTGGTCAAGTTTGATCTGCACCACCTTTAATTCCATACCTCTTATTGAAACAGCTGATTTATTGAAATTGTAAACCATTTCAAAACATTTGACAAACTGTGACATTCATTCTTTTTCTGAAAGGTTTTTATGTTTTTCAATCTTTTTGCTCTTGTTTTTTTGCAGCTGTGTAAAAAAAAGTCTTTCTTACTAAAGTGACAAGGCCACATGTAATACTACATCAGGAAATTTAGTTTATGTGCCGTTCTTCTTGCTCTTTCCATCAGCCACTAATTTCCACAAGTTGACAGTCCATGTGTTCAAAGGATTTCTGAGGGATGGAAATAACCACCTTCAAGTGGAAACAGACTCAGCAGGTTGGAAAGTGGGTGCTGCAGAGAGGTTATTTCCACAAACTGTGACAAAGTGGCTGTTAGAATCAGCCATGTATGACGCTTTAAAGGTCTCCATAGGAGGAATATCCTCGTTAACCTCCAGTTTCTTTAAAAAGGTGATTCGGTGGCCAAGAAGACTGTGGCTGCACTGGGGAAATTCCAAATGTGAGTTCATTTAGGACTTAAAAAAATAAGAAATAAGCGTCTCTGTAACGTTTCCAAATGGATCGTGTTCTCCTGTGCAGATCAAACTGCTGCCTGGATGCCAGAAGTTTTCCACACCAGAGCGTTTAGCAGCCATTAGCAGGACCGGCCAACGCAATGATGGATGGGATTATTTGAGATTTTCATGGAGCCCATTGGTGCTGTTGGAAGAGCACACTACTGGGTAGCAGTAAGGCTATCGCAACATCTAAATGTAAAGCTTTAAATTTGGAAAAAAGTTCAGATTTTTGTTCTGTCTATTGAAAGCTGAACCAGCTCTTTATATCCTAGAATTAATTTGGCATATTGCTAATAAATCAAAGCAAAGATATTCAGAGACATAATTAATCTTCATTGTTATCCTTTAAGGCACACTATGTAACTTTTTCAATTAAAAAAACAAAAACTTTTTCTTGAGCCAATATGTGCTAATATTGTGTTTGCAACTTCTGAGTCTCTGGTTCGCTGCCCTGAAGTCTCACAAAGTCACGTATCTTGTGAGGGTTAGGTCAACCCAATGTGGCTAGCTGTTATGCTAGCGCCGGAGTGTTTTTAGCTCATGATTTCTGCATTTTTCTATCTCTCCCTGCTTGAACACAGCTGATTTCTTTGAATGAGTGAAGAACCGCTCCAGTAGTAAGCAATGAAGGCTGAGGAGACGTTTCAACAGTTAGATTTAGGTATTTCTGAGAAAGACATTGCTAACTTTTTTTACAGCAGTGATTTAAAACAGACACTAGGGGGTGCTAAAAACAAACCAAAACTGTGTAGTGTGCCTTTAAGTATTTTTAGCCTTTAATGTTTTAGCAAAATAGGACTGGTTGTTTATTAATATCATTTATTGCTTTGATACTTTTAGAGATTAGATTGTTTTCCAGCAGCGGATCAGAAAAAAATCAGATGATAATCAGGTAACATAACAGGTTTGTTTGATTGTTGTTTGCTGTTATTTCCAAGCGAACTGCTTCTGAGTTGAGTTGAAACCTAAAAAGAGAGGAATGCTGTTTTTCCTGACTGTTCCAGGAACTAACAGAGACTGTCCTCCGTTCTGATCTTTTTAAAGAATAACCCAAATACTTGACCCAGTCAGTGGTTTGACCATAATTCTCAGCTGTTAGTGGAAAAAGGAAGATTGGAAAAGGAAGCAGATTGTGTTTTACAAAACTAAATATGTGTGACTGATCAATCGCAAATGCCTGTACATTATGTTTTTAATTAAAGGGGTGGTTTTGTCAGAATCTATTTTTTTCAGGTTTTCATAGTTTCTAATAGGTCCCCCTGAGCCTGTCATGTAGGACAAACATGAAAACTCTCTGTTCCCTGGTTATTTTATAAAAACAGAATTTCTAAGAAATGAAACTTTAAAATGCAGATGTGCATTTGTGCGCGGTTTGACGTCACAACGTGTATTCGCTGAGATGGTAACGCCTTTCGGTCCGCCCAACTACTAGCTTTTGTTTTTTTTTTTTTTTGATAATTTAATAATAATAATGCATCAGTTTTATATAGCGCTTTTTAGGTCACTCAAAGACGCTTTACAGAGTTGCATTATTCATTCACACAGTCATTCTCACCGGTGGTGGTAAACTACGACAGACGTCTGTAGCCACAGCTGCCCTGGGGCAGACTGACAGAAGCGAGGCTATAAATGTACTGACATTTATTCATTCACTAGTTCTTATCTTGCAGCTTTATGTTCAAATATTCATTTTCTGACATTCAGTGCTTTTTATATGCACATCAGAAAACCACTCTATTGCCTTAAATCGACTGAAGTCTTTTTTTTTTTCAAATGCATAAACACATTAGTCCAGCTGAAGACAAACTGGATCTAATGGATGATTTTGTCTTGTAGCATCATCAAATATGCTATAGCCTCTGAACTTTGACCCCTGTGACCATCACAAACAATAACCATCTTTTTCCCAATAACTTGGAATAAAATGACTCTTTTATTATGTTTTAACCTGAATCAAGATTTCTACAGGTGTCCAACTGTCCACTTTCAGGTGTCCACTCCCCAGATGACCTCAACTGGACGCTAGCTGTGTAATAAAACACTCTTTAAAGATGTCTCTTCTTTAAACCCAAAGACTGGTTTCAAACTGTAATCTCTTGTTTACAGAACATTCTCTACACATTGTCCTATCTTCAGGGTCATTCACACATTCACTCAAAGTGGTATAATGTGTTCCTCCTGTTTCAGGATTATTTTATATAAACATTAAAGCAGAACTCCGGAGGATTTCATCAAGAGAGAAGTTTTTGAATCTAGCGTCCAAAGGCTCCTCCTCAAAACATCTCGACACGCGCGTCCGGTCGCGTGTGCGCGCGTGCACGCGGCGCATATACTTCGGACATGAACTGTACCGCTCAATGTGTAGGGTTTAATCACTCACAGTTCACAATCTTATTCCAACAATACTACGAGGGTCTGATGAGCCCTCTCTGTCCCTGCTGCTTCTGATATTAGCTCTGTTAGCAGAGAGCTGCTGCTGGACTCTGAAGCTGAACTTGACTCGGCCCTGGATGAACTTTCTGACCAAAATAAACGCATAATCCTGTCAAGCCTTGCCATTCTGTGAGGTGAAAGGTTTAAAATAAAAATAAATCCATCTTTAGCTGGAGAATGGGTAGATTTTTAGTAGAAATGAGCTGTGAGTCCTCAGTGAACGGCTGAGACGGCAGAGAAACACACGGAGCGTCCTGTACGACAGCGCCCCCTACTGGTACAGGTTTGGTTGATGCGCGTGCATGTTGAGAGAATGCAGACATTTGAATTTCATTGGCTGAAAAATGTCGGCGGCAAGAAATAATGGAAAGGGGTCTCTAGGAGGAAGGAGGGTCTTCATCAGAATGACAGATGTTGTGGAACTCAACCCATAGATCATAGTTTAGACCTGAAATATCATTTAAAACATTTAGAAAACTTTGATACAGAGAAAAATGCTCCAGAGTGCTGCTTTAAATCATCTGTTTTTCTATATTTCTACCTTGCTAAGGTTAAAAGTCAATGTTATTTCACATTTACTTATTCAGGAAATATGGTTTAAAGATCTGAGTCACGTGACTTGTTAGAACCTCTCTGATAGGTCCACCTCACCACTCATTCCATCTTAACCTTTCCACTTCCTGACACACGTCAGTTCTCGTTCAGCCAGTGACGAGAGGAGACGTGCAACGTTTTTCTCTGCTACACGGTGTTGCCTCAAGGTTGCCGGCCTACCCTTGTTCAGGTCTCAAGCCCTGTTTAAGGCCGATGTTCACTTCTCTTCCCTGAAGTCAGACACCACCTGTCTGCTTCTCCTCACCCAAAATGGGGAAGAAAACTCCAGCTGGTGCTGCCGATCAGAAATGGAGTTACTAATCCGCATCCGAGGACAATCTCCGTGGCCCACGGAGGTCCCCGACCTCCACAGGCGTCCGACCCAGACCGAGGGGGAACCTTCCACCTCCACGCCGTCCCATCTGACTCTCCGACGGGTTCGATCCAGGAGCGGCTACAGTAAGAACTCCACATTCTGGTAACATGAGGCCTACTTTGATAAGTACAACTCCACACGTAACTTATCACACCAAAGTAGCTCTACCTTTTTCCCTCAGTAACTAAAACTCCCTTTTAGGTAAACGCCCTAGTTTTAAAACCACCATGAGACTCAGGTCGTTAATCGTTATTTTAAAGATTCAATTAGAACACAATACCACCGTGTTGACAAATGCTAAACAACCTGCCTCTGCTAACTGTTATAATTGTCTGTCTGTCTTTTTGATATAATAAACGTATAAAGTCTAATTTCTATGACTCAGACTTCTATCCGTCAATAAAAAGGTACTACTAACTCCCTGTAATTAAAGAATCTAGAGAAATATTCCCGTACAGATAGTGAGCGAAGGTTTCGAGCACACAGCTTCGTTTAAGACCGACAAAACTCAGCTAGTGACCTTACGGAAGATGTATAATAAACCCCAGGTTATATAACATTACAGTCTGCGTGTAAATGACTCACTCAGTCGAGGTGAGACTGGCTGGGTGCTCCTCTCCCGGGAGTGAAGAGATTGCAGAAGTGGAATTACATACAAATCAGTAGCGATAGAAGATGGCAGCAAAAACAAACAAACAGCTTGCCGGCGCAGGGTAACGAAGACGCCTAGGAAATTTGTGTCCGATGGAAGCATTTAAAACAAGCGTTTTTAAACGTTAAGAAAACAACAGAACGCCAACATGTCGCCAACTATCGTAGTGGAGTAGAGCGAACTTCATTTGAGAGTTTGATTTTGTAACGTACATGTACACTAGGATAAAGGCTCCCAGTTCATTAACATAAGATTGATCTAGATCGACTTAGATGCGCATGTAAATGCACTGAGTGTAGACTGTTAACCGATGTTTAAAAACCCATCACGATTGTCTTCTTAGAGTTGTTCTCAGTGACATTAAAGATGAATGGAAGTTTTACTTGCCTTTGACCAACTGCTCACCAAAATTACATTTTCCTGAAAGAAAATAAACACATTTTACATCTAATAAATACAGTTTGAAAAAAGTGAGACTCTAATTGGACTTTATTTAGCCTGAAGTTGGGACACATGCTCTGTAGGTAATATTGAAACTCCTGGTCCAGGGTGTGTGTCTCTGAGTCACATATTTTCTCTTTAAATTAAAGCAATAACACACCACAAATTCCAGAAGTATGCTGTATGAACCCTCTGCTGTCACATTGCTGATTAATGATGTTAAGTGGTTTTGCAAGACGGTGAAAATCACCATCTGCAGATATGTTTTCTCCCACTTGAAGTTCAGTTTGGTGCCTGTGTGGCTGAGCATCCCAAAATTTCACCGCAGATTTAGCAGAGTGACGCTGAACCCAAATCCAGGCAGTATTGACTGTATACGATAAATCTAAAGACTTTTCTTCACAAAATCAATACAAAAAATAATTTTTACCATGAAAGTTCAAGGACAAATTGTTGAAATGTGTGTAAACTCAAATTGGGAGAAAATTCATTCCCAGTTTTTCAGTATTTAATATTATTATAATTTACTGAATATAAAAAAGGAGACGAGCAAAGAGACAAGAATGAAGCCTGACCAGAGTTGATGAATTCTCTAGGAACACGTGGACTCACAAGAATTTCCTCTCCTCCTTTTCTTCCAGTTGGTCTTAACATTGAAATGTGCTCCCACATACAGTAAAAGTGACTCAAAGCTCAGTGACTCATCAATTCTCTAAATATCAGTGTCAGCTGGGTAGGGCTGAACATTTGGTGTAATTATGCAAACATATTTAAGCTTCGAGAATCTCACAGTTTAGTGGTTGCTTTATACAAATTACCTGACTTAAATTCGCCTGCAACAATCAAGGGATTATTCTAAACTTACCCAGCAGCTCCTTGTAGCTTTATGAGCTCATGTCAACATTGCAGCATGTTCTCTAAATCGTATAAGCATGTGTTGTGTAAGTTTAGCATGCTAAACAATACAGACTGTGTTTAGATCACTTATAATCCCTGAATCCAAATGAAATCATTCAGAACCACATCCTCAGGGTTTGGACTCACATTAGCTGAAAGCAGACTTTAAACTGTCACCTTTCAGTAAGTATCTGTATATATGTCAGTGTTTATGAACTGTACAGATATGGTTCCAGTTTAAAGCAAATGTAAGAGAAAAGAAAGGTGTGTCACCTCCTCTTTCTGAAAACAGATAATAAAATATTGCTGATGTTTGAACATGTTTTAAAATCCAAAGTGGGAAAACATTGAGTGAAACTGGTAATAGAAGCATCTTTAGTGTGTGCTGAAGATATGAGAAGGCCTGTAACCTCTGCTGTGTGGGAAGGGGAGTGACGGCACTAAAATGTGACTGAGATGAAGCGTGACGGGACTGACGGCAGTGGGAGTCTTTATTATTAACAGCAGCTAATAAAACCTCCGCTTTATTTCTGTCCTTCTCCAGCAGATTCTGTATGTACACACCTCATATCAGTGACTTCACAAGTGGGATTTTAAAATATGAGGAGGCCAAAATTTTACAATAAACTCAGAAAAATGTCAATAAGTCATAATAATCATATCAAATAAATTGTATTCATAAAACAAATGCTTTTAAAGGCACACCATGCAACTTTTTCATATTTTTAAATCTTTTTCTTGAGCCAGTATGCTAGCGCCGGAGTGTTTTTAGCTCATGATTTCTGCTTTTTTTTCTATCCCTACCTGCTTGAACACAGCTGATTTCTTTGAATGAGTGATGAACCGCTCCAGTAGAAAACAATGAGGGCGGAGGAGACGTTTTCAACAGCAGTGACGGCTGGTGACATTTTCTTTGGTAGGGCGCATTTTTGCAAGTCAGTTTTCAGATGCGCAAAAAAACACATCACCACTAGGACAGAGAATGAAGTAAAATATTTTCATCTGACTGAAAATGTTGCTGGCAAAAATTCCTACCACCAATTCACTAAAAATGTGGAGCAGTTAGGTCTAATTCTACACATCAAACAGTAAAGAATTGAATTGAATTGAATTTTATTAACGTGTCATGCACAATAAGTGCCCAGCCCGTACGGGCTTATATGACACTAAAAACACAAAAGGGAAATGGCCATACATTTACAAAACAGGAACAAAACCAGTAATTTACAAAACAGGATATAATACACTTTGTCTACAGACCCACGCTTTCTCTATGAGTTTAGCCAACAAAAATACTTCTTTGTCAAAAAGCCAACCTAACATTTCACCATCTGGTAACAAAACAAATCAGGGTTTTTACACTGGATTTTTTCAAACATAGACATTCTTAGATCATTATACAATGGACAATAAAACAAAAAGTGAAACTCATCTTCAACAACATTTAGATCACATAAAACACACAGACGTTGCTCCTCCAACACCCCTTTGTAACGCCCCACCTCAAGAGCAAGAGGCAAAACCCCAAACAGCTCGCAGTTGTGCACAAAGAGATCGCTGCCTTCTTTTTAAATTACATTCCACATAAGGCTCTGTAACAAAATTATCTTTAAATTGAACGAGTCTTCAAAAGGAGACCTTAGAATAATATAAATATAATCAGACACAAATAATAATAATGCTGTAATAAAACAACCACAATGTGGTCACAACAGAAGTAAGAGTTTCAGGGAAAAAACAACCTGACCTAAACAAGGTGAACAATTCTGCTCGTAATAACACGTTCTCTCAGCACCAGGCGTCAGATCCTGAACATGAAAATGCATTTACCGGTATTCTAAATCCTGAAGGTCCACAGCCATACAGTTTAGATCCAGCAGCAAGAGTTGATGAAAACAAGCTAAAATGAGATCAGATTAAATCAAATATCTAGACTCGTGACTGAAATAAACTCTGACACTAACCTTCAGTGCATGCAGGCACAGATGGTCAGCCTGGTCTGAACTGGGACCCGGTCAGAAATGACCCAGTCCCAGACCCGGTCTGAACTCTGCAATGCATAAACCAAATGACTCACCGACTGTGGAGTTGATTAAATCAGGACACGATATGGAATCAATCAGCTGGGTTGTCACAAGTTGTCAAGAAGGATTCTTTGAAAAAATATTTAGCTTCCTCCATGATAAAAACTTCCTTTCCCTCTGCGAGCTACTTAGAGCTTCCAGGTCAACGTCCTGATCTCCGGTCTTCTGCGCGTGCTTCAGTCGCTAAATTCTGTGACCCAAGGTTCTCCTATACTTTGTATTGAAGGGGGTTCCAGTGCGCATGCACCAGTGCACCATAGGTCTGGTAAAGATTTGTGCGCTCGAAGCATGAGCAGAAGACCCCCCCAAAAAATGGTAGTAAAACATATTACCTTTCGGTCTGGTAAAAAAACCGTAGCGCCCCTATTGACGGGCCGCCATTGTTCAACAGTTAGATTTAGGTGTTGCTGAGCAGACAATGCTAAGTTTTAATCATAAAACAAGCCAAAACTGCATATTGTGCCTTTAAAGTCTATAAGTGAAAATATTTTAAACTCAGTCACATTTAATTATAGTGGTTGAAATGTCTTACTTTAAATTTTGAAATGTATTGTGATTTAAATTCACATGATTTCTAAGGTCTTGCAGCTCAAACAGATGATGAGATAAACTACTTTTGTCTTAATAAACCTAAGGAGTGTCAGAGTCTGACTGTCCTTTTCAATAAGCTGCAGATGTTAGCTTTAGCTTTAGCATGAGCGTGCTCCAACAGCTTAGCTTATAATCATTTATAGATGCAGCGCATTATATTGCATGCAGTACATTATATTTAGCAGAGAAATAGTTCACTGCACTGGATAGTGAGCAAGTGAACATTTTAAACACAGCTTTAGTTTTCAAACAAAAACACTAAAAGCTCAACTTTGGTTCAACAGTTATCCTCACGTCCAACTTTAATTAAGTTTATTTCATTCAAAATAAAACAGTAAAAAAAAACAATAAAATATACATAACAAAAAAAATCACATTTAAATGAAAAGGAGCAGAATGAAGAAAACATCTTACAATTCCTGCCCCCATTTAACCAAAGAAAATAATCTATACATTCTTAACTCACTCGAACAATTCAAACTGGTTTTCTAGTCTTTTCTGTTAATCTGTATCTTCCATGTTATGTTAGTGTCTTCAGATGGTGTTGTGCTCTTTATGTTTAGCATTTCTGACATCACAGGAATAAATAGTAAGCTGTTTTGCATTCTGACTGTTATATTATTATTAAGTTCAATGTTTATATTTTATCATAAACTTTTATATCATTTAATAATAATTTAATCTAAGTATAACTGTATATATTATAATTTAAATACAATTAAATATTCTATTCAATTTATTGTAAATGTAATTTCCTGAAGCCTGAGTCGCGTTTTTTAAGCTCAGACATTTTTCTGTCCTTTTTTAAAAGCTTTATTTATATGTTGACAGGAAAATGAAAACAGAGCCTGAGCTTCCATGAACTGTGTTGCACACCTGGTATTTATTCTCAGCAACAATCTGCAAAGCATGTTATGCAGATTTATGGTAAATTAAACACACTGGCTTTAATTCATGACACAAATACAAACAGGACTGGTCACCTTACAAGAATGCATCATTATACCTAAATCACAGCATATCCGCTCCAGTTTCTTGTATTTTCTCTGGCAAAGACCTTCTTTGGCGCATCATTCTCCCATGAAGCCCAGCCACAAGCATTTATTAAGACCTGCAACAACGTCTGACGCCCGCAGAATAATGGTTGATCCTCTCCTGCAGAGTGGGAAAGCTGGACAGCTCTGAAAAGCTCAGACAGCAGAAAAAAGAAAACAGATGGAAATATAGAAGGAAACCTGTAATGCAATTTTCAAAAGGGAGCTTGAATTCATCTGGTAAGTCTCTGGAAAGCAGAGCGAGGCAAGCTCCAGGGATGAAGCTCTCCTTTGTGTAAACTTTCCGCTGCATGAAAACAGCATCGCTTTAATTTCTGTTTGAGAATCCAGGAGGAGCTGTGGTGGAAAAGTTTGGGGCAAGTCCCGAGCATGGTTTTGATTTAAAGTTATGAGGTACTGCAGGAAAGGTTTGCCAGAGGTTTTTTTTTTTTTTTTGCACATTCATAATTCTGGCCTTCACTCAGCACTCAGTCTGTTTGAATACCTCAGAGAAGGAAAGACAAAGACGCCAAATGAGAAAAGCAGACCAGAGACGGAGAGCTGAAACATTTCTCACTGGTGAATTTAAACAAACCAGTAAAACAAAAGGAGGAGGGGTCTTCAGTTTAAAGGGACTAGGGGCAGGATTTGTGGAAAAAAATAAGCATGCATGTTCAGTTTTTTAAGTTTATGGGTGACGATGAAGCATTTTAAATAAAAAGAATGAGGCCACCCATGTCTTTCCTGACGTCTCCGGTGTGCATCGGCCTGTAAGTGTCCTCATCGGTTTGAAGAAAACTTTAAAGGACATTTAGTTTTACAACAGAATTTAAAAAGAATAAAACCAAACTAGATGATCCTAATGTCTGTCCTCCTCACAAACGCCTTCCTGCTCAATTTAAAAAGTTTTCATAAAGTAATTGTATAATTTACTCAATAAATAAAAAAGTAATTTTAACAAGAGAATCTGATTTGATAACATTACATTTGCAGCCTTGCCTGAGATGAAGCATGTCACTGAATCAAAGGAAAACAGAGAACATGTCGAGGTGTTGTTGGCCTGTGCTCCTCTAACATGGAAGGGTTACATGTAAAGAGGTGTTTTGTTACAAGACACAGGAACACAGATGATGTGTGAGTCTGAAGTTTAGAGGTCAGCTGTTTTTTTGTTTAGTTTATACGTTCTTTTTTTCAGACATGTATATTTTTTTGTAAGTTTTTACCTTGACATGTTTCGACTGCTCCTGCGGTCTTCATCAGAAACATGTCAAGGTAAAAACTTACAAAAAAATATACATGTCTGAAAAAAAGAACGTATAAACTATTTGGAAAAGAAGACATAATGAACACAGTAAAGTGTTTTTTTGTTTGTTTCACTTGTTTGTTAAAAATAGAAATGATCATTTTTATGCATTTAACTAAATATGCTCTAGAGTAATTACACTTAATGAGAAAGTTTCACCTAATTCTTAGATTTTAATTCTTATTTGAAGTATAAGTCTGCCTCCAGTGACTCTGTTAGACACAGATCTGTCTCATTGTTACATGTACTGACAGTTTAAACATCTTTGGCTGGTTTCTCCCAGACAACCAATAAATGTTGCTGCTGTTTCTCTCTCATATCTTCTCTCTGCAGGCTGCGCGCCACCTGCTACGGAGTTTTAATATTCAGTTTAACACCTGCAGGCATGTGCTGGTGTGAGCGTTCTTCATAAACTGCGTGGGAAGACAAGTCCACAGACAAATATTTGGCATAGAATGAATTTTTGCTGATTAGCCTGCACAGATTGTTTTCGTTGTTTGTTTTAAAAGTCAGAAATGTTCTTTGGTTTGAACTCATAATCCAGTTTTAGCTTTAAATGTCACCTTGCTCAAATAATCCTATGTGCACCCCTGGTTATAACTCAGTTTTACAGATGTTCAGCTAAAATGTGTTTACACTTACTGAGAGATCTAGATTTGACCAAAACTCCTATAATTCTGTCATTTATAACATCAGGAGATTTCAGTGTTAAACTCTGACATTAAAGGCAGCAGGTGAAATGCATTCTGGGAAGCGTAAGCCTGAATTCTTTTTGTTTTAATCAGTTGTGTCGTGTTGCAGCTTTGCTCACAAATTACACAGATTTATATTCAACAGATGATCAGGTTGAATTTGTTTGAAATCTAATCCTGGTTCAGGATTATTTGGTTGATTTCTGTTTAAGAATTAAAGTATTTGATTGGATCTAAACCCAGCAACACTCTTCTGATGCATTTTCATACACATTACTTGTTTTTTTCTACACGAACACACACTGAGGACCAGACGGAGTGTGTGTTCTAGTGAGTTTAGTGTTTGTCTCTCAGTGGGGACATAGCTAAACTTGGCTCTTTGGTATCCGAGGTGAAATCTTCTCATAAGGCAGCGCCGCCAACCGTCTCATCACCAGGAAGATTAAACATTTCATTAAAGTCAGTCCCAGGAGATGGAAGGAGGAAGATGTGCAGCAGAAGAAAATGATGTGCTAATAAAAACTGAACTGAACAATATTGGTTTAATTAAATATTCCAGACAGGCTCCACCCAAAATGAAATAAAAAATTTTCTCTGCTCTAAAAGCACACAGTCTGGTGTATGGGAACGATGACTCATGATCATTTTTGATTCCCTTAGAATTTAGTAAAATGTCGCTGGTCTTGTTGCCCCCTCTCCACCTCCACTAACCCTTGATATGCAGCAAGCAGCTCCAAATCATCTCTGCTGGCCACAGAAACCACAATGAGAAGGCATATAAACAAATGATGATCAGGGTAAGTGACCAGTACACAAACCACTGGAAAGTCCAGTAAAATAACCTGACATGCAGTAGTTTGTGTACTTTTAGCTTCTTGTCTTCATGCTTTTATGTTGAAGGTTCAGTTAAGAAAGAAGTTTATTTTTTATCATTTATATTTAATCTGCTGTTATCTGAAAGGAGCAGGGGGCAGGACGAAGAAACGAAACATGAGCGAGGCGCCCGGCGCTGCGAGTATCTGGAGCACGCACAAACTCCTCACTAAAGACAAAAAACTCTTCACAGTGACGTACTGCCAGACCGCTACCCATATACTGGTATTATGAAAAAAGCAACAAGTCGAGCGAAGAAGTAAGTAACAATTATTATTTTTCTTCAATTTTTATGGCGGTTGGCACGCAACGTTAAGGTGCAATACCACTACCTACCGCGTACACTTTCTTCCGGTTTTGAAGCTTTCAAGGACGCACAAGCCGTGTCAGCTGACGTCACATCCGTAGGACACCGCGGGAAATTCGGGCCCGAATGAAAGCGCATTTTGCAGAACAGCCTGCTCAAGACAATGAAATGATACACGGGTTGCCTCATTCTTTAATTTAAAACGCTTCATCACCCATTTACTTAAAAAACTGAACATGCATGATTATTTTTTGACAAATCCTGCATCTTTTCTGTATGTTGTGAGTGTAGCGTGTTAGAAATAAGATGCAATAAGGATTGGCTTCAACTTTTAGATTTATTTATGATTACAGTGGTTTATAATCATGCACTGTGCTTAAATTGTTTAAAAAAGTAGCAAAATGTAATGTGATATATGGCGCCACTTACCAACAGTTAGCATAGCTTATGAGTCAAAACAAATAAATGCCATGTCCTAAACATGTCTAAAGTCTTGCACGTCGTCTCTGCCTCTCCATCTTCTTCCTAATTTATCACCCTTTCCTGTTTTTCTTCCTGCTGCCCTGTTAAAACCTGCTTTACACCAGGCCTAAAAAAACACCAATAAAACAGAGCTCTTTGTTAGCAGAGGCAATTCAATAACTCTGTTGGTATCTGTGTGATGAGGGGGGAGGGAGAAACCCCAGAGGCTTTTAGATTTTAACCCCAGGAAGAACACACTGAACAAGACAGGGAAAATAAAGATAAATATGATTTATTATGAATAAAAAAGATGCCAACACTTCACCTGTAAGAGTGGAGGACTAAGGAGAAGGGAAATGTAAAAAAAATGCTCATAAAATGAAACAGAAGCCTCCTGAACTGGAAGGAGGAGAACAAATACAGAAACGAGAAGCACTGGAACAAATAGGAGAGAAACCAAATAATTAAAGCCGACAAGGAGATGAGGTATGTTACCAAAAATAACCAAACGCTCCAAACACCCTCCTTCTGGGATAAGTGGGCTGGTCATAGTCGGTTCCTGTCAGAGGTCAAAGGTCACCTGTTAAAGAAATGAAAGGTCAAGACAAGCGAGCCCTGCAGCCGTGACATGTTTAGAGAAAATCTCTGTGCTGGAAAACTGAGACGTTCTGAGAAACAGATGGATGCTGGATGTCAAACATGTCACAGTAAACTCATAGGTGGGTAAAGATTCTATTAAAGAACACCACAGAGTGCTTATCTGGCACATGCTCATTTAAGTCTAAAGTATAAATATAAATTACAAAAACATAAAAATAGTGTTCACTCACCAGAAGTCAAACCTTCATTACAAAAACTGAAGGGAAGTATTTTCTTGATCACACACTGGACACTTGTTTGTTCTGTTATTGTAACGTTTCCTGCTTCGATTGTGTGACGGAGCTGCTGAAGTCAGAATGTTATTGCTCAGAGTAACTAAAGTTTGCTGTTTGTATGACAAGAGATTCCTGAAATTTGCAGAGAAGTCTGCCATTTTCATCTAGAATTTGTAACAATGCTTTAAAATCAAATATATACAGTTTGCATCTCTGCATGTGTGTGTAAATGGAACCTCTTGTGCAGGACTGAAGACTTTGGAGACATATCAGGTGAATGTTTGCGATCATGTAATTTATGGGGAAAGATTCCTGAGTGTGGTGTAGAATGAACCCTAAAAGCTGCTGCAGTCACGCCGTCTCCTATCACAACATGGCCCTGCCTGGCCCTGAGGGTCTATTCTTTGCCACAAAGACAACAGAACAAGCTGCTGCTGCTGCTGCAGGCACCACTGAACACGCAGCTCTTATCAGCATTGCCTGCATTGGAACTATAGGCTACTTAATTCTCTTCTACATTATTTATATACTTTTTTCTGCAATTGTTTTATCCTGTTTTATTATCATGAGAAACGTTAAGGCAAGGCGAGGGAATTTGACGGGTTGACCAAAGAAAAGTCCAAATTCCTGCTTTTTTCTGCTTTCATCAGCAGCATTTTTCTACTATTACAGCAGAGATGTCAATAAACCTAATTTGCATATTTAAAGAGATAATTACCAAAATCTTGAATGCAAAGATCAATCCTGGGTGGTCCTGTTCTCATTGTGTTAAAGATTTCAGTTTTGACTTCTGCCTCAGAGAGCATGGAACTCATTAAGGCCTCTGAGTAAGAAGACTCCACTCGGTTCTGCAGACAGATGAATAGCAATTAAAGCTAATTCAATTAAACCACGTTCTGCATTTCAGAAAGTAAAACAGACATTTGCAGATTTATTCTCTGGGTGTTTCTCATGAGAATACGAAACGAGAGCTCCTATTTCGAACAGCGTGGGAAGCTATTTTGGGAAGAGCTACAAAGATAACCTGAGCTGCATCTCGTTTATTCGTTTGTGTAAAAGCAGTGATGTCAGTGACGAGGCTTATTTTGTATTTTCTCTCTTTTTTGTGCTGATATCTTTCTTCATTTGAGTCAAATAACTGTTTAGGATAATTTATGACTTGTGTAATTTAGCACTTTGATCCAAAAAGCATATTTTGAAGCTTTTACATGACGAAGTATTAGAATCTGTCTGATCAACACTTGACAGAGGATGTGTTATATTTTGGTGAGGTGGTGGCCTATCTATGAACAACACCCTATCTATGATGCTTTAAAAAGCAGCCAGAATGTGGATGGTCCTTGTAGAGTCTTGAGGTCCTCAGGAGAACACATGGGGCTCCTCATCACACAGAATAGTGTGAAATCTTGTTTTCCTGTTACTTTTACACCAGATGTAACAAAACACACAGCTTCCAAAATTTCCGGCTTCAGTCTCATCAGTCAACAGAGTATTTTCCCAAAATCTTGGGGATCATCAAGATGTTTTCTGGCTAAACTGAGACCAGGTTCGGCACTGTTCCATGTTTCTGCTGTTTGTGGATAACGGTGCTCACTGTGGTTTGCTGAAGTCCCACGACTTTAGAAATGGCTTCAGAATATTTTCTGGACTGAGAGATCCTGTTGACTTTGTTTATTATTTGTTCCTGAATTTTCTTGGATCACAACAGGATGTCTGGTTTTTGAGGATTCTTTTTTTTTTTTTTTGGTCTACTCCACTTTGTCAGGCAGGTCCTATTTAAGTGATTTCTAGATTGAGAACAGGTAGTCAGGCCTGGGTGTGGCTATATATCATATATATCAGACACTCCCCTTTTTACTGTAACTTTTCACTTTTATATTTAGATTGATTGCAAACCTTTTGTTTGATAACAAGATGATAAAAAATAATCAATTTTCTGGGAAATCTGAACACTCCAAATGAATTCAGGTCACACTTTTCTGAAGATGATGACTCAACTGATGACGTTTTTCAGAAGCAGACAAGAATTCTCAGCATTTCAAGGTCATTTGGCTCAAGGCGACAGATTAGAGCGAAACCATAGACATAGATAAAGATAGTCCTAGCATCAACACCTTCTTCTGTTGTTGAAAATTGAAGCCATGAAATCCCATTTACAAATACTATATAAAATAATCAGTTTAAGCCAATTTTGTAGGAAATGCATACAGTCAAGATTCCAGTATCCATAAACTCTGAGGGGGTTTCAGTATTACCCAACAGCAGGAAAGTTTTTAAATAGTTTTGAGTTTGAAGGAGTAAAGCTTATTTTTGCTGGCAGCAGTAAAACAACAGATTATTACTTCTTGGTTTTTAATCAGGTAACAAACAGGTGAATCAGTCATGATATGTATTTCAAGACAAACACACTGCATATGGAATTCATTGTTGAAACATGAAATAAACATGCACACACACACACACTGAACCAGGGTCCATTTGAGCCGTTATCAGGTCCATGTATCTGTCTGCAGCTGGATTTCAACCCATTCATTCCTTCATCCTTACTCTTTTCTCCAGTCATCCATCTATCCACCCGTGGTGAGTTCTAACTGCTTTCATTACAAGCAGATTGTTTAAATAAATCAACCCCACCTCCTCCCCTCACCCGTTCATTTTTTCCTTGTGTCTTTCTTTTCCCTCAGCACTCTGCTCAGTCCATGTGGAAGAACGTCTCTAAACAAGAAACACATTTCAGGGCTAATAAGGTTGATGGACTGTGAAGGAGGAGTTTATTTTCTATTTAGGACCTTGTAATGCTGACTATACATATAGGAACTGTATCAGCTAGTTAGTCTAAATATTAATAATGATGTAGATTATATGAAATTCAATGCATAATACTCAGGTTAGCTGAAGAAAGCAAACTGCTAGAAGAGCTAAAAATACAGAAATCAAAACAAAAAAACTGTCATGACAGAATCCACAATATAATAATCATCATCTACTAAAGCGCTCAGGTGATCTTCAAAATGGATTAAATATGTTGTTTCTAAACTGTTTTAGACTTAAAACCCCAAATATTGCAGGCTAAAAACTTTGCTAAAAAAATTCTAAAGCTATATCATGATAGCATCATGAAACATGCATTTATTTAAGTTTTGGAGGTCATCTCAAATCCCAGAACTTAGCGTTTTGTGACGCACTGTGAGGTCCTGATCCAAACTTTTAGACACAGTATTAAGAGCTGCGATTGCCTCCTCCATCTATATGACCCATTAGAAGAGGAAAAACCTCCTTCAGTGTGGTAACCATGATACCTGAGTGCTCACCAAATAGGTGTTTCCTGCTCTACACTTCCAAGACACTCTTCTTTTAAACATCAGCAAGTTTCCATAATGATCCAACCACATACACCCGAGATCTCACCATGCCCTGGGACACATGCACGACCTTATTGAACGGTGGCAGTATGTTGCTACATGCTAGATTAGTCCTGGTGCAACCACCCAGGATCCTGATGTGCTGTTACCACAATGATAAACCACCTCAAAACAATCCAACTTGCAGTTTGTCTTACGGAGAGTCCATGTGTTCTGAATACAAACTTGTAAACTTAAAGAACACTCCGCAAAAACTATCCATGTTCTGGATGATTTGTTGCATAGCGAGGGTTATCAAAAACATATAGAAATGAATAAATGACAAAACCAACGCATGTGTTTTCATTAAGGCATTTTAATACTGTTCTCTTCTTAGCATTGGCAAAATGTACACAGAAATGCTGCTGCCAAAAAAACACTAACAGTAAAAAATACAAACTAGGACATGTTTCCCTAAATAATGAGGGAAGGTAGAGTAAAAAGAAGCATGTTGAAAATATTACATTTCCTGCTGTTTGCACTGGCCAAAACATAGAGAGGGTTCCAGTTACAGAAATACAGTTAGAATCAGAAAACGTATCGTCACTGTCCGGAGAAAAGCTCGTATCTCCAAAAACGTAAATTCTTTGGGGAAAAAAATAAGAGTTTCTTTTACAAAATAAGAAACCATGAATGGTCACAACTTTATAAGCTCCTTTTGATCATTTTCTATGAAAAAACATTCATAAACGTAAAAGACGTAAAAGATGAACATTAGACTTATTAATGTAAAATAATGAAAGAGAAGGAAAATGAAGATACAAGGTTTTAGTCGGACAGTGACAATATAGGACTGTTTACAGAAAAGGATTAACACTGAATAAATGGAAAGTTGGATCAGTGGTCCTGAAGTCAAGAACATGTTGGTGCACACATAAAAAAGGCACGATAACAGAGAGTGGACAAAGGCACCCGAGGTTTAAAAAATACGGTCATGTGTGTGTTAAGAAAAGCATACTCTGCTGATTCCAATCATTCGATGTATCTTCATATAGTGCAGTGGAATACAAAATAAAAGCCCTTTTGTTCTTGAAGTGTACATCAGCATGTAATAAAACACCATAACAAATAAGTAAGAGTTTGGACCAATGTTACAAAGGCATATCCTTTAAAAAAAGAGAAAATAAAGTGAAGAACTATATGATACTCTGTGTTTTTACTCCCAGGAGTCGATGGTGAAATAACAAAACAAAAAAACATATGCTTGTCAAGGTGAAGTCATACACATTACAGTAAAAATATCAGACCTAATTTACCTTACATTTTTAGTCTGATTGATAGTGTTGATGCAAAAGTCTCCAAATACATGTGTTTAAAAATGAATGAATGGTTAAATCTGACCAGATAAAGAGAGCAAAATGCAACAGGGGGCAAAGATGGTTCAAGTTATATTCTGTCAAACATTTAAAATCTCTAAAATACATAAAAATGGGAAAACTGGCTAAAACTCACCCAAAGTTAGCCTGAATCTGCTGTGTATATAAACACAGATATGTTAGTTTTGGTATTAGTACTAGTATTAAATATGACTTATGAGGCCTGGCAGAGGCCAAACATGCTACTGCATTTGTTTCACATTAATGCTTCGCTAACTTACATCTGTGTACCATTACATGTTTCTGCAACTTGGGGGCAACTTCAGAAACACAGATAATAACGTGGGGTGTGGCGACAGTAGCTTTTCTTTAAGTCATAATGAACAAAGATCTGCTTTGTGCTAAAAAAAAAAAAATTGGCATCAACATAACTTATGTAGTGCTCTACAGCTGTTGTTGGTTTATTGTACATGTTTTTTTTTTATATATCTTAGCTCCAGTTTATGATAAACTGCCCTTTTCAGCAAGGATTTTATGCATAGCAGCAAACGCTTTTCCTTATCCGTTTAATTTGCACACAGCTCCATCTTCCTTAAGACTTAAAGTGTTTGAAAGTAACACTTACTTGGTAATTAATGGCATTTTGTACTGGGTCCAGAATAAATATGAATCTGATTGAGATTTTGTAAATGATTCACTGTTTCTTGGCTTTTAGATGAGGCCACGTAAGAATAAAATGGGATTAACTTCTGCACTGAGCAAACTCTGGATATTTTTATCGTGGTAACACAGATTCAAAGGGAAACTGAAGAAAACACTGGATGTTAAATGCAGGTGGTGTATTTGCAGGAAAAGTTACCATTTCAACTCACAGCAATAGTAATACTGCATGAATATTTACAACATGATGGAAATACAAAAAAAAATCACAATAAAAGCAAAAACGTCATGACATCAGCTTGTAAAAACAGGCTAATAGCACAGAATAAAAACAGCAAAGTTTATTCTTTCACAGAAACTTTAATTCCAGAACAGCCGATGGCTTCGTAACAAAAGAAATCTGAAGAATCACTAATCTGGACTCGAGTGTTTTCTTCTGATTAGATGATGTCAACAGCAAAAATAACAACTCTGTACAGCTTTATATATTCACTAAATGTTAGTTTCTAAAGGTACTTGTTTTATTCAACCTCCTCATGCTAATTAACCTTGTAGCTGTTTGTGACGGGGCATTAGAAAGGAAAACCTTTTTTATTTCAGTGCAAGTTTTTCTAATCCCCATGGCGCCATTTGAATCATTCATTTGCTTCAGCGAAAACGCCGTCACTTCTCCAGTTCTGCAGACTGAAAGTTGAGGCACTTTTTCTGTTGTGTATTTCCCAAGTCCAGCAACAAGATTAAAGCTTATTTCAGTTGCTAATTAAAACTGTTGTAATTGGCTTGGAACAGGAAGACGCTGTTTATTACTCAGACCTTTTTTTATTAATTGCACTTAATTTATTCACTTGATTATGCTCATCGTCCAACTCTGTGTTTAATAACTTAAAGCAATACTGAGCAGTTTTTAACACTTTAAGTTAGAGCATTAAAATTGATCTCAGTGATTATTTAGTTAGAAACTTGACCAGTTTCATGTTTGACAGCACTCTGCACCCCTCTACTGGCCAGATACCGCACTAGACAGTTTTGGGGCTCGACCCGAGTCTAATGATGATGTAACTTTCTGCTTTACGGCAGAACCGGTCTAAGAACGCTAGGGGGAGGACTTCTGCCGAGGAGGAACTGTTTCAGCAAGCATTTCAGTTTAACCAGTCTGATTATTAACCACAGGTTGAAATATTGTAGAAAATAATGTTCTGAAAGATTTTCTCAACACCACCTCACAGATAAATAAATGTATAAATAATTCAGCCCGAACCTGACGAGACCTGAATGTCTCTGCGAGTCGACTTGAACACGGTGAAACCGGAAGGTAAAAACAACAAACCAGAGAGAGGAGGATGATTATGAAGCGGACAGGTCGACCCCCCCATGGCCAATGGTGTGGCGACGGAGGACCGCTGCTGGACAGGACAGCGGAGGCTCCCTGCTCTCCACGCACTCAGTGACTCCCAGCTGCGGCTTGGCTGACACGCAGACCCGAGGCTGAACCAGGCGGCGTCATCCCGCAGGTACGCCTGGGTTAATCTCTTCTACACCGATCTGATAATCAAAGCCTTCCTCTACAACACCTCACAGGTAAATAAATCCATGGAATCGATTACACACGACCCGCATGAAACGCCGACACCGGACGGGATTAGCCTACACCCATGAGCTAGCTGCTATCTTAGCTGCGATGTTTTGCGCCAGCCGCCAGCCAAACGAGATCTAAAGTCCGTCAGATCTTAGCCGGTCCACGAGGGACCCGGGGGTTTTGCTCACCAGCAGACCCTAAAGTCTCGTCAGGTTCGCGCTGAATTACATGGTTCGTTTTATTCTGCTCACGCACACCTGAAACGCACACCTGTATGCTCGGACAGCTGAGAGAGAGGCAGAGAGAGAAAGATAGACTGTTTATGAACTTATAATATTTATACATTCAAAAGAAATGTAAAAACAACAACTTGTCTGACAGATTATTAGCTGAAAGCTGTCGCAGACTGGGCTGGAAAAAGTTCAGGCGTGAGAGGATTTACGACAGTAAAAGTGAAACTTTTAATCGTAGCCTCCTACTGCCCCCTACTGGTTAAAAGTCGCTCAGTGCTGCTTTAAATCACACTTCCTTCATTGCCCTCTTAGTGGTTAGGCATATTTTAAATATGCTGCAACCTTTAATCCATCATTTAGTGTCTTTTAAGTTGGGAACCCATTCTGTTTTGTCATCATGAGTACAACACAAGATCCTAAGTGCCCTTTTTTGTATCGTGAGTATCTGATGTTGGAAGAAAATTTGAATAAAACCACTAAGTAAGCAATAGCAGGATTAGAAAGTCTTTTCAATTGTCCTTAATTGTTAGAAATAAGATGGCTTAAGGGATGGTAGATTGTTATTTGACGGGCAATGTCCTTGCATCAAAGGTGCTTCATAGTCCAAACCACCATTTTGTTGCAACAACGGGACTGGTTGAGAAGTTTGACAATGATCTGTCTCAGACTGCTTGAGAGGTAGAGTGCCATTAATACCATTTTCCAGGCAAGATTTTATACCATCCAACTCTGTGGGGTCAGCTGGACCCAGCTCTAGTTCCAATCCTGTGTTTGCCTGCCTCTTCCTCCGCAAACAAATCAAAGTCCCAACCACCACAGCCAACCCCAGCATCAGCGCTAGGGCTGCAAGCGCTGAGATGAGAGTGTTTGTCAGAGGAGTGTTTGCATTCACCCAAGGCTCTACAAATGTCTCCGGCATTTCCTCAGTGCGGGCCTCTGTACATGATCCTATTTCTATGGAGTTGTTACCCTTTGAATTGACTTTCTCCCCAAGGGGACTGGCACACACTGAGTAGGTACAGTTGGGTCTCAAACCACGCAAAGTGTACTCAGGGTAGGAAGTTGGTAAACTAAGTATCATGGGGCGGCGGTCAGGCCCTGAAAGGTTGCGGTAGGTCAACCGGATGCCACGGATATTTGGCCGTGTCTCGATGAAGTGATGTAGGTCAAGGAGGATTGATGTGGAGGTCACCTGCCGTGAGCTGATTGCATCAAGTTTATTAGGCATCGCGAGGGTAACTGCAGAAGAGGGTTGCTGGGACTCGAGACTCTCATCCACATCTTCACAAAATTGGCCAAATGTTCCTGAAGGACACAAACAGCTGAGTTGTCCGAGGAGATCCAATTTACAAGTACCCCCATTGAGACAGATGTTTTGCGGGCAAAAATGTCGCTCCTCTTCCTTACTGTTAGCGCTCTGGGTTACCACGTCTTCTGGAAGATAAGCATAATCATCCGTATTTGGAGAGATGGTTTTTTCACTGGGTGGCAGTGGGGGGAGTACAGCTTTGGTATAGGTGGTGTCTGGAGATGTGGTTGGATTTTGAGCAACAACAGTATTTCCTTTAGGGGAGCCAAGAGACTCTGTGGTGGTTGATGGACATCCAAAATCTTTGTGCTCCAGTGTTACGAGCATCTTCCCAGCGTTAACTAAAGGAAAGTGACATCTAGTGATATCGGGCTTTAAGAGACGAACGTTCTTCTCTTTTAGCCAAAGAGGGAACCAGGCTAAAGGACAGTGGCAGTTAAATGGGTTCTGAGCAGCTGTCAGGGACATCAGCTTTGGAACGCTTTCAAAAAATCCCTCTGGAAATCCCTGAAGGTTAATTCCACTGAGATCCAGATCTTGAAGTCCAACAAGTTTCTGGAAGTCCTCCACCTTCAGCTCAAGTAGTGGGTTGGATGCCAGACTAAGTTTGGTCAGCCCCTTGAGGGAATCCTGCTTCAGGGTTTGGGGGACTTCACTTAACTTATTGCCTGATAAGTCAAGCTCGTGGAGGTTCCTCAAAGATGTGATGAAGTCTTTATCCAGAGAGATTAGGCCAAGGTGGGCCAATTTAAAGGCCTCTAAATTGGGAGTATGAAGGTCAGAGGGTTCTAAGGCTGGGATCTTATTGTGGCTAAGGTCTAAAAGAAGAAGACGGGGGAAATTAAGGGAAGGCAAGGATATTAGTTGGTTTTCTTGCAGTTTTAGTTCCAGTAGCATCTCTAAACTCTCAAAAGCTTCCCAATCAATAGTCTGAATGCGGTTTGCTTGAAGATACAGTCTCTCCAACTGCACCATCCCAGAGAAACTGTCTTTGGAGATGTGAGTAATGTGGTTCCCAGACATGTCCAAGTTCTTTAGCTTTGACAGGGACTCAAACACCCTGTCAGGAACTTCTCGTATCACATTCTGGCTCAGATCGAGTGACACCAAATCCACCAGGCCTTTGAAGTCATCTTGGGACAAAGTGAAAATATTATTGTTGAAGATGTATAGATGTTGGGTGGTGATAGGAACACGGGGTACAGTCTTGGACTGTCTGTTGATGCAAAATATTGAGTCTAGGGTGTTGCACATACATTGCTCTGGGCAGTCGTTGAATAAGTCCACACCAGAGACGATTATGAAGAATATGAAATAAAACAACATGATGATGACGGGCCGGATGCTCTGAAAAACATAAGAGAGACAGAGAAAGAGGGAAGTTAGCATTAATTATATACACTTAAGTTATGCACTTAAATCAGACTGAGTGGTATGTTGACCTTTTATTATATCATTACTATCAAAAAACAGAAAAGAGAATCAGAATTTAAGAGTACTCCAGAGTTTAAGTTCAGTGAAACTGAGGCTAAATTTGATTAAGTGTTGCCACAGTAATTACACTTTTTTTTTTTCTTTGCTCTACAGGGCAGCTGTAGCTCAATAAGGTCAAATGAAAGGTCCGTACAGCCCACCCAGGGTGACCTTAGCAGGAAAAAGAAGAAGTCATCTCTCTGAGTTTACAGCACAATCTTTAGCCTGTGAAACCAAGTGTCGAGTAAAGCAGCAGGACACCAGCAGGCACAGGGCTTGTACATACAAACATAGTTAAGTCATATGTGTGAAAGCTGGTGGGAAAACAGGAGGAACCCATTATAGAAATGGGTTTTAGACCCTAGATAATGTCAATAACAGCCAGGTGTGAACCATTTACTATAAGTTCTATGAAAGCAGCTAAATGCAGAGTCCTAGAAATGTTGAGCCTCAGCAGTAGAGGGGCCGATTTACTCCACTGACAGAGGGGAAGCACACTCTTAATCAGGCATCCATGCAGTGATAGATTTTCTGCCTCCATAAACAAAAGCAAACTTTTAAAATTTTACAGAAAAATTACTGAGAGAAAAACGTTTCACATGCAGGGTGATGATTTAATTATCTGAAGAGCAGCTATAAACATGCCTTCAAGTATAAACCCTTAATTACAACAGAGTTATTCCTGCAGAAATATTTGGAAAGTCCTGCGGCTCCCCAGGCTGCACTGCACCAGAGGGGCTAAAGCTAGGTCACTCTGGTTTTTAACAACAGAAGTGTTTGCAGGAGCTTGTGACATATTGTGTGATCAGGTCAGGTCTTTATGAATATTTTTCTGGATTATGAATGACCTGAAAGTTTATGTCGCTGTTACGCTGACACATTGATGCTATCATAATGATTACATTTTAAAACCAGCTCTGCTTTTCTGAATAAATAAGGGTTAAACCAGGAAATCTCAGTGCACGATCTCTGCAGCCTCGACTTCAAGCACTCAACAGCTCTTCTCTTGTTTCCA
>SSNR01000164.1:772340-794001 GCA_006937965.1 Callopanchax toddi | reverse complement strand
AAAACCAATCCAATCAAGCACACTCTTAACTCTTGCATGCATACAGTCATTACAATAGCATAACTGGAACTTGCAAAACAAGTTCCGTTTGTTTTCTCACATATTCAGCTGTGATAAAGTTGGTCGCTGCTACAGTAACAAAGCAAAGCACTGCATGCTCTCAGCTGTTTGTCTAAGAAAGGAGCAGAGGATGAAAGAGAAACGTCCGTCTGGATGAGAAGAAACAGATCGACACATACCAACAACCTGCAAGGCAACAAACAGCTCTACACACACACAGGTTTATTTTTACACACATATTCTTGCAAATATTCACAGTTTGCTACACAGCTGGATTCTGTTACCCACAATCCACTGCAGCAATCCCTCACTGTTTTGAGATAGAATGAGAGGCCCACATAAACCTTTGTCCTCCCCCAATGATAAGGGAGAGGAGAGCAGAGATGGAGACTTCCTTCTCTTTCTTTAGAGAGGGGAAGAAAACAAGTCTGAGAGGAGAGAGGAGAAGATATGATGGACAAATGTTGTACTTTAAGGTCTGGTAGCTGAAGACTGAAACATTCTTGCATTTTGGGATTGTTTTCCTTTATGTTACAGGCCTACAAAAGGTACAAAAGTCAAAAATCCAAACCAAAGAGTGTTATCCAACTCTCCTGAGCTTTCTGAAGCTTCTTATTACTAATCAAATTTTATCTTTCAATAATTAAATCCTTCTCATTCATTAAAGGAATGCATACTGGCATTTTGGTGAAATCTTTAAAGGGGTGGTTTTGTCAGAATCCATTTTTTTCAGGTTTTCATAGTTTCTAATACAGTAGGTCCCCCTGAGCCTGTCATGTAGGCCAAACATGAAAACTCTCTGTTCCCTGGTTATTTAGAAAAAAACAGAATTTCTAAAAAATTAAACTTAAAATTGTGGATGTGCATATTCGCTGAGATGGTAACGCCTTTCGGTCCGCCCAACTGCTAGCTTTTGTTTTTTTCTTAATTCAACATGGCAGAACGCAGACCTATAGTACAGACCTGTACCTGGTGTGTTGTAGCAGCTATATAACACTGACTACAAATCTGCAGGTTCTGAGTTCGAACCCCAGAGCTGGCTTTATTAATTTTGTTTTTCTGCATGGAAGTTAATAAATTCTGTAGGTGCAGCTATTGGCCAACTTTGTAATATATTCTGGCTAATCTTGGAGAAATTAGAACTTATTCTGAGGTATTTTGGTTAAAACACACAAAGTACTGAGAGCAGTGTGTGTGCGTGTGCCTGAGGTGAGGAGGACAGCAGCCGGCATGTGACCGTCGGAGTTTCAGTTTCGCTTCTCGTTGGTGGAAAACACAGCTGACTTTTGGCTGAAGGAGTAATGCGGGACGTGGGAAGAATCAGCCCGCGTGTTGAGCATCGGTATCCAGAAGCTGAAAGCGGAGTTCGGTGTAGACAGCAGCCCGCATGCGGGGAGCGAACGGCTGTTTGCTTGAGGCTGACTGAGCTTTTAGGAGAAAATGTAAATTCAATTGTGAGTATTACCATTTTGAATCATTTATTGTCAAACGCTGAGGAAGCAGTTCTTCTAATTTGTCCTTCGACCGTAACTTTATCCACATAAAGTCTGTCTGCCATGTTTACCGTCACATTCAGTATCAAATACCTACAGCCAATCAGAAGCGAGGGCTGTGCATATCATGAATACTAATGAGAATCCTGCTGTTTCAAACTCAGCTTTAGAATAGCAAACTTCTAAAGCTTATATTATAAGCATCAATGCTTCTTTCTTTATAAAAATTACACAGATAGCATTGAATTACACTAGAGAACAATGCAAAACTATAAAATAACCCACTAACACCACTCCTTTAACATATTGCATGATCCTGTGCAAGTTTGTGTGATTAAAGCTCAAGATCTGTACATTTTTGCCTTTTCTGTGTTGGCTGAGGTCAATCAGCTGAGACAGTCTCTAGAATCGGCTTTAGAACACTATATGACCTGTTTTATAAACCTCTACAATTTTGCAAGAGACTGTTTTAGTTGATTTCACTGAACAACGCCGAAAACTACTATGCTATGCTGCAGCAGCAAAAACAGCATAAATTAAACAGATTTGTGTACATTGTAGAGGATTAGACACAGGTAATATAACGTTCTAACACATTAACAGAACTTTTTGGAGGTTGTTTGGCAGCAGTGCCTCTCCTGATTGGACTATTGCTCCAGTCAGAGGGCTACTTCCTGTTGCTTTGAGTAATGTCACTGGTGGGTTTGGTCCTTACTGTACATAAATAACATACATACAAACAATAAAGAATAATAAAGGAAAGAACACCATTTTAAAATGACAGAAACATCCTTTTGAGCCTTGGAATTTAATTAATCAGTTGTAGATGAAAAAATGATTAAAATGAGTCCAGTGGTTTATGAGATTTATTGTCAAATGGCTAACAGTTCATGCTTTTGGGGTTTGTCAGTGGATCTGATGCTTCTCCTGATGACGTTTTTCTACGAATAGGGTTAAAAAGCTGTATAGTCATAAAAAACATTAATGCAGCTTCAGTGTGCAGCTTTGTCTCTACAAGGTTATATTTACACTTGTCCTAGGATAGGGTGTGATTATTTGTCATCTTCCTATAGACTCACTTAACTCATATCCAATTATCAAAATGACACTTAGCATTACAGTTTGATATCTTAAGACAAACTGCCAGTCTAGATTTAAGTCCAGTTCTTGGTGCTGCCAACAAGAGAGCGCTGGTTTCTGTTTGTTGTATTTTAATTGTACTTCTTTCATACTTGCTATGGGTTGAGCACTGAGACATCAAAAGAACGCAGCACAGCTAATAGGTGAAATCTCGCCAGGAATGGTGCTCTGTTATTCTTTATTCACCGCACAACGTGCCTATCAGGGAGAATTATAACAAATAAAACAATCTGAACAGAGCACGAGACATGCTGGTGACAGAAACAAGTGGATAAACTAGAGTTCCAGTACAGGGAAGGGCCGAGGCGGAGGTGGAAGAGATGAAGGCAAAGAGAAGCAGAGCAGAGACCATAAAGTGTTTTAGAAAGTTCGTGTAGAGGAAGGTTACGTCATTTTGCTTCAGAAAAAAACAAGAGAGACATGAGTTATTGGTACCAACTCCCCAAAGAGGAATATCCTGTTACCTCATAGCTGAGAAGGTTTCCAGCAAAATCTGTTCAACAACTTCAATCTCTCTAAAACTCTAAGTCGCCCTTGAACTAAGCGGATAAAGTTGATTCTATATACATGAGGTGTTGCACAGGAATGTGTACACACACAAGCACAAACAAGCATGAGTGCAGGTATAAGACATAAATCCTCAACACAGAGAAAAATGTAAAGAAATCTTAAGCTGATGACATAAGGATTGAGCAGAGGGATTTATCTGGAGATGGAGAAATCACAGCAAATTTTAAAGCTATGCTAGGCCTTATGTTGTGGAAATTTTTGGATAGTCACCAAAAATCCATCATATGAACAAGAGCTGTAGAAATCCAAACTGGGAACAATAGTTTCTCCCTTCAGCCTGACTATTGCCAGGAATTAGTCTGTGAATAACAAACTAAACCTTGGATTATCTTGTGATCAGTTGTCATGTTTGAAAAGATGAGCAAGAAACTATCTCTATACAATGCCTGCGTTGTGGCTTGTTGACAATCAGGTCCTGTGGTTGAATTTACAGAGTGTGCTGCACAAAAGGCAACGTGGTTCAGGCGTCCAGAGGTGTGGCCCTCGCATTCTTCGAAAACAACTTTGGTATCCAGCTTACAATTCAAACAACTTCCACACTTCAGCTCTCTGCAGACGCACAGATGAGAGACGAGGCCATGGTAACGCTAAACATAAAAAAACGTGAAGATCGCGTCTTCTTTTCTGGGCTGTTTTGTCCTTTAGTTTGTCGAAGGATATTTCATAGCTGTTTATGCAAACAAACAGTAAACAAATGAAGAACATAGTGCATAAAACTCCACCTCTTCCTGTAGGAAACCACATTTCCAGACTTGTATTATCTGTTATGATCATTTTATGTTGAGTAATCATGGAATTCTAGTCATCTTTATGGTCAAAAATTTAAAAATCACATGATATCACAAAATCTCTTGCGATCTTTTAAGCACCTACGTTACATGTTGTGAATTACTCTCAGCTGCTACTACATTCAATTTAACTTTTATTATTTGCGTGTTAGAAGATGAGCTGTGGAGGCCATCTTGAATTAGGTTGACTTCACATGTTAAACAGATGAAGCTCCAAGGAAGATTTTCCGAGGGTTTCAGTAAATCCATCCAGTGAGCTCAGTCTTCAGTCTGAGATGAGGATGGAGTCTTTAACTGTAGTTTGAATTCAGACCCAACTGAAAGCTTTCTGCTGAACCAAGTCCAAACAGGATGCAGTGACACATACTGCACATCGAAGGAATGTTTGTGAGGATTCGTTCTGTTAATCTTATGTTCTGAGGATTAAGACTCGAGCATCAGTCATGCATCTATTCAACCTAATTTATTAAATTTGCGCAAGTCATCTCAAAGCAACAAGTTCAATTCATTCAGTTCAACATAGTATATCAAAGTCAATCCTATTGTAACATAACCAGATTTAATAGGGATGTTCCAATCAGGTTCTTTTGCAGCAACGTGTGTGAATTGCTCCAGGCATCAGTGTGACAGCGGTCAGACACACCCCCTCCCCCTGGATGGAGGTTCAGGACTTCCAGACTGCGGAGCTGGTTGTTGCTGTCATTTGAGGGCTTTTGACAGTTCTGTGTCTAGAGTCTGCAGCTTCCCCAGTGTGAGCATTCCTCCGCCACTCCCCGCAGATTGATGTAAAGCTCGTCAGCTCACGGGATGTGCACTGGTCCACAGAGGCGCGTACGGGCGGAGGGGTTTGGTACACACACATGATATCTGGTGCACTTCCGGACTGTTATGTTGCAACCCTGACTATAGTTGCACCCTCTTCCTAGACCGGGTTCTGAACCACACATGGTGCTGTCCCATTCAGAGGAAGGGGCATGTCGGGTGCAGCTGACACGTTTAGATTTTAGAACCACCTCAGATGTTATTAATTTCATCTTTAAAATACCTCCTGCTAATTCAGTTTTCAGTCTGTAGCCAGACTTTATGATACTCTCATGGCTCACATTTGAACACTTTGTTGTTCTTTATTTAACAAACATAGTAAAATGCAGACAAACTCTCTTCCACTAAGGTTAGGAGGGTAAGTAGCAGCCAGGTGCAGGTAATCAAATCCAATGATTACCTGATCATCAGCAAGTCTGAGCAACTCCAAGAGCGGAAGTCTTGGCAGCTCGCTGGTCTGAATCATTCAGACGTGTGTTAACAAAATACCAAAGGGAACACTCGCTTTAGAGGAACAAATTACTTCCTATCAGTCTAGGAGGGGTCATAAAGTCAAAATATTTTTGGAGTTTAAAACTCTACAGTGAGAGAATGAACATTTACAAAGACAAAAAAACCTATGAAAGCAGCTGCTGATTGGAGAAATAGAGATTAGTTCTGAACAGATAGACGAGCTAATGAATCGTCAGTGGGGCCAGTTCTAGTGTGGATTTTTTTAAACAACTCTAAATGCAACAAAGGATGCAAATCTGTCTGGAGGTTTTACGGATAGCTAGCTCCTCCAGTGATTCCATCACAGATGTGTCAACCAGAACAAAACTCCAAAGGTTCAAAGTTCATTTAGAGGTGCGTCATGATTGGCTGCTTTCAAAATAGTCGATTTGAATGAATGGAAGCTTGAATGTGAATGCTACTGTTCATTTCTATGAACGTATTCAAGCCTGTTTCAAACCGCAGTTGTTACCAAATATATTCACAAGACATCTATAGTTACTAAGAGGTCATGTGATCCATGCCACTTTTTTCCCAGATGTGTTTGAATGGCTTATTTCTTACTTATTCACAGGTTTTTGGTTTCTGAATTGAAGCCTGAACGTTGTGTTGGGTCTGGTTCCTTTGGTGGTTGTTTCTTGTTAAATGTACAGAACATTTGTTTCAGATTTCACCTTTTTTAATGCAGTTGATGAACTTTGACCCTTTTACATTCAGTTTGAACAATAACAAATTGTTACATACTTAAATAAATGAACATGCTTAGCTTTGTTCTCACTTTTTATAGGAAAAAATGATGAAAACACAAACTGAGAGGAGGACTTATCAATTTTGTGTGAGTTTAATGGTTGTAAACTTATTTCCCACCCCTTGAGTTTATCCTCATTCATAACAAAACCATAAATAACTCCAATAAGGCAGCGGAGCATCATGCATAAATGTGAAGACTGCACCTGGGTTTGAGTTTCACGATCCAGCCGTCTGTCAACAGCTGGCTATAAGCGTGTCACCTGCAGTCAGCTTTACACAGGTGTTCCAGCAGGCAGCTGGCAACACGCACAACCCTGTCAAACATGTCAACTCGTTTTTGTTTCTTGTATAGCGCACATCATCTTACTGCATGCATCCTATCCTGGATGTAAAGCAGCCTCCAGTGACTTTAACACCTTTTGTGTGCACAAGGTGTTTTCATAGCAGAGAAACGTATCATTACTCTGCAGATTAGAGGAAGACCTTATAATCAAAACTCAAGTAAAGGAAATTGTGTAGTAAAGAACTCCTACTTGTCAGCTTCAGGTGATTTTTTTTTCTTTTTGATGAAACTCTCAAAGCTGCAATATGGTGACTTTTCACCCTGAAGCAGAGAAGTCTGTTATTAGTAACCATTCAAGCTCCTCTGTTCTGTCAGATCCTGACCTGCCATCACTTGTCGCTTATCTTAATGAACTATTCACATCTGGGAAAGGCATCTCCTCTGAAGCTACTGAATGAAGCCACAGGAACACCAAAGCCAAAGCTCACTGGTCTTGTTTTTAAATGTAATAAACTTCCCTGTAATCCTCATTCTGTTGCACAATAGTTTGGATGTCTGATGCACCTCACTCATCACTGCTGTTAATCAGGCTGCTGCATCCCTACGTCTATTTATCCATCCATTCCTCCACCTTCAGGCGTGATTACTGGCTGATGATCACCTGCAGGATGCTCAGTCAACAGGAACTGCTTTATAGATGTGAAGTCCAGGAACTAGGTCTCCAAATTCTGGGCTTTAGCAGTACACAGGACAGGCTGCACTGAGGGGGTATTTAATCAGTCCTCCCTGTATTTATTCAAGTTTATACAAGTACTGCAGTACTACATCAGCTGTTTAGCCTGCACAGATGTATGTGGCTTGTCGACACTGATGACTAACACCTGGACAGATTAGTGTGATGACATTCTGAGTTAATCTGATAAACGTTGCTGCACATTTAGGAATAGAAAAAGAAATCCAGTCTTTTTAAACAAGAATAAAATAAAAAGGTACATATGAACGTGTAGTCAAACTTTACATCAGTCAGGCTTTAAAACGCTTCGAATGGGAGAAACTTTCAGTTTCACATTTATGTAATATTTTCATCTCAGTTAAGTTAAAAAAAAAATACTTGAATGAATTCTTTAAGACTTTTTATTTTCTGTCACAAATGTATGAGTTCATAGCTCATTGCAGTGGATTATGGGAGCAAACCGTTAATAAATGGGAGAATGTCAAATGTGCTCAGACCTCATTTTTGATTTCACCTCTGACTCACCTGCATAGATGGGGTTCTATCACAGGATCTAAACTCAGAGTAACTCTCTTTAGACTTACACCGGAAAGTCAGGAGCAGCAAGTTTGAGTCACTCGTCTCAGGAATCAATTTATCTGCTGCAAGCATGACTTTACACCATAATGAACGCTGCGGTTGCTGCACCCACTTAATTCCATGCATGCACACACACACACACACATACAGAAACAGGCCCAAAGGCCTCAACCAATGGTCCCCTGCAGCTAGATCGCCTCATTAACCTGGTGTGTGGATGGATTTACTGCTGAGAGACTTCACAGAACTACACACACACATCTAGGATTTACTTATAATTGGAAATTAGTTCACCTCTTCAGTAAAACAGAAACGGTTTATGTTTGAGGATGGAGATATTCCTGCAGAAGGATGTTGTTCTGGCCTGTGTGTGGGACGGGTGTTTACTTTGTCACTTATCTATTTACTTTAACTCCAGATAGATTCTTTAAAGTAAACACACACACACACACAGGCTCATTCTTGTCTCTGCTGGAAGGGGAATCAATTAGTGCAAACTGAACTGAGTGTGTTTGTTTGGTTCACTTAAAGCCACTAACCTTGACTGGTTCATGACCCAGAAACAAAGGCTGTATTATTCACAGGAACATAAAAATCTAGATTTTTAACTCTTTGCGGTGCCGCTCAGAGCTGCACCATCTGCCCCGTCAAGTTTACAAGACCAGACCTGCTCCCTGACACAACCTTACAGTTTAAAAGCTGCTACAGACACGAAAAATGTGTTTTAAGAGGGCTGGGAAGTGTTTGTGTCTGCAAAAAACAAAAAGCAAAAACAAAGAAAACATATGAAGCTGATCGAGGTTTGAGCAAAACTCAGCATGTTGTTGAGAAACAAGTTAGAACCAGAAAAAAAGATCTATTTCAAACTCATGCTTTTCTGATGAGAAATCAAAATCTCCAGTTTCATCCAATCATCTCAGCAAATATTTACCAAAACTCTCAGTGCAGCTTCAATCCACACCACTGATGACACACACACACACAGACACACACACACACACACACACACACACATGCACGCACACATCAGAATGCTTATCTCCGCTTCAAGGCCATTAATCACAACAAATCCCAGGCTCTCTCGTGTTCTTCAGAAACAGATACAAAAGTCACAATCTGTTTCCTTCAATAAGAAAGAACTTCATCTGTGTCCAGAGTCAAATTAAACTCACATTTATTTATTTATTCATATAGTATTTTTTTTAAACATTCCAGCAGCGTAAGAAAAAACTACTCAAGTTGCACCATAAATTATTTCACTGCTTAAGGTTAGAAGTCATGTTTGCACTCTTGCATACTCGTCTTGTTGTTGTTCTAATTGTGTTAATTGCAGAATTGATGTGAGAATGTCAGATTACAGGCCAAAAATAAGTTTTTACTCTGTAAATTCATTACTTTGTTCACATGGCAAAGCAAAAAATTAAAGACCATATAACAGTGAAGTGACTGGAAAATGATCATTTAAAAACTTTTCATAACTTCTCAAATTTCACCTACTCCGTGCTGCCTGCAACAAAAAGTTCCAACCATCTCCCATTTTGATCACAAACACACCGATCCATGTGCTTGCAGTTAAAACACGAGCCTCGCTGCACACTGCCGGGTGAAACAGGACTCCGAGCACGGAGACACGTGAATGGACGGTGATGACACGTTCGACTGCAGACCAGGCGCTGACACACGACTCTGAAAAGCAATCCCCGGGGTTTTGGAGGAGAAACAGGAAGAAAAATGGCGTGTTTGAAAGAGCGCTCGCTAACAGAAGGGCAAAGAGCATCAAATAGTTACAAACTCGAGTTCTTTCAAATTAAATCTTTCTGTAAGAAAAAACTAGCCACAGAAAGTTAGTTTATATCAAGTTCTGTTAAAGATAGTAACCTTATCTGCTCAGTTTCCATGGAAGGAGGGAGGTTTTACAGAGCCTAGAACATAATGAGCCTTTGTTCAACAATGAATGTGACAATAATAAAGGGATAAGTCACTGTGTGAATGTGGTATGGCTAATTTTCCTCATCTGTGGTTTCCTAACGATGAATCACAGCCAGTAAACTAAAGGACACAACCTGAGTCTTTTACTTTAAAACTGCACCATACTTCATCTTGTCCATTTCAGCGAATCCAGCTGTCGATTTAAACATTATTTTTATCCATTCATCCCATTAGATTGTTCATAAAGTTTCCATTTGCTCTTTCTAAACTTTACAAGATGAGTTCAGCAAGGTTTGTGTTCCAGATCAACATCTGTTATAGATTTGATTTAGTGTGTGCAACCAAACGAGCCTAATCAAAACAAAGAGAGTGTCTAAACCCAGTTGTTCAGGGAGAACGTGGAGTCATCTTAAAGAGTTATTCCATGTGTGCAGCAGTGTTAATTTCGTAGACGAAATATTTTCGTTATTTATTTCGTCACGAATATATTTTGCCGAATGAAAACTAAACGAAATTCAAAAATATAAAACGGAACAAGACGATGACGAAGACTAAACCGGCGGACCTTTTCGTCAGGAACGAAAGACGAGACGAGAATTGACAGTGACGAAATCCAATCAGAAAACGGGAAGAATTTGACGAACATGCCAAAGAACCAATCAGCAATCGGAGCAGGCGGGACTAGAGATGGGAATCAATCAGCAAACGTAACAGGCGGAAGTAGATGAGAAAGGAACCAATCAGAGTCCGCCTTGTCGGGATGCGCCGGATTTTGTAAACAGCAGAGCAGACTCCGACAGGAACAGACTTTATTAAAAGTGGGTCAAATGAACAGAACGGAGGCAGAGTTATGACGTTAATTTTAAGATAATAGTGATGAATGCAGCAGAGGATCAAACAGCTGTCAGGGAGACAGGAAATATGGAGTTATGGAGTTAAATGACCGAAGACGGAGCGTTGTGGCGATCACGTTCTGTGTGAGGAGACGGACCGCAGCGTGAGAACAGCTGATCAGACTCTGTGAGTTAAAGCCTGCAGACTTTTGATCTGACACGTCATGAGCAAAGTTCTGACAGTTTGCATTATTATGGTATTTATTTGCTCAGGACCACTAGTGTCTTTCCTGACAGAACTCAACACACAGTAGAATATGAATTACAGATCTTTGTGATTGAATTAATAAAAAAAATATTAAAGGTCTCTAAATAAGATCATATTTAAACTACTTAATCAAATTTTCAACAAAATAGTTTATTTTAAAAGTGAATTTAGTTTTTTCTGAAGATTAGTCTTGGAAAGGGCTGTGTCTTATAATTGGGGTCATTAACAATATTGGGAACGTTGATAAAGGGCCCATTTGTTTATTAATACTTAATAATGCACTAATGTTAATAAAAGTAAAGTGTTACCCCATTTCATTTAAAGAAATGTAAAATAAACGCACCAGAGGAAAATATATTAATATTAGTGAAATATGCCTATTTTATATTTAGTCGACTAAGATTAGACTAAAATTAAAACAAATTGGACGACTAAAACTAGACTAAAATGAAAAAGAATTTTAGTCAAAAGACTAAGACTAAAACTAAATTAAAATTTCATGCCAAAATTAACACTGGTGTGCAGCTGGTTTTGTGTTTTTTATCTACTTAGGTGTTGTGTGTATCAATCTTGATGTGGTTTTTGCTTTAGCTAGCAGACTAAAATCCCTACTTTTAGGAATAAGTAAGACAAACATTTAGATGAATAAACTAGGGGAGGGACTTTAATGCGTTAGTTTCGATTAATTAATTAGGAAAAAATAACACGTTAAAAAAATGAATGCAATTAATCACAGTTTGCATTTGAAGCAAAGGGGAACATTTGTCACTGCACGAATTTCCTGCTACGCCGATTACCTGACACACTCAGCAGTGCTGGACGGATGCAGGATCCAGCCTACCCCGTCGAGTTGAGGTAGGCTCGATCCTTCTCCCACTGCGAAGACCGGAAGTAAGCGGCTGTGAGAATGAACAGTCTAGCTTGGTTTATTCCCACCCCTTCTTGTCTGGTCCAGGTCGGTTTTACAATGGGGACAGACGAAATAGTGACCCGACTCGTCCAGGACCCCATGAGGCAGAAGTGTCACATGACAGTGGGTCAGTTTGAACACAGCAGGAGCAAACCAGACTGGGGGGGGGGGGACTCACACAGGATGTTTCCACATGGTGACAATCTTTTATTATTAATAATATTTAAAAACAATACCCTATTGAAAATGTACTTAAAATGAAAAAATAAAATAATAAAGTACTGTACTTTTAGGTCTGTCCAATTTTAGTCAGGGATATTTTATTGTTTACTGTTTTGAACTGAAATGCAATTTTAATGCTTTTTATATTTCTTAAATTAAAAGAGCTTGAGTTTATAATATTAAAGTTTGTGTCCATTATTGATTCTGTTCCCCACTAAAATAATGTCAAATTTAAAAAATGGCTTTTTGGGGCCAATTTTTTGTTATTTTAAAATGCAATTAATTGCGATTATTTAATTTCAAAGCATGTAATAATTCAATAATTGTTTTTATTGAGTCCCACCACTAGAATAAACACTAAGTGTTTAGCTTTTTTCTCTTTAATGCTCCAAACATGTCACTGATCATTTAAAAACAGTTTAAATAAAGTTGTTAGGGCTACATGTTTCTTACTGTTTTAGGAAAACTTTAAAATAACTTTTTGTGTGTGTGTGTGTGTGTGTGTGTGTGTGTGTGTGTGTGTGTGTGTGTGTGTGTGTGTGTGTGTGTGTGTGTGTGCAGACCTAAACTCCTCCATCCTAAGAGGGCCTACAGTCTCAGTGAACTCTGGTGCAGCTGTTTATCAGGAACATCGTGTCATTACGTTGAAAAATGGCAGCAGTCAAATTTTAACGAGCAGAAGTTCTGAACTGACCATCACCCCAATCAAGTCTCGACACGGATACCGTAAGTTTATACTGACTGTGGCTGAGCCAAGAGAATAGCTCCATTAATTCCTGCTGCCTCAATTTGTCTAATTTATCTCATCTGTTTGACTGCGAGCAGTCTGGTGTGTTTTGGCCTCACTGGAGGTCTGAGTAACGTTTCTGCAGCTGACTGCTTGATTTGGACTTGGAGTGTTTCGTCTGTGTTTGCAGAGCATTGTGTGGAAGCCAAGATCAATCGGCATGTGCCAATACAGACACGCATAACAGAAACGATAGAAAACTCCTCTTTAAGAGTGTTAAATCAGGAGCTGGCAGATATCTGAGCCCAGAATAAAGAAGTTGGTCTCTGACAGACAGTTGCCATTTGGCCTTTGGCTGCTTCACCCAAATTCTATGTGAAAAGTTTACATAGACATAAAATCAGTGACTGTTGAAGGAAAAATAAAGTCACCTGGTCAGAACTCATCTCTGTTTCTCCAATCGGAGGTCATTCAAAGAGCAATCAAAAGATCTGAAATATCGCTTTACTGTTGCTGCATTATAATCTTTTGATGTCTTTCATTTGTTTTCTGCTTTGCTTCTTTTTGCACGAGCCGCACTTCCAATCCAATCCTTCCACTCCCATTTCGAGTCAGAGCTGCAGAAACCTCACTTTTAAATCATGTTTCACCTCTTTGAAGTGGCGTTTGGTTTTCATCTGTGAACAAGACGTCCAAATTAAACGCACCACAGACACGTCCTCAACCACAGTACGCTGCAGTGGCTTCTGAGGGACAATGGTGTCTAAAGTTAGATGAAAATAGTAATGAAACTGCAAAGAAAGTGCTGTTTAAAATGCAGATGGAATGTTAATGGAGAAAAAAACACATGGATTTTACATTAAAAACCGTGGTGCATTTAGGGCTTAGTTTTTTGGGCTTTTTATCCAAAAGCCAATGATAGTTTCTTTACATTTAAGGTTTTATAAGATATCCTAAGGATTTGTTGATCGTCTTGTGGGAATAAAAATAATAAAGGCTCTATAGCGTTCAGCTATAATCATATAATTTAAATGTAATGAATTATTTGGATGCTGTGCTTTAATTTTTTGAAAATGTTCAGCATTTTGTATTGGTTGTTTTGGATACTGGTGTAATTAAAGAAAGTATTCTTCTTTGCAGGTGAATTATCTGATTAAAAAACATGTAATGATGAGGTTTTACCGTTTCTACTTAACTCATATTTTATTGCAGCTATTCTCGGATCACTATGTTAAAAATGACTCCTGATCAGTGACAGACAGCTTATTCTGCCGTTAAAAAGCCACCTACGTTAGAATAAAGCTTCAAGCCAAACCAGAATGTACCTGAATGTTTATTCCATGCCCAGCAGGGTGTTTTGTTCTGTTTGTGTCTGTATTGTGAATTTGACAGATTATAAGCTGTTTCTGTATCTTCTGCTTCATTAGGCTCTTGTTCACCTTCTGACTTTTGACCTCATAATCCCCTACCAGCTGCAGCGAGGCCTCTGAGGAGAAATATGTGACTATCTCTCCATGTGTGTGTGTGTGTGTGTGTGTGTGTGTGTGTGTGTGTGTGTGTGTGTGACGGGGAGATGTAATAGTCTACATAGAAATACTAATGAGTTATTGTAAACAGGTTTAATCAATTAACCTTACAAATCCAGATTAGAAAACTCACTTTCAAACAACCAGGTTGCAGTCTGAGTGCATCTTGAAGTGATTTTTAAACAAAATTAGAGAAATGTCAAGCCTTGTCGCAGACTTGTTTGACATGAGTATGATTAAAGATTCATGGATCGAATGTACTTCCACGTTTGCCTCTTTGTGTGCAAATCGTGCAGTCGTTTATGTTTAAAAGATGCCAGCAGACGCACAGAAAACATGAAATGAGTTCTCGACACCTGAGGAGTCTGAAATGTCTTTCAAACATCCTGACAGCACCAAGTCTAACTCATCAACAGGGCCTTCAGTCCACCTGTCTGGAGATACCTACATGTTCTGTGTCTCAAACTGCAACTCAGCTTACCTGTTGTCCCTTTAAGGTGTTCAGCATAACACGGGTTCAGACCTCTGTCTTTTGAAGTGCTTTGTGAGGTCCTGCAGCCCTCGGGCCATTGTCAGCTTAAAACTTGAGTGTGTGTGTGTGTGTGTGTGTGTGTGTGTGTGTGTGTGTGTGTGTGTGTGTGTGTGTGTGTGTGTGTGTGTACTCAGGAGAATAAGGGCAGCAGCCAGACTATCTACCCTCAGGACAGAAAGACAGAGTGGGGCTCAGAAAAGGGGGCAGGAAGGTGGCTTTGCTCAAATCTAGGATCGCCTCTACCTAAACACACAGACTGATCCACTCTCAGGCACACCTGATGTCTACGAGCGTGGTGTGTTTTCTTCAAGGATGAGCTCAGGTCTTTTGAAGGGAAACGTTATGACCAAAAAGTATTTTACATGTTCTGATAACAGCTAATCATAGCATCATAAATACAACTTCAATCCCAAAATTGACAAACAACTTAATGCAAACTCTTCCTTTATAAACCCACACTGTAGTCGGGTTTGCTATGCATACCTAGTCCATTAAAAATAACAGGACATTTGGACCAGAAGTGCTACACGTAGGGGTAAAATACAATACAATTAGCTTGCAAGATGAATAAGTGCACCAGTATTTTTATAAGAACTTCAAAAATAAAATTTGTGCTTCATGAATCTGCACAAACCTTAGAACGGTGTATCAACAATGCACGACTTTCTGACTTCTCATTAAAGCTGTATGCATGGGCATCGATTTGGCATGGATGGAGGTGACATGTCCCCACCAAAACCCAGCGATCACTGAATTGTCCCCACCAATAATTCGATCCAAGGGTGAAGAAACCCCACCACCACCACCAATAATAGGCCCAGTGGACCTGTATGCAGGAGAAGGAGAGGAGGTGTCTACTGTATCAACCAGCACGAGCCCCTCACGGTCCGTGCTCCCAGACACGCCCCCTCCCCCTGGGTCTGGATGTGGACCAGGCTGGACTGGTCATTGGGCATCTTCCCAATGGTCCTATGGTTACTTCAGGCCGGTCCCAGCTCGACTGGACAGCTCGTCAGTATGTGATCACAAGCTGAGCGACCAGTACCATGACTGTGCTGTGGCAGAGTGACTGGTACACATGCATGATATCTAGGGCGCATGCGTACCAAGGTCCCGCTTGTGTGCACCCCTGAACATCTTCTGATTGATTTAAAGCGATACTTGGGTCATTTTGAAGTAGCGTTCTATCAGATAATTTAATTAATTTTATAATTTGTGAGCCATCACTAGGCTGGTCTCTCTGATCCAGGATGTGTGAATCTTTGTGAAATGTCTTCTGAAGTTTGGATCTGTGTTTCTCCTTCTGTTCACTGGTTAAACCTGTGGCCAGTTCTCCACTGAGCTGCTTTACAAGCTAATTAAAATGTACACGTTATGATCTTGAATGATCAAAACCCCAAGTTTTAATATTTGTCTTTTGTTTGAGCTGACGAGGAACTCAAAGCTTCATCAGCTCTGACCAGCAGACCTCTAATGTTGCTAACTCAGCAGGAAACACCGCAGCTTCCACCTTCAAAATAAAAGTACGAATAAAATCCATTTTTGGAGTTTGGATTTAGATTTTCATACAGAATTCTTTGTATTATTATTTTAATTTCTGATTTTCCATTGACTTTACACACAGGCTGGATAAAAACATCTAACTGGCAAGTTGTGGCCTCAGTTAGAGAGAAATCAGACTCATAACTTTACAAATTCATACTGAGGACCAGACGGCTCACTGGGAATCCTCCAGACTCTCCTGACTGAGTGATGTCACCGGTGGGTTTGTCCTTTCCTCTAGATAAATAACTGACAGAACGCTATTTTAAATTGACCAAAACATCTCTTAAATGTTCCATCTAAAGGTTAATTACCACTTTTACACACAGTAATCTGATCACAGATCTGTTTTTCGGAGGTCTCCTGGTGTCTCCTGGTACCACAGAGGAATGTTCAGGAGGTGTGTGTGCGTGCGTGCGTGCGTGCGTGCGTGCGTGCGTGTGTGTGTGTCCCACTCACTACAGAATCACTGTGTTTATACAACAGTGTGTGAGGAAGACGGGGGAAGGTACTTAAGGACACGCTTCATGGGTTAGTAAAGAAGTAACAAGTCCTGAACTGTGCTGCTGGAGGTGAGGAGCTCAAACAGAGTAAAGGTTCCAATCTGCTGAGCACGAAAAGCCTCGACCTGCTGTGTGATGTTTGACTCTAGAACTCTCTTCGTGTCGCGGAGTCTCGTAAAGGCGTTACGTGAGACGGTTTATGGCGCTGAAAGCAGAAACCAAATTAAGCTGTATTCAAGCTCATTTGCACGATAAATTCAGTCGCTTCAGACAGAATTCCCTCCCAGTTCTCACAAACAAACAAATCTAAGTCAACTTCTGGTTTTAGAAACTCAAGGTTGTGTGTTTTCTTACACAAGATTTATGGAGATTCTACGACAAACTCTCTCCACAGTTATTTATATAAGAGGAGTTTCACTTGTTCATTCTGAATCTATCAACTGCAAAAGCAACAGGGGAACAAACAAGAGAGGCATCTAATGACTGAAGTGGAGAGAATCATTTATCATGCTGGATTTTCTGCTCTGTCCTCACCTCCTTAAACTGTCCCAGATGAGCTTAAAACAGCTCAAGCTTTGAGCTTAAAAAGGAAAAGGGAGAATCAAAAACTGTTTTATAAAATCATGTTTCATGTGCAGACCTACAGTAAGTGCAACTGTGCTTATTCTTTAATACTCAATCATATTTGTTTCTACAACAATAACCCTAAAGTACAATAAAATATAATAATTCTATAAATAAAATATTTCATATGGTGTTAAAGCAATACAATGGGAGCACTGGTATCACTGCTTTATGTTTTTAAAAGTTTGAGAAAGAAAGGAAAAGAAAAGGATCAGTGAAAGAAATGACATCCAGATCCAACATCAACAGGAGGAAACACCAGCAATTCATCTCTGAACAGTTAATCAGAAAGTCTCTCATCACACACACACGCGCGCACACACACACACACACACACACGGTGTCAGATGACATGGACACAGTTTGGTGGAGGTAGAGAGTCCAGGAGGAAGAAATAGTATCGTTAGAGCCAGATGACAGAAAAAGAGCAAAACATTCATGGAATGGTATGACGACGAGTGATAAACTTATTTTCTAATCCTTGTTTGGACATCCTGGCTCCTGAAGCTCTTCTCTGCTTTTACAGCAGCAGCATCTGTCCATGTAGTTTTAATGCACCCAGTCAGTAAGGAAGTGTGTCTGACTGTTACAAAACTGGGCCTTTTTATTTACAAATATTTTGGCTTTGTCATTTAAATTCTCTTTTTTTTTTTTTCTTTTTTTTAACCCCGTGTCCTGTCCGGCTGTGGAGCAAACAGAATAATGTCTGAGTGCCAAAACAAGCCCAACAGTGTTGCTGTTTCAGGTGAGAGGTTACAGCCATTGCTATAATGCTCCTCCTGACTTGCGTTTAAATATAACCCCCAAAATCTTTATTAGAATATTGTTATGGTTGATTGGACACGGAGCCTGAAAGTGAAGGGAAGGGTACAGAAAGAGGGATGGGGGAGAAAGTAAACAGAAAAAGAAGAGAACAAGAGACGTGAAGAGTCCACTTCTAGACCTGTAAATAAAGCACAAACAAACAAGCAAACAAAACAGGAAGAAAAGATACAACAGCAACAAACAGCATATGAATATACAACAGTTGTGATATTCTTCAAATGTATACGTATACACCAGTTCAAGAGAGTTCAGTGTCAACCACAGCCCCAGTCAATGTGTCTGAAAACACCTGAGTCCGTCTTTATGTGAGCACCTTGTGATCACCTGTGTGTATACATGCGCGCTTGTTTATGTAAGGTTTCTCTATTGAAACATTCAATAATAAGTTCGAGGAGCCACAGACCCGCCCCCAAGGCCCACGGAGGAAGCGGAGGAGGTCCAGGCCCCAGACGTCCAGAGGCCACCCAGGGCACGGACACCCCAGGGAGATCGCCGTCAGGGCAGCCACTAAACTCTCCCCCAGAGGGCGCAGAGGCTCACCCCACGTGGGCCCCCCGGCAGTCACCGCGCTAGAGCCCCTGGGGGGTCGCGGCTAGGAGCTCACAGGCACCACCTGCAGCCGGCCATCCAGAGTAGATCTAGCCGGAACCAGAGACCCAAGACCCAGGAGCGAACCAGCCCCAGCAGAGGCCCGACCACCCCCGAGGGCCCAGATCCCACCAGGCAGCCACAGGAAGAAGAGCAGGCAGACGCCCCCAGCACCCAGACCCAGACCCCAAGACACCCCAATATGCCAGCAGAGAAAGGCACCACCAATGCCGAGGCGCAGCCAGGGAGGATAGTCTCTGCTGAGGAGGGTCTAGCATGTCACAGAAAAGGGGGGGGGCACGAAACCTGACAGAAAAACAGTCACACACAGACACAATCACTCTCCCTCCCTCATGCGTGCACACACATTCCTGCAAACATACTAAGACACACAATAGATGCTGTACACCCACTCTCGCTCCCCATGCACTCTCTATGTTCAGGACCAGGGACCAGCGCCCTAAGGGTGAAGCCGGCTTTAAATTCTCATTAGTGGGGGCGCTCATAAGCAGTGAGCAGATGAAAATAACACGTGCAGTTCTTTTACGCTTCTTTACCACCTGCTGACAAATGCATTCTCCATCAAATGTGACCTTTGGAAACACTGCACACCCGCATCAGAAAACTGGAAACTGACTTAAAACCTAAATAAAGCAAAGAAAACAGAAAACGGGAGGTTGAAAAAGAGCTGAAGTTGTTTTTTTAAGTCCAGTCAAACATAGCAAGGGAAAGAATAACAGCATCAAGCTTTTTAAATCCCAAAAGGCGAAGAAACACTCTGCACTGACGCTGTAATGGAAACATAAATCACTAAATGTTCAAGGAAGCCACTTGAGTCACTGATACAGTGACCAACATCTGACCTGAAGGGAGGAGTGTGTGTGTGTGTGTGTGTGTGTGTGTGTGTGTGTGCGTGCGTGCGTGCGTGCGTGCGTGCGTGCGTGCGTGCGTGCGTGTGTGTGTGTGTGTGTGTGTGTACATCACAGGACACGCTTAAGACCCACAGAGAGGAGGAGCTTCTAGTTGGTTGATAAATAGAAATCCTTCACACACACACACACACACACACACACACACACACACACACACACACACACACACACACACACACACACACACACACACACACTTCACCTTCTAGCTCTTAACTTCCCTCATGGGGTTATTAACTCCCTGATCAGTGAGCCTTCCTTTGCGTTCTGTCCTGTTCAGTTGTCATGGTGGCGTGACCTGAACACTTATTAGCTGACCCCTGGGATTAGTTCAACTTTGAAAACGAGGGAAGGGGGGTGTACTTTGGGATAAGCCTCCACCTCGAGGTGCTCGCTGCAGCATCTCACAAAAACCTTAATTAAATTGCTGAGACACGGATGGAAGAATGTTTGGTTTGCTCTCCCGTTCTGCCGTACGCTCTCCGAGCCATCCCTCTGTCTCCACCTTTCTTTGCTTTTCCCAGACTCACGTTCCTCACCAGATTTGTTTTTGTGCCTCAAACTCCTCACAGCACAGGCAGAAAGTGGCAGGGGATGAAAAAAACTGATGATCTGCAAAATGCTGTCAATTTGTATAAATGAAGAACTCAGTGACAGATCAGATTCCTCTGAAATGTGTTGAACGTATTCCCAATGAATCATCAAGCAACAGGTTTATAAATCTAGACTGCTGTCCTGCTTTTTGTCTCACTTGTTTATGATTGTAAAGCACCTTTATATCTAGAAAGGTTCTTTATAAATAAAACATCTTCTCTGCATTAATAAAACAGAAAACAATTAAATTTAGTGGTAAAAGAGAGGATTTGAAAAGTAAAGTAGCTTTTCAAGCTGTTTTTACTTTTTGGCATTTTTTGAGCCAATACGAGATGTAATGATAATAATGTAATAATAAAAAAAACACAATAATGGTGTGAAGTAATAATGACTCATTTTTTAAAATGTATTTATCACTTTACAGTTGAAGTGAGCACGTGCTTCACTAGAAGACATGGGACGGTTGACTTGCAGGTCAATAGGTTAGGCAAGGTGCACAAATAAAAGCTAAATAAATGATTATTATTATTTAAGGTAATTATTTGTTTTCATGCATAACATGAATTTCCATTTTGAATTTCCATGTCTTGCATTAATAAATGTTAGGACATTCCCATTAATAGAAAGAGAAAACCATCAGTCTCATCATCAAGTCTCAATGATGTGAACATTGTTCTTCTTTATATTAGGTTTATGATGGTTTATTTTACTAAAGTCCATATCACCAGAATCAAATGAATAAACCAGTTTATACATAAGAATGTGGATTATTTATAAGCGAACGCTGTCAAAAATCTAATCAACCAATCATAACCAACGTGTATTACTTATAAATGATTAAACGTGTTAAAAGTCAGCGCAAAGAAACAGCTCAGCTTTCTGAGCTGGCAGCTGATTATCAGCTCGAACAAACCCTGAAAAGAGAAGCTCCAAACAGCCAGAGGTCAGATAACAACCTCTAATCCGAACTACTCCACCGACATGCTCAGAGGAGAGGAGGCGACAGAGTATGTTTTGGCTTTCCATAACAGAGAGAAGAACTGATCCTGAGACGCTCAGTGAGTCCCGACAGGAGCGCGTCCTGCTCCACTGATCCTGACCTGATCTGCGCTCACAGACCGAGCAGGTTGAGTGGAGCCGATCAGTGTCCAGACTTTCTATCGTTAAAGTTCACCCAAACGTATTTATTAAATGCAGTTTCTTGCTGTAAATGGACCAAAAAGGCGTACATTTGCGCACGAAGCTTTCAGATCTCCATAAAGACGCATGTGTGAGAAGCTTACCTTGGTAAAGTCTAATCCAGCGTCCGCAGGAATGCAGCTGTTTATTGCTCCAAGTCTGTATCCACTCTATCAGCTGGTTTCTCAACACAAAGCTGGAGGGGGGGGGGGGGGGG
>SSNR01000164.1:724250-772330 GCA_006937965.1 Callopanchax toddi | reverse complement strand
GGGGGGGGGGGGGGGGGGGGGGGGGCAATCCTTTTGTTGCACAGCTGCGTCAAAGTTTAAACCCGAATCACTGCAGAACACTCGCTGAGGACCCGGAGCCTTCGGCAGCGAGGGCGCACAGACCTTCCCACAACACCGCTCAGCGAAGTTAAACAGGCTCTGGAAGTGGGAGGGGCAGAAAGACAGGGCGCGCGGCCGTGCGCGTCCCCGACACTGACTGCACATATCATTGCACATTATGTGTCCCATAATGACAAAAAAAATGTATGAACTATTTTTATCTTATTCTGACTACAACGTTTACAAATGACATAGCAGATGGTGAGTGACTGCCATGTCCTTTAATGAATACAAAACTTTTTAACTTTTTTTTCTAGTTGGAAAAAATGTATTTGATCTGTTTGTAAACAATGTGATAAATCAATTTATGCCATTTCTTTCTGCATATGACATCAGATGCATTAAAGACTGTATCTCAGATCAGATGTAAGAAAACAAAAGTGGTGAGGAAAGGAAATGAACAGATCAACAAACAGGATTTGAAACAGTGTTTTTTTTTATGAGTACATGTATCCCGCAAGGTCTAAACAGTGGAGCTGAAGCTAAAACAAAAAAGTGCAGATGAAATGACTTCTTATAGCCAACTGTAGCGTAATATAACCTGTTTTTATTGTTATAATACGGACACACTTCTGCAAGGTTATTAGCTTAGTTTTGTCGGGTTTATGCTAAGCAATGCTAGCTACCTTCACTAACCTAATTGTTATGCAGGATGCTTTAGGTTCTTTTGATTCAAAGGGAAGACCTACGTACGTTATATTTGGAAGTTATAACCCAGAAGCAGACTTAGACTACAGTTATTTTATTAAAGAAACAGATTGAACGAACAGACAGATATGAGGTAGATGGTGCATCTTAAGAGATTCTCTGATGTTATTAAGCTGAGAGTTAATGACGAGAGCCCGTGAGATATTAAATATCTCTAGGGAGTCTGAGCTAGTTATGAGGGGAGCTGAGACTAAGTTGACAGGAGTGTTATTTATCAAGAGCCTCGGTTTACCAGATCGGAGTTGGTACCTTGCTGAAACCGCTCCGGGATCACCTCGGCATAGATTTGAGGTTTCGTCGGGAGGCTGTGAGAACCTGACGAAACCCGGTCTGGTCCCCGGTGACGTGAAGTTACCAAAGGCACGGAGGTGTCTGATGAGTCGGTCTAGCTGTTCCATGATCGGCTGGTGCAGAGGCTAAGCAGGTTCTTCCTCATGGCTGGTGAACAGAAGCAGACGGATGGTGTCTGGCTTCTAGCCGGGGGAAATTGTCCTCGACTGCTTGGGGCTAATACCCAAACGGGCAGTCGGCATCCAGGCCCACCGTGTAGCGGAGAAAAACGGTGAGATGTTCTCTCGTTGTAGGTTTAACGAGAACTGCTGGCTTTCAGGCAGGAAGTCTGACAGTGGGAACTTTTGGACGCGTGGCCCAATGGGAAGCAGTTACCAAGTCACGTGGTTCTCGTCATTAAGGAACCCAGGCCATCTTAGATGGATTATTAATATGCTTTAACCTTTTAGCAAAAGTAGGAACATAAAATAATACTGATGCAACATCAACATTCATTAATACTGGAAGAAAATGAATTAATCATATTAAGACATTTCTGGACAGTGGATTAAAGGTAGTGTCTTTTTAGAATGAGACATCAACGAGTCTTTGAGTTTAATTATTAACTAAAGAAAGTCTTCTGAGTCTTCCGACACGACCGGTCCTGGAAGGAATGTTGATTCAGGTTACAACATAATAAAAGAGTCATTTTAATCCAAGTTATTGGGAAAAAGATGAGTTATTGTATTGATGAACCAGGAGGTCAGAATTCAGAGATAGTAACGCCTTTGCCGGCGCTACACAACAGTGGGTAAATTCCATCATACATATCTCTACATTATGGCACAGGAAACACAGGTTCTGCAATTTCAACAAGACAACCATGAGCATCTTTGTTACAACTAATACCATCTCCCACTGAGTGTCACTTCTACTTTTAGAAGTTAGCAGTAACAGACCGAGTGATACCCCAGAGCTCAGCTGACTAGAAAGAAGGCAATTTTTTCCACAGTTATGTAGTTGTCCACACAGCAAGGGTTTGTACAAATGCATACATTTCCCCCCAAACCATACAGACAAATATCTTCATGTATACTCACCCTTCTCTGCCATGTTTGCAATGTAACTGTTTCCTTCATCAGAAAAAAGTTTGCGATCCTTCACATGGTTTTTAAGCACTTGTATAAACACCTAAGCTGCAACTACACTTGGTCCTAGAAAAAGAAAGAAAAATAAAATTCAAACTGAACACACTCCAGATGGCTATGGATATCTACTGTCCAAAAAAATGGCAGCCTTTCAAGAAAACAAACACACACACACACACACACACACACACACACACACACACACACACACACACACACATATATATATATATATATATATATATATATATATATATATATATATATATATATATATATATATATAAAACAGGAGATGGCAAACTAAACAGTGTCAAGAGCCTGAGCCATTGTTCCTGTGGAATGTCCATGGGTTTTACTAACAGGTAACTGGATTAAACAGCTGAACACAGCTAACTGAACTGAGCCCATGCACAGACCATCACCTCCTTTATAAAGTTGATTTCAGGACAGCAGTGACTCGGGGGGGAGTGAGTTTATTAAAGGGTCTCAAGCGAGATGTTTAGTGTCAGTTTAAGCTAACAGGTTGGGGGGGGGGACTCAAAGTACTAAAACATTTGGCAAGAGGGAGCTACAGGTGGGGTTCGCCAGAAATAACGGTGGTCCAAGATATGCAGTCTACCCTCCTGTAAATGGAGGAAATAAGGAAGACATGACCAAGCGATGCCCCTCCTGTTCAGCACCATGGACAGCTGCAGGTCGAGGCGCCCCGCAGCTGCTGAAGATTGACGATCAGCGCAGCGTTAAAAGTCCGAGGCTGTCAGACGATCGGGAGCTCAGATCTGTGCTGACATCCTCTTCTTTGGCTGTGGTTCAGTTAGGGGTGTTCTGTATCGGATTAGAACTGCAGATCTCTGCAGTTTCTGCTTCTGCCAGGGGTTCCACGGGGCTTTGTGTTTGGACCATTACGTTTTAGTGCTTAGAAACTTTTTTCTGTGCTAATTAGTGAAGCTGTCTTAAACCGATTAACTTGTTTGATAACATTATGTTTTATATGTATAAGCTGAATGATATCATTTGGGTTCTATTTAGAGCCCCGCCCAGTGGTCATTAGTGGTATTGCACTTTTTTATCAATATTTATTTCATTCAATAAAAACAAACAGACAAAATATATACACACACAAAAACACAAAACAAGCTTGAATGAAAGGGAGCAGATTGAAGGGAAAAAATCTTATAATTTCTGCCCCTTTTATAACTAAAACAACAAAACTATAATGTATTCCACCAAGTGTCTTTCAATCTCATCCCTCCTCCAGACTAGTGTTCATATTCAATCACAGACATCAATTCAATTTACATGTGCATATCCACCCAACATACCCGACCTAATACACCCTTTAAATACCCCCAGTGACCTTGACTCCTTTACCTCCCCATCAAGGTTATTCCATAATTTTACACCTTTAACAGAAATGCTCGTTTCCTTCCTTCTGGTTCTAAATCTTGTTTTTTTAAATACTTCAGTTCCCTTCAGCATATAACTACTTTCCCTCTTTTCAAACATTCCCTGAATGTTTGTCGGTAAAGTATTTAAATTAGCTTTATACATTATTAGAAATAGTCTCCAGTTAACTAAATCATGAAATTTCAATACTTTGTATTGTATGAATAATGGATTTGAGGGATCTCTATAGCAATTATTATTAATGATTCTTAATGCTCGTTTCTGCAAAATAAACAATGGTTGTGTATACGATTTAAATGTGGATCCCCAGATTTCTACACAGTAAGTTAAATATGGAACAATCACTGCACTGTACAATGAAAACAACCCAGAACTATTCAGTAAGAACTTTACATTATGTAGTATTGCAATGGCTTTGGAAATTTTACCTTTTATATAATTAATGTGTGACTTCCAGGTCAGACCCTCATCAATCATGATCCCAAAATGTGGTTTCTTTAACCCTTTGAATTTCGATTCTGTCTATCTTCAATGATACATCACTGTTTTTTCTGTCATTAAATAATATAAAATTTGTTTTATTAAGATTCAGTGTTAATCTATTTATGTCAAACCAGTTTTTAATTTTTATCAGTTCATTATTTATCACTTTAGTTACTTCACTTATGTCTGATCCTGAATAAAGCAATGTTGTATCATCAGCAAATAGAACCTTCCCAAGTAGGTCAGATACATTTATAATAAACAGAATGAACAGTTTAGGTCCGAGGACCGACCCTTGTGGCACTCCACAGTTAATATCCCTCAGTTCTGATTTAATGTTATTTAATTGAACAAACTGTTTGCTTCTTTCTAAATAACTTTGTACCCATTGATGAGCCACTCTTATTCCATACTGCTGAAGTTTTTGAAGTAACCTTGATTGATCAATAACATCAAATGCTTTCTTTAAATCCATAAAAATGCTGATAAAGTAGTTTTTATTATCTATTGCTGTTGCTATTTTGTCTGTTAAATCCATCATTGCCATCGCTGTTGAATGATTGGTCCTAAATCCATACTGTTCCGGGTTTAAAATATTATTTTTTTCGATGAATTTATCCAACCTTGTTACGAACAGTTTTTCTAATATTTTTGAAAACTGTGGAAGCAGTGACACTGGCCTGTAGTTGGTGAAACTGTGTTTATCACCACTCTTAAACAATGGCACAACTTTAGCTGTTTTCATTGAGTCAGGGAATATTCCAGTTGAAAGTGAGAGGTTACAGATGTAGGTGAATGGTTCAACAACAGATTTTGGATGTTTACTGGAATATAAAGCTGAGGATTTACTGTAATCTGTTCTGCAATAGTTGTCATTTCAGTGTTTATCAGAGCATCAGTTGACCCAAAGGGAGACAGGAAGCAGGTTGGTGGTAAACAGGACTTTACTAATGAGTTGTAATAATAAAGGCAATGAGAGAAAACACAAAAGTCAGACCTGCAAAACCAAAATAATATATGTCTCCTTACAGATTTTTTCTGTTTTTGCTTTTTTCCCCTGTCCATCAATCTTCTACAGCTTATCTAAGGTCAGATCTAGGAGGTAACAGGTCCAGGAGGGAAGCCTGGACAGCCCTCTCCCGTACGACCCTCCCAGTTCCTTCTGGTGGATCCAAAGCATTTCTAGACCAGAAAGGAGGTGTAATCTTCCAGAGTCTGGGGAATGTGCCTGAAAAACCTTCAGAGGGTATCCTAATCAAATGCCCAGACCACCTCAGCTGACCGCTTTCTATGAGGAGGAGCTTTTCTCCTTGCTCTCCTCAGATGACAGAGCTCCTCACCTCATCTCTAAGGCTGAGTCTGGCCACCCTCTTTATCAGAAATCTCCTTCTTTCAGTCATGATCCACATCTCATGATCAGGGGAGAGTTGGAACGCTACCGGTCTGTTGCAGGCAAACGTGATGTCATTGGAGCTTCTGTAGTCGGTCACGCCAAGGCGATTCCCAGTGAAACACCGAACAAAGTTAGAAAAAGAAGCCCATCTATGATTTTAAAATTCTGTAAAGAAGAGTGAAACAAAATGACATCAGAGAGATGATTGTAGTCTCCTCCAAGGACAAGCAGCAGATTAACATAAAAAACAAGGATTACAACAGAAACCTGTTGGCTGATCAACAAAACTTACTTTTTTGTTACAATTTGGCATCAAAGTCAAAATATTTTTTTATAACTCAATATTTAGTATTTTCCAAAACACACACACACACACACACACACACACACACACACACACACACACACACACAAACATAACATTGACCACATACAATGTACAGAACTTAATATGTCAGTGGAGTTCCTCTTTATCCCTCTTTCAGAGTTTCCTTTTCTGGCCATTAATTATTGGTGACCTCTTGTGCGTAACAGATCGTTCATTTCTCCCATTTGTCGTCCAGCTCCACTTGTTTCAGCCTCAGTTTGTGAGTCAGTCTTTCCATATAATAAATCTCCTTCAAGGTATCCTCCCAATTCTTTAGCGTTGGTGGTTCTTCTCTCCTTCGTTTCCTTGTTATCCCTTTCTTAGCAGCTGCCATTAAGATTTTGACCAAATATCGGTCCTTATGATGTATGTCGTCATTTGTCAAATTACCTAAATAAAACTTTCCAAATGTCAAAGTATCCTATAGCCTATTATCTCGCCTATTTTACATTCTATATCTTTCCAATATTTCTTTAATTTATCACATTCCCAAAACATATGATAATGAGCTCATATTTTCTTCCCACATCTTCTCCAACATGCTTGTTGGTTCTTTGAATATTTATTTTGCAATGATAGAGTAATAAAAAAAATTAATTATATTCTTCCAGCAGATATCTGGATATCTGCTGGATATCTATGGATATCATATATATGAAATCTATGGATATCATAAACAGGTCCTTCTCAAAAAATTAGCATATTGTGATAAAGTTCATTATTTTCTGTAATGTACTGATAAACATTAGACTTTCATATATTTTAGATTCATTACACACAACAGAAGTAGTTAAAGCCCTTTTATTGTTTTAATATTGATGATTTTGGCATACAGCTCATGAAAACCCAAAATTTCTATCTCAAAAAATGAGCATATCATGAAAAGGTCGTCTAAACGAGCTCTGAACCTAATCATCTGAATCAACTAATTAACTCAAAACACCTGCAAAAGATTCCTGAGGGTTTTAAAAACTCCCAGCCAGGTTCATTACTCAAAACCGCAATCATGGGTAAGACTGCCGACCTGACTGCTGTCCAGAAGGCCATCACTGACACCCTCAAGCAAGAGGGTAAGACACAGAAAGAAATGTCTGAATGAATAGGCTGTTCCCAGAGTGCTGTATCAAGGCACCTCAGTGGGAAGGAAAAAGTGTGTCAGAAAACGCTGCACAACGAGAAGAGGTGACCGGACCCTGAGGAAGATTGTGGAGAAGGACCGATTCCAGACCTTGGGGGACCTGCGGAAGCAGTGGACTGAGTCTGGAGTAGAAACATCCAGAGCCACCGTGCACAGGCGTGTGCAGGAAATGGGCTACAGGTGCCACATTCCCCAGGTCAAGTCACTTTTGAACCAGAAAAAGTGGCGGACCTGGGCTACAGAGAAGCAGCACTGGACTGTTGCTCAGTGGTCCAAAGTACTTTTTTTGGACGAAAGCAATTTTTGCATGTCATTCAGAAATCAAGGTGCCAGAGTCTGGAGGAAGACTGGGGAGAGGGAAATGCCAAACTGCCTGAAGTCCAGTGTCAAGTCCCCACAGTCAGTGATGGTCTGGGGCGCCATGTCAGCTGCTGGTGTTGGTCCACTGTGTTTTATCAAGGGCAGGGTCAATGCAGCTAGCTATCAAGAGATTTTGGAGCACTTCATGCTTCCATCTGCTGAAAAGCTTTATGGAGATTAAGATTTCATTTTTCAGCACGATCTGGCACCTGCTCACAGTGCCAAAACCACTGGTAAATGGTTTACTGACCATGGTATTACTGTGGTACTCTCCTGACCTGAACCCCATAGAGAATCTGTGGGATATTGTGAAGAGAAAGTTGAGAGACGCAAGATCCAACACTGTGGATGAGCTTAAGGCCGCTATCGAAGCATCCTGGGCCTCCATAACACCTCAGCAGTGCCACAGGCTGATCGCCTCCATGCCACGCCGCATTGAAGCAGTCATTTCTGCTAAAGGATTCCCCACCAAGTATTGAGTGCATAACTGAGCATAATTATTTGAAGGTTGACTTTTTTTGTATTAAAAACACTTTTCTTTTATTGGTCGGATGAAATATGCTAATTTTTTTAGATAGAAATTTTGGGTTTTCATGAGCTGTATGCCAAAATCATCAATATTAAAACAATAAAAGGGCTTGAACTACTTCAGTTGTGTGTAATGAATCTAAAATATATGAAAGTCTAATGTTTATCAGTACATTACAGAAAATAATGAACTTTATCACAATATGCTATTTTTTCTAGAAGGACCTGTATATGATATCTATGATCATATCTATGCCAGAAAGGCGGGAGCTTACCCAACTCACCTACAGCCAATTGTAGGAGTCAGAGAGCGCTTGTAGCCAATCAAAGGCGAGAAAAGGCGGGACCTTACCCAAATCACCTACATTTCGCAAATTCTCGTGCAGGAGGACAGGGCGCGCGGCCCCGACACTGACTGCACCTGCAAAAAAATAAATAAAAATGCTGCTAGTTTGTCATAAATGCGTGTTTAATTTGTCTCATCAGCTCTGTGTCATTGTCTTCAAAGTTCAGCGCTTGTTACAATTTATTTATGAATAATCTTTAAGTTTGCATTCCTAGTTTATTTATTCACTGTTTTGGGATTCAAGTGCATCATTAAGTAAATACCTCCTGTTAGCTCTGCTGCACCTGATGGAAACACTAATCTGGATTGAATCTGAGTGTAACGGCAGTGGTATTTCTCCCCGCCCCCCCACCCCACCCCACCCCACCCCACCCCCTTAGCAAACACATGCATGTTGTAAATAAACACACATTATTTATATGTTTGGTTGCATCAGCCAGCTCACACACGCTGACACACACACATAAACACTCTGAGAGTCTAAAAGGAGAGCGTCGGTCCAACAGGCAGACCGGGACATGCATGAGTGCTGTCCAGATGAAACCATGTCAACATAAACACACTCAGAGCGGGAGGCTTCAGGTCACCTGCTCTGGAAGTGTGATCACAGCTTTTTATACAAAAATTATAATAGTACATAAAATATAATGAAATGTTTCATTTAAAGCATTTACAGACGTTTAGCTGCTGTAAACTCAAGAATTGTTGGTAGGTATTGCATCTTTTTAAACTTCATTGTCAGAATTCCTGTCAGTGTTCCTCCTCTTTTTCTTCTTCCTGTCTCCTTTTGGTGTGATGGACCTCCCTGTGCAGATATTCTCAATGCTGATTACTCAGCTGCTTCATGAGACGGAAGATGCCACAGTCCTCGTATTGATATTGATATGAAGTATTTGTTTTGCATCCGTTTTTTTTTTTTTTTTTGAGAAACTAGTGATTTTGCCTTCCATTGCAACCCTTGTGAAGCAGGTTGAACTACCCTGTCATCACCGTCTCCTTGGGATCAGTCTGATCTTTCCAGAAAACCTGCTCTGCAGACGAAAGATTTGTTTGTGCCTGCCCACTCTCCACCACAGCTCCTCTCTTTTTGGGATGCCTGGATCCACTTCCCATCCAAAGGTGAAACCAGGAATTGGAACAGTTAAGCCCTCTCTGGAAAATTACTCCGAGCGCCTGAGCCCGCTACGTCTCGCTCCTGTGCCACACAACTTCCATCCACCACAACGATCATGAAGCAATCTAATTGTTCCAACATTAATCCCAAACATGTAATTCCCTGTGAAGGTGAGCTGCAATAAACAGGAAAGTTGGTGCAGTTTTTGTGTTTTTCAGATTTGCAGTAAATTTGCTCTATGACTGTAGGCCTGGTTTTTAATATCAGAGATAAATAGTGCAGACAGATGGCTTTGATCTGAAACATATAGTTCACTCATCACTGTGTGCACATGCTTTAAAGCAGGATTTCTCATGAGTCTCACGAGCATGGTGCAGTCTGACAATAATATATAGAATGTTAAAGATTTTAGAAGAGTTGGAAGGGGAGAAAATGGGTGTAAGGTTTGTTGTAAGGACAAAAACTAAAAAGTATGATTTGTCCATTTGTGCAAAATCTTAAGAGACTCCCACAGAGTACAATGGATTTAGAAGCTGATCATTTTTCTTCACCTATAGGAGAGAGAGTCACTTTTTTTCATGCAGCTGCTGAACACAGATTAGACGAGTCAAGAGTTAAAACAGTCATAAAGTTTCACACAAGAATTTTAGACCTTAAATCAAATATCCCAAAGTGTTGACCATAAAACGTATTCTTATCAATGGAAAACTGCAAATAAAATGTCATTTGACAATGTAAATCTGATTAGAAAGATACTTGAAGGGTTTCATTTTTAAGCCTTTACATTTCTTCTAACATATTTGTGAGGAATCAGCAGCTGTCGTTCTGCCATTGAGGTCCTCAGAGCTGTGGGATCAGCGCCGCTTCGTGCAGCTACTGTGTTTGTTGTTGGTGTGAGAAAGAGGAACCGATTCTGAGAGGGGAGCGTGAAAACAAACACATCGACCTGGATCGTCCACAGGAATGTTTGATCAGCAGTGAAACGCTATAAGTGGGATTTTCTCATGGGAACGAATCAATGCAACTAAATGATTAACCTCAAAGGAACATTTCACCTGACTGAGAAAAAGAGCTTAAGGAAATATTTTGACAAAAATTTCACTTTTTTTTCACTTTTGCTATAAAAGTCAATTTGATTTATTTTTTATCCTCTTACAAAATATCTCCTGTGGTTTTGATGAGTTGTTTATGCACAACAGTTAGAACAGGTACAGATCTGTGTGAGCAGCAGAGAAAGTGGGAGTTTCACTTTGTGCTTATGTAATTCACACAGCAAGGGTTGTAGCTCTGACCTTTTGCAGACCTCTGCAATATAACGGAAATGACTTCTTTCTGTGTAAAACCTCTTCTTCTTCTTCATTTCAGTGCCTCCCGAACTCCAAGATTATAGCAGAACGAGAGGTAATAGTGAACACAGATTGCATTTATTAGAGTGTGCGTCTGGTGAAGTTTCCTTTAATGAGAGCTGGTGTACAAATTCAAGAGGGAAACAATGTTGTGGTCAAAAGTAAACATGAAATAGCACAAAGGAATTTGAGCCTGGAGTTAGTCTCCCCATGGGAGGCAGTGTTTGGGTCTGAGCCAGAAGAACTGAAGGAAGGACCAAAACGGCATCCGAGACGTTTTAAAACTCCACATTTCTGACCTGCTCTGTCTGACTGCTGGGTGAATTTGTTTTCTTTATCCAATTACAGATTCCTATAGAGGTCTGCTTTAACAGTATGATAGAAAAGCACCATAAAAGTGCACATCAACCACCGCCTGTCATGTCAAAGTCAAAACTAACCTCATTTTATGTTGAAAAAAACTAGTCAGCTGTTTAGGTCAAATCTTAACAGATAATGCACAATACTGCTAAATCTTAAGAATGTGTATCAGCTTCCATATTAAAACTACTACATAAAAGTTTTTTGAACAAATGAAGTTGATTCAGAGAAAAGTTTTAAACTCTTTGATCATAAAGTTCATCAGTAATCTGTGTTTACACTGTTTCTGTCCTCTCAGAGACAAAAAGCCTCATCGCAAGAATCAAACATTCATCTGAAGAGGGAGGGCATCTTAAGCATTTTTACCTTTTCTGTTTTGATAAGGCATATTTGAGTGTATCAATTCACTATGTAAAACTCTGACAGAAACAACTGGAAAATGTCTTGTGATATTTTTAGGTCTTGATTTCATGTTCTTTGTACTTTTTGCTGCTTTGTTGTTGCTTTCTGACTGGTCTACAGACTGATCATCACTTCTGTCATTACCTCTGTCTGCTTTCTGTCTTTTCAGATCATTTGTGTCTCTTCTTCATTCCAGCTGTTTCTCTTGTCAACTTCTCTTTGATTCTTGTTGCACTCAGTCAGTATATTGTTTCCAGTTTGTGTTCTTTTTTACGTTTTGGTTTCTTATGTCATTTTAAAACGTGGTGTGAAAACTATTTATTATGGTACCCTTGAGATCAAATCTTTCCTTTATTTTCCACAAAATGCTCAAACGTCACATTTGTCTTGAGCCGAAAAGCAACGGTTGTGTGTCAGATGTTTTCTCATTTTAAACATTTGTAGTTTTCTTTTGCAACATCCTGTTTACTTAAACCCTATTTATTTAAAAACTGATGCTTTGACAGATGAAAAAGAGAAAGAGACTAAAGTGATTTAACAGACAGGGAAAAGGTAGCATGAGATTTAATTGATGGACAGTAAATGGGAATTAGGGGAGGAAGGCAAACAACAGGGGAGATGGAGGGTGACACTGGGAGGAGGGAGGGAGATCATGGGAACTCGTGTTTGGTTCCTGCTCCAGCCCTGCAGTTGTTAGCCCTGTCAGTGTTGTTTTCACATAGCCTTTAACCTTACTGTGTGGACCACAAACAGATGTTAATGCTTCTCACTGTCGTTTCTGCTCAAAGTCAACGAATTTACTTCACGCACTGAGCTGTGATGTTACTGACCTGAGTGTTAAAGTTCTGTTGAAGAAGATCCAGGAGATAGGAAGGAGACAGACCATAATATCAAAACCTTAAAATCCTATTAACTCAAATCTGCAGGAAGTCTGATTTTCCATCTCCCACATGCCTTCTTTCAATTGGCTACCACACACACACACACTGCAAGCTGTCTTCCCTCATGTCAGCGTGTGATTATTTACTGGCTGGTGAACAGAGAGAGATAGCAGGAGACCCAGAGCCTGAGCTCTACCCTCTGACTGTCTGCTGCTCATAAATCTAAACGTCTGGTTTACTTTCACTTTAATGGTGTTTGTTTCTGTGTCTGACAGAGAAAACAACACAAAATCGAATCACTTACACAGTTATATACATTACATCTTTTTATATGCTTTAAATTGTTGCAGCATTTGCAAATCTGTGCGTCTGTTTAGTCTTAACATCATTATAGGGTCGAGGTTGCAGGTAGTTTACAGTGGAGGGCCTGTACGCCTAAACGTTTTTAATTCTGGTGCATGGACCCCTAAAGGTCATTTCACAAACATTATACTGTATTTAGTAGATGATTGAAGCTAGTTGTCCTTATTGACTGTGTTGCACAAAAGCAGCAACATAAAGATGTTTTCACCTCATATTGACTAAGCTGCTCATCTGCATGGTAATGAAACCAGTTTTTGTTTTGTTTTTTTAGTCAAAGTTTATTTCATTCAAATAAAAATAAATAAAACAAAAAATATATAAACAATAAGATATACATAACAAAAAATCATATTTGAACAAAAAAGGAGCAGAATGAAGAAAAAAATCTTATAATTTCTGCCCCCACTTAACAAAAAGATTCTATACAATTTTCAAACTTAGATTCATTATGAATCCTGTCTTGTCCTCATTTCCAGACTCGATCATGATCATTGGTTTAATGTACTTTTTCATAATTACTTAATACACTCATTTTGGTACATTTTTTGAAAATATTAAATGACATTGATTTTTTTGTTTTGTTTCCCTATTAAGATTATTCCATAATTTAACGCCATTTACAGATATACTCCATTCCTTAATTTTTATTCTAAATCTTGGTTTTGTAAACACATCAGTTTCTTTCAACATGTAACCACTAGTTCTTTTCTCAAACATCTTCTGAATGTTTGTTGGCAGAGTACTTAAACTAGCTTTGTACATTGTTTGTAGAATTTTCCAGTTTACTAAATCATGAAATTTCAGTATTTTGTATTTGATGAACAACGGGTTTGATGGATCTCTGTAGCCACTATGATTGATGATTCTCAGAGCTCTTTTCTGTAGAATAAATAAAGGTTGTGTATAACTTTTGTATGTTGCTCCCCAGTTTTCTACACAATAAGTCAAGAATGGAACAATCAGCGAGTTGTACACTGCCAACAATCCAGAATTAGTCAGTAAAAACTTGACTCTATGTAATACTCCTATGGATTTTGCAATTTTCCCTTTTATGTAATCAATATGCGACTTCCAGGTCGTCTTCATCAAAAATAACTCCTAAAAATGTAGTTTCTGTTACTCTTTGAATTTCAATCCCATCTATTTGCATCATGCAGCATGCTCTGTTAGCTGGTCAAACCCAACTTTCATCCTGTTATAAATTCTTTTCCTGCAATACTTGGGGTAGCAAGTCTTTGTTGTAATTTGGTGGCAAGAAGCTAAAATGGTTGGGAACCACTGCATCAAAGGTGAGGCAAAGTAAGTGTGTGTGTGTGTGTGTGTGTGTGTGATACTGGGTTTATGACCCTGCAGCACAGTGTGTTTTCTCAGGGTGACAGAGAGGACAGACCGTCTGCAGGAGGGACATTACATCATCACCTGGTCTGTGAGTAAATCTGTGAAGTATCTGTACACATGATCAGCTTTAAAATACTTAGTTCAGATGACTGAAGACTTTATTGGACAGGAAATTCAAATGGTTTACATTCAGGCCAGTTATAATCAAAATGAAAGTTAATCTCAAAACCTTCGTGTTATCTAGTTTCTAAACAGGCTCCTATTAACTTCAGCAAATAAAAACCTCATGTTTGCCAAATTAAAGAAAATGCTTTTCTTTTTCCAACTAAAAAATAAGAGATAACCATCATCCCATTCTAAAATATACTGATTCACACACACAAAAAGGACACACTCAAAAATAGAGTTTAATGTATCTGTGCAATCCTGTCTGCAAACATCAAATAAGGACAAGAACAAAAGCAATTTCCTCTGTCGTTTGTACGAACTGGAAAGTCTGCATGTCTCAGTGAGGGTTTATGTTCATAGTTACCTGAAGCAGTGAGATAATAAACACACACACTCAGTAAACACACACCTAAACTGTCTGAGGGGGGGAGAAGATAGAATGGAAAATATATACTCCAGTAAAAGCAAACAAAAGGGCTCAGCTGTATGACAGAGATTTAGAACAATAAGAAAATCTATCCATTAAATACTCCCTGTAATGGATCATTTAGAGGACTTAAAGAAAATGTTGGTAATTTAAAAGTGTTTAAAAAAAAAAACGTTAACTACTTCCCTCTGTGAAGTGGTTAAATATAACAGCTACAAGGTATAAACTCACTGATCATTTCATCAATCTTAACCCGATTGAACGTGTGTATGAGGTGGCATTAGCATAAATAACACACACATTACTACAACTTCTAAAAGAGAACAAACCTGCCGTTGAACAGGATTCAGCCATCTTTAAATATTCTGAGGTAAACTCTGAGTTTCTGTAGATTGAAGGCATTTCTTTTCCCAAAAACTAATTTTCTTTAAGCAAATTTTGTCCAGCAAAAAACAGTAAATATTGCAGAGTTTTAACCTGAATGTATGAACACTCACATCATGTTCACCAAATCAACTCACTCAGTTTAATGTCTCCCATTTTTCAGCCACTGCAGTTTCTGAATGTCTGGAAGCTTTTGTTTGATGTTCGTATGCCCCCTGCTGGTGGAAAGACGAACTACAATTGTAGATGAGATGAGTTTTGCACATCAGCATCAACGTAAACATTAAACCCCACTCAACTCTTCATGCCAGACTAAAAGTAGCAGTAAAGTTAGGATTGTTCTGCCTGTATTCTTAAAGAGCTGGCGTGAGAGACCATATTTACCTTTAAATGTTCATTATTTTTGGCACAATACAGTCATGAGAAGTGTGACTTTCACATGCACAAAAATTTTAATTTCAAAAAGTAATTTCAAAAAAATAAAGCAGGGTTATGCTACTCTTAGCTGATTAGGCGTGCCTCATACAACACTGTTTATTATAATGCATGACTAGATGTATGCAATATATCACAGCAGGATTAATTCAGTCCAAATGTAGTACAGCCATGATGACAACCTGTCACAATGAACCCTGCCTGGAACTGAGGAAGAAGAACTCTTTCACAGTATTTTTACAAACCATAATGCTCAACAGAAAAACCTGTAGTCACAGAAAGCAGCTTGAATTTGTAAAATTAAGGTGTTATCAGATTGTAGCTGCCATTACCCTCTATAATCCAGACAGAAAGTTCACCCTATACCACCTAGGAGCGTAGAATTAAAATGACTTTACTGAGAGCACTGAACTCCATTTTTGATTTTAAGCCAGTACCAGTTCATTTGTGACGTTCCTGTTGTTGTCATGGCGATTACTTTAGAGAGACTACAGCTGCTTAGAGGATGATTAGGGGTTACGAGAAACATCGTTTCCTCAGGGGGGTTAGTGGGAGAAATACCCATGCGCTTTATGCACATGCCCAGGTAGGCGTCTTCAATGTAGATGGGTTTAATCTGAGGGGAGATGGCTAAGATTTTTTGGGGGAGATCTAGTGAAATGACATAAGCCATGCCCAGAGGATAAGGGGGATACTCAGGCTCAGGAATCACATCCCACGGCATGTAAAACTTGTTGAATGGGTTCCTTAAAACCGGGCTGTGCCACCACACCAAACCTGTCATGTAGTTTTCTTTAGCTGTGCTCGGGTCAAGTAACAGTGTAACCAAATTTTTGACATGAAGTAACATATCGGAGTCAATTTTAATAGCAAACGATGCTTTGGCACAGTTTTTTGCCAGCCACTCCAGCATGACCATAGTCTTAATGGTCAAATTATTGTAGCTGTCTAGGAAACTGCTTTGAATGATGTCATGATGCTGCTCATTCTCCTGTTTGAGACTCTCCTGCTGCTGCTCAGCGTCGTATCCTCGAGGCAGGCCCACTATAAAGACAGTCTCAACCAGCTGATCAAGAACCTTTTTCTCACTCCCCCACGTCTTTCTGATGAGGTCCCGGACCGCCACTTCACTGGGAGCAACGGGAACCATCAAAATCAGGAACGGCATGGTGGTCCTACACGTTGGAGTGTCGTCCATGATGAATTTGTAGTTCCGTGGATAGGCCACATGATACGGCCCTGGATCCTCCCATCGTGGTTCAGGGGTCGAATTGACCAACGACGATGCCTTTGATTCTCTGTAAGCTGGACCACCCAAATGTTCTAACTGGTAATCCACATGGAGGTATATAAGGCAGACTGTCACTGCCACCACAATGACAACAAAAATCCCTTTCAGTCTGTTCTTGTTTTCCATTAAAACTGTAAAAATACATAGAAAAAAAATAGTCATGTTATCAAAACAGAAGGCATTCAAAGAAACTTCTGCTCTAAAAAGCTTTAATCGAACTGTCACAGACATAGAAGTAGGTTTATATTATTTATATGATGACCACTGGGCTGGATTCATCTCTTACATTTGTCTCTAGACAGAAGTAGACCCTTTGTTGAAGAGATCTTTAACATGTGATCAGGTTAGAGTTGATTAAAAGGGCCGCATTTAAATTTGGAAGTTGTTGCGGATCCAGACAGTACAATCATGAGTTCCCATTGTCCGTCCTTAAGTCACAAACTCTAAGAAACCCTATTAAACAGATTTAGGGAACATATAGTGGCCAAGTCATTCATTTAGCAGACTTGGAAGTCCTTCTGAAATATCAAAAAGTCTGGATTTCGGGCTTTGGATAATCATTGCCTGAAAAGGATTTGCACTAAAAGTACTGGTATGTATAATTTATACGTAGCTACAAAAATGTGCTTAAAATATCTGAACCCCTGTAATGGAAACATTTCAGTTCTTCTATAGCAAGGCTTATTTGTTTGTCAAAGTGTTTCTGTAATCGATGCATACCTGTGACTATCAAGGACCAGAAGAGTTCTCCTGAAAAACGATGAGAAAAGCTGCCGAGCCAGGCTGTGGAAATAGAAAGAGATGTTAATCACAAATACAAAAACAACAAAAAAACTCTAATCAGTAGCTCTGACAAATGGATGACAAAACCAGAAAATTATAGAATTATCATCTCCGTCATATTTCTGTCAATTAAAACATATAAGTACCGGTATATAATTTGATTTGCAAGTTTTCAGTTTGCTTCAATTTAGCATGAAGGAAAATTCTAAATACAAACACACCATTAGAATCACTGAAACAAAAACAAAAAAATCATAGGACAAAACATTTCCGTCAATCAAGCTCACAACTTGAAGTCTCATTCTTAATTTCGACATGCACTCTGGTCATTTTTTAAATCCGTGAAGAATCGTTTTGAAGTTGGTGACGCTGCACTTTCAAAAACAGAAGAAGCCACTTACTGTGCAGCAACAGCACAAAAGACTGTGACTGGCTTTTAGCAACTTATCAGTATGGAAATATTACAACTACATTTTGAGTCTATTGAACAACCCGACTGTGTAAAGATTTTTATTAACTTGAGGCAAAACTGTGAGAACTATCAGGAAACCAAAAAAGTACCTCTGTGCTGTCGATGCCTTCCACTATTCACCATTCTATTTCATTATTGTCCTGCTCCACACAGAAGCTACGGCAGCAACTTAAAATAAAGAAAACAAAAACATTTAAACGACATAAATTCTTCTACAGAGGTTTGTTATAGTGAAACATTCGGCTATGCCACATGTTACACAGCATATTGTTCTGCTCTTGTGACTTCCTGTTTCACCAGAGGAAGCAGGATGTGAACAAGTTTTCAGAAAAGTGCCACCCAAAGACATTGTGAAGAGGCATTCACACAAATCATAATTACATATAGTATAAAATCCCCTCATTTTTCACATCATGTCCACGTGATGCTCTTTACAAACATTACACACAGTTAAATGTTTCACCAAGTCTTTTGTTAAACATCATTTTTCATATTTTTGTTTTTGAAGTCTTCTCATGCTAAACATTTTTGAATTATTTTGATTTGCCAAGAAAACTACTAAAGGTTATGTAAGCAAATTGCATTTACACCATGTAAAAGTTTATTTTTCTATTGTTGACTTTATAGAAATTGGGGGGGCGGGGTCTTGAATTGTACCCATCCAACCCAATCACCCAAAAAGATAAATATGAAAGAAAAAAGCAAAAGATGCACTAAATATTCATCAGGGTATTTAATTGGCCAAAATTCAGCATGAGCAGTTTAATCAGTGATTGAATTATTTTCAATTCAGTTTATAAAGCGCCAGTTCACAACACAAGTGATCTCAAAAACACTGGATTGGCCAATCACAAACTCAAAAACCTGTTTCACTTTGGTCTGTGGTCTCACCAGCACCAAGAAGAAGCAATAAAAAAATATACCTGGGGTGTCAAAGAAGCATTCGCCAAAAGTGTTAGTCTTTTTTAATCTGCTCAGTGAGCCAACAGCTAGTCCTAAAACAGCTCCAGTCTCCAGAATGTATGGACAAAGGTTATTATAAAAATTACTGTCAATTTTGCATAATTAAGAATTTAGTGGTTATTTAAAAATCACAAGCAGCAGTGAAGTGTAGCACTTCTGGAGCATCCTGGTCATGTTTGGTAGAAATCTCATCACATTTATGTTAAAATAACCCTGTAATTTAAAACTGATAAAGCAGGGTATTTATTTAAACTGCTTTTGTAAAAACTGCTATGGCATTGTGGTGATTAAAGCTATTTTAAGAAGCAAAACAATTTTTTGGCTCTGCTCAGAATAGCTGTTAGCTCATCAGTCTTTTATAGAAACTATTGATCCAAACAGAGGCCATTTAGGAGGCTATCTACAAAAGACAGTAATTATTTATGATTTTTACAAATAAACACCTGCCACATCCTGAAAATGGCCTAATCTTTCAGCATCACAGTTAACCTGAAAGACTGCATAATTTAGTGAGCCTAGGCAAATTTGTGTGTGTAAAAGCCAACGTTTGAAAACAACATTAAACACATTTTTAACTTAAATCATAAACTGTAAATGGAAACTGTATTAGGTACTAATGTAAACTAATTTCATCTCAAATGAACAGAAACACAGAGGACACAAGTTCTGTGTTGAGATGAGTCACGATTTTACTTCCTTTTAGTGGATGATAGAATCTAAAAAGTCAAATAAGAGAAAAGTCATCACACTCTGGCATTCAGGTTCTACAGGTACTATGCAAATGGGGGATCCATGCCGAAGGCATGAAGGAAATACAAAGAGCCAAATACAAAGAAATTACTGACGCTTGAAGTATGCAATGAAATTATAAAGTGATACATGCAACCACGAACACATCTAAGATGTACACAATTATTACAGCAGGGCAATTCTCATTATCTAAACCAAATAATGTGCCATCAAACTGATTCAGTATCAAAGAAACATTTCCACAAGAACAAACCATAAGTTTTGGATTCTCAAAGTTGTTCACAAGCCTGACTAATTTTCTCACTTAGCTCACTGTGCCAGAGCAGAGGCATTGTCACCATGCAACAATGAAAACAAAAGATTCGTCCAGCTGACGTCACAGACAGCTCGACTTCTTTCTGGTCTACAAGCGCTGGTGATTGCTAGGTTTTTAAATAGAAACGCTTTTGAAAGTGTTGCTTCTTATAATAATTAAATAATCTGTTAATAATTCCTGCATTTAAGCAAGCACAAGAGAGCATGAAATTCTGACAGAGGGGAAGAGAGAGCTCAGCTTTAATCATAAGCAGGCTAAAAGCTGGGGTCTTCCAGAATAAACAAGAAGAAAATAAATTGGGAATAATAACTGGTGTAGCACATAAATATCAGATAACTCAATTCAATGGGATGTTCCATAGAGTACTCAATTACTCAACTATTTGTAGGCTGTAGTCCTAAAGCAGGTTAAGTGAAAACTGAGTAAGAAAACTCTTTTGTTCTTGTAAGTGAATCTCTGGTGTCTATCACCATGGAAACAAGACTGAGTGAACCAAACCTGTTTGTTGGGGGGGGGGTTTATTCAAGGAAATTGAACTAAATTTCTACTCATAGATTAAAATGTTTTACCCCAGAGTTTTTAGGTGGTCTTTGAATGGATCTGTATTTGAAGCAGTAAAGTGAGCAAACAGTTTACGATGACACACATTGTAGTAACTGGAATGTGTAAACAGAAAAAAAAAAACTTGAATAGCTTGTATGGCCAGAAGTTTGCCTTATCTTTTCTTTTTATTTTTCAAAGCGGATTTCAAAATTTCGCTCAATCAGATTCCATTCTTAGAAAAAAGTCAGTATCTGATAGGCTCTGCCAATAGCTTGTTCCATGCTCGACTTTGAAGAGGAAATTATAATGAAGTCATATTTAACCATGTATGCTGGATTACTCTCCAAAATGACGTCACTACAAAAAACAGCGTTTTAAGTTACAGCTCGAATTTCAACACCTCTAAGAAACCTGTATTCTGAGTCTTAACCATAACCTTAAAGGTATGTTTTGCTACTTTTTAACCATTAGCTAAGCTAAAAACTAGCTAACTGACTAAACTTTTGTAAAATATCCAGATAAAACTGATTTTATAGCAATATAACAACATTTTAGCCTCAACTTTCCACTATTACGTCACCTACGTCACTAGGGGAAACTAGTAACGAAGCTTAAAGCTAATTAAAAAATAAATAACTTTAGCTTCATGTAGGACAAAGGGGCCGTGTTTTTAACCTGACTTTTTACCTTAAAGTCGTATCAGAAGTGACGCCTTAAATAACACCAGACAAAAACAGGTTAATATTGCCATTAACTCCCACGTACCTTTAGCTAATTTAAAAGCTCTTCCTGTCTTCTTCGATGACTTCGCTGTACCGGGACAGCGGTGTTCATGATGATTTGACCCTACACGTACCACCACAGCGGCGTCTACCTGAAAATACCTCACTTCCCTGTTGTTGTCCAGCCCCCAAAACACACCCTTAAAAACAACCACAGGAACCTTAACTAATTACTCACCTCTATCTACACGTTTTACTCAAACTGATTCTGGAGCAATTAACATTTGAGCGAATGGTTTTGTATTTCCTCGCGGAAATATCAGATGATACTAGCCCCGCCTCCTTGTCTCATAAATAACATGTAACTAGCACTGAATATTAGCAAACAGGTATGGATTATTAAAGAGTTTTACAGTTAAACGACTCATTAAATGTCTTCCTCACATGTCCAGTCAACATTTTGGGTGGAATTAGGCCTTCTCTGTAGTAAATTACCTGTTCTACCCTTTATGTTGTCCCTTGTCCAAAGTGTCCAGTAAAATCATGAACACTTTTATCATTTATACTGGTTTTGTATTCTTGGCATTCAGTTCTCAATTTTGTCTTCTTTCTCTATAATATCACAGATTTTTTTTTTTAATATGCATATACCAGGGATATATTTTAATGGGAAACTGAATAAATCAGGAAGCAAGTTTTGTCAATGTGTAGTTTATCCATTGTTAACAAGGCCAATTTAATTTCCTTTGTGTTAATGTAATTATATATATGGTTCTAATGGAAAACACAAGCTTTGACTTACCATCAACCTCAAGTTTTGACTGTAATCAGCTGTCTTCACCAGCAGATGTCTCACTAGGTTCAGTATTCAAAACAAACAGGCTACTCAAAGTTCCATTGTTTTGATTTTTCGTTTTCCATGTGATATTTGATTTCTAAGGTTTTTTTTTTTTTTTTTTTCAAATTTTAAAAAACTAAAAATATGCATACATAAATACATGCATAATTTTATTATCCTAGAGGCTCAAAATTACAATATGGCTAAAAGACCTCCCAATCAAACAGACTGGTTTAAGCATTAACATGCCAGTTCAGCTCAAAGCCTAAACCAGGGACCACACACCTCCTGTGATGGCCTTTTCAGTCCCTAAACATCATTTAGACTTCATGAACCAGTTTGCAGATTCAGTTTATCCAAAATGCATCACACAGAACTTAATTTCTGTAATATAAACTCATGTTTATACAATAAAGTCATAAAATAGATCCCAGAGTATTTCCTGCTGAGCCACAGGAAACTGATTTTCTTTAGTGTTCAATTCACATGCATTTTTCCCTTGACCACCTCTTCACCAAACCTACACACTGCATTATGATTTACTCTTCTTAGATATTTTAAATTTTATGTAGAATGTTGTACATTTTTGGTGTTAAAAAATCAGATTGCATCTTTTTTAACATCTGAATACATTTCTGGACTATCATTAGGGGGAACAAATATTCCACTTGTTATAACTTGGGTTTTATTGCCTCTAAGGAGCAACAAAAGACAAAAATACGACTAAGTTCAAGAAAATGCGTACGCATTCATATTTGATAGAAAAAACATTTTTCTCAAGCCACCCAAATCTGGTGCCTGGAAACCAAACACTTTTTTTTTCAGGATTGGATCCCCTACTGGAATTCTAGCTTGTTTTGTACAACTTCAGCCAACATTTCACATACTGAGGAATTAAGAAAATAAAAAACGTAGACAACTTTTATCAAAACATTAGCAATAATTTATTTTTTCTAAATAAAATTTTGTACCAATCTCACCCACTGGAAATTGCTGATGTTTTGAATTAAGCAATACGATTCATATCAATTAATGCTTATAATACAAATGCAAAACCCAATGACATTAAGTGCATTGTCTGAAAGCAAGTGTTCATGTATTTATTGCACAAAAAAGGCTTCAAATAGTTGCTAGAAAAATGTATTCAAAACAAATTAAAATACATAATGTTGTTCTTTTTGTTGCTGTATAAACTCAGTGGTTGAAATAAAAATATAACCCGCATGATAACTATAATTTGAAACTCAATACACACTTGATGCAGTTTAAAACTTGATGCATTTTATTTGTACAAATTGACACCAACATGTTGACCAGCACGTCAATGTAAAATGCATGTGTTTGAGTTTCTGCATAAAATAACAATTATAAAACAGAAAAAAGAGGTATATTTATAATATATATATATATATATATATATATATAATGACTATGAATTGAATAATGAAATGGACAAATATAGACCTAATTTAAATAGAAAAGTCAATCAAAAGAAATATCACCGTACAAAACAACTGTATTGGAATGATGAATTACAGAATCTGTGGTTAAATCTTCGCAGGGCCGAGAAAGAGTTTTTAAGATGTAAGGAACAAATGTTAAGAAGAGAATTATTTCATATATTTAAATGTTGCCGGACTGAGTTTGACAGAAAACTTCGCTTTCATAAAAGACGCTTCAAAAGAGGGAAAGCATTTCAATTAGAGCAGCTACAAAATAGTAATCCACAAGTATTCTGGAAAGAAATGAATAAGTTAGGTCCCAGAAGAAACAAACTGATTCCATGTGACGTTGTTGGTGAGAATGGAGAATCTATAACTGGAACTGATTAGGTTTTAAACAGGTGGGAGGTAGATTACAGCAGTCTGTATGCATGCTCTAGTCTTGTCTACACTCATTTGATGAACAGTTTTTAGCTGACCTCTATCAGGATAAACATCTGCTTGAGGATGAAATAATTAATGTTAGTCCACATTAATCCCATTTTAAACAAAGAGATCTCAGTAGAGGAAGTTCAGGAAGTCATAGAGAAGGCAAAATCACATAAAGCTGTAGGTATTGATGGATTACCAAATGAACTATAAGCTGTTAACTGTCCTACACCGTCTGTTTAATCATTGTTTTCAGTCTGGTATCATTTCAGCAGAGTGGTACCAGTCCATCATTAAACCCATTCTGAAGTCCCCCCAGGCAGACCCAAGAGTACCTTTAAACTACAGAGGCATTAGTCTGATCAGTACTATTTATGAACTGTTTTCTGGTATCCTGAATAAACGTCTTGGTGAGTACATAGAGGTACATAAGATACTGGTGGATGAACAAAATGGGTTTAGGAAGAACAGAGCGTGTATTGATCACATTTATGTTTTATCCTCTGTTGTAAGAGCTCGACTTCAAGAAGGCAGGAGTACTTTTGTTTGTTTTGTTGATTTTAAAAAAGCCTTTGATTGGGTAAGCCGAGAGCTTTTAGAGTATAAGTTATTGTCTGTTGGAACTGATGGAAATTTCTACAAATCTGTCAAAGTTCTATACAAAGCACCACTAGCTTGTGTGCAGGTGAACGATTTAAGAACTGGCTGGTTTTCTACACCAATCGGTGTGAAACAGGGAGATGTTCTCTCCCTACTTTATTTTCTCTTTATGTTAATGATTTAGCTCAAGACATTAAAGTCAGCTAACCTGGGTATACCTATTGATGATATAAATTTAGGTATTTTGTTATATGCTGATGGTATTGTTTTTTGATTGCTGAAGATGAATTAAATTTACAAAAAATGTTGGATATTATGAACAACTGGTGCGATAAATGGAGACTTACTATTAACAGTGAAAAAACACAAATTGTTCATTTCCTAAATAAGTCCAGGAGCAGAAGTGATTATGTGTTTAATTTTGGTGAGAAACAACTGATGTACTCTGTTACTTATAAATATCTTGGTTTTGTTTTTCATGAAAATATGATGTTTGTTGAAGGCAGAAGAGTTTTGTTTGAATCTGCTGGGAGGAGTGATGAACAAGATCAAGTGGTGTCCAGACTTGGGTTTCTCCACATTTACCACTCTGTATGACTCCATGGTTGCTCCTGTGTTATTTTATGCTGCAGGTGTTTGGGGTTTTGGAGATGCACCTGAGTGTAACCTTATCCAGAGCAGAGCTATGAGGAGCTTCCTAGTAGTCCATAAGTATACCGCTAGAGCTGCTATAGAGGGTGATATGGGGTGGGAACCCTGTCTGATCAAACAGAGAGGTTCTGCGACTGTGGAATCGCCTTGTGCACTTACCTGAAGAGAGGCTTGCCAGAAAAATCTTTAATTGGGATAAATGTCATAGATACCCCTGGTCAAATGATGTTTTAACAATATTTTCATTAACAAATAGTGCATCTTTATTCTTTAATAATTTGCTATGCAAAATTAAAATAATTAAGCAAATTTTATTTCAGACAAATAAGGACCAGTGGAAAGTTGACATGCTTCAAAAGCCAAAACTAAGAAGTTACGTTCAATTTAAAGATAATTTTGTTACAGAGCATTATGTGGAATGTAATTTAAAAAGAAGGCAGCGATCTCTTTGTGCACAACTGCGAGCTGTTTGGGGTTTTGCCTCTTGCTCTTGAGGTGGGGCGTTACAAAGGGGTGTTGGAGGAGCAACGTCTGTGTGTTTTATGTGATCTAAATGTTGTTGAAGATGAGTTTCACTTTTTGTTTTATTGTCCACTGTATAATGATCTAAAAATGTCTATGTTTTAAAAAATCCAGTGTAAAAACCCTGATTTGTTTTGTTACCAGATGGTGAAATGTTAGGTTGGCTTTTTGACAAAGAAGTATTTTTGTTGGCTAAACTCATAGAGAAAGCGTGGGTCTGTAGACAAAGTGTATTATATCCTGTTTTGTAAATTACTGGTTTTGTTCCTGTTTTGTAAATGTATGGCCATTTCCCTTTTGTGTTGTTAGTGTCATATAAGCCCGTACGGGCTGGGCACTTATTGTGCATGACACTTTAATAAGATTCAATTCAATTCATATATAACTTGAACTAAAAATAAGGCTATTATTTATAATATTGGCAACACAGGACAGAGTTTCAAATAAATTCAATCTTGATTAACATCAATGTGAATTCAGTGCATTTCTAGTGTGCATTGTATAAGCAGTGCGGTCCAGGCTTCTTATAGTCTACCCAGTAATTTATCAGCTCCTCTGAAGAGCCCAGAATGTAGGTAATGATTCTAGAGCATTCACAGCGATTATATCTGGTGTTATAAGTCTTGAACTGGGAAGGGTCTGGTGGTGAGGTCGGTGCTAGTCCAAGCTTTTTCATGCACATTCCAATATAAGCATCCTCTATATTAAAGGGTTTGATGGATTTTGAGATGAACACAAATTTTCTTGGAAGATTGTTGGAAAAAACATATCCCATACCCAGAGTGTATGTTGGGTATTGAGGATCGGGATACATCTCCTCAGGAACGTACCACTTGGAGTTCTTTGACCTGATGACTGGAATATTCCACATGAGCATTCCTGTCAGGTAGTTCGACGTGGGGATTCCTGGTTTCTGTAACATGATCACCAGGTTGTCAATGTTCAGGAACATGTCGGAGTCAACCTTCATCGCATAGGCTGCTGTAGGGCAGCACGTGGCCAGTCAGTCCATGATCACCATGGTTTTGACGGTCAGATTGAGGTACGTGTCCATGAAGGTACTCTGGATCAGGTCATGGTGCTGCTCATTCTCCTGTTTGAGCTTCTCAGCATCAGCTCCATTAGACAGCCCCAGCATGAACAGAGTGAGGACCACCTGGCCCTGAACCACGTCCTCTTTACCCCACGTTTGTCGGATCGCAGCCCGAGCTGCGATGTTGTCCGGTGCCACTGGAACCATCAGGACCAGGAAAGGTGTCCTGTTTTTGCAAACATCTCCGTTATTCATCACAAACTGGTAGTTCCGTGGATAGGCTAGATGGTATCGAATACCAGGCTGCACAGTAGGAGCTTCTGTGGTTGTAGTTTTAGTCCGTATAACTCTGTGTTTTGGGTGGACCTGAAAAGCAGTTTTATTATATGTCTGGTTGAAGAACCACTTGTAGTGTTTTTGCAGTGGAAATCTTTCCCACCATGACAGAGAGTCATCAGACACCGTGTGGCACCACAAAACCACCAGCAGACAAAACAGAAGCAGGAACTGAACCCGGCAGTGAAAAAAAGGCTTCTTTTGACGACTCGGACTCTCCAGAGGTGATCTGAAAACCACAGATGGTTTAAACTGATGAGTACATCCATTCCAATGATAACTTAACACTTAGCTTTTTATGCTCCTTCATTTAAAAGCATAATGTCATGACTACCTGTAAATATACTATCTTGTGTCCACCAATTGGTCCATTAAAACATGGATTACTAGATCTCTGAAGGTCTGCTGCAGGATCAATTCTTATATTCCGTTTCAAGATCTGAACTCAAAGAAAATTATTGTTTTGCTCATCTATCTCATAAATTGTTGACTGGATAAAGAGAAACCATTTAGAACAATTTTGCAGTAAATCGGAGACATGATCCAGCTGAAATCGGCCACTGCCAGCAGGGTATAAGGTTTCTATAAAGAGCTGTTAAACAACAGGATCCAAAGTTCCCCAGCATAAAAGGAATAACTGGAATCCTTATGCTTCTCCACTTCCAGCTTTCAGGATGTTTAGATTTTCATTCAACATGTGACATTTTTTTGTCATGCTGAGTAGCTTTATGTTGAAAATTCTGCTGACAGTCAAGTCTGATCTGTGTAGAGGTAAATTTAATTCAAATGTTTACTAAAATCCATTGAAAAGATGCCTTAAATAGCCACACCCTTTATTTTTAAGGTTGAAAATAAACAAAAAAAATTGACAGCAGCCCTAAAGCGGATTTCTTGTGCGTGAAAACGTGTAGTACTACTGTTATCTTGCTGAGGCACAGCAGTTAAAGTCGACTTCCGGTTCTTGCTGGGGGGTTTTACATTTGCTGAAGCATTACAGTAATAAAGGAACAAACAATAAAAATATACATGTCCCAATATTACTGTAGAAATAACGGAAAGCTTTTTATATCAGTTCATTTACGTCACAGACTGCCATGAAAATTTAAAATATATTTTTATAATGCAATTAAATGCATAGTTTCTGGTGAAGATGTAATAGATAATGTCTCCTAAACCGATATGGAAATATTTTAGGAAGCTTTATATTGAAATGAAACATTAGATCTTGCTGAAACTTTGTGGTTCCATTCCTATTACCGGTAATTGATTTATAATTAGTTTTAAATGTTCCAATGTACTCGTTAGGCTTTTATTTTGAATTCCACCATGAGATCGTGCCTTTATTCTCTCCTTTATTCTGTAACTGATCTGTGGAGTTGGGTCCACTCCTGTAATCATGTCTGTGTTCCGTGAAATAGGTTTGCCGTTTTTTTCATCTGAAAACTAGAGGTAGAGTTTCTCATGCAAAAGCCTAATACATTTTTTAATGAATGTATTGGCAATCAGATTATGACGTGGATGTACTGCACAAGAAATATTTTAAAAGATGTCAAAATATCAGAACATATAGTTAATGTAAAGAAGCGTCAGTGTTTTTTAAATGTAAAAAGAAAGAACAGGAAGTCGACCTTTATTTTGAAGCATTCGTTAGCGAGGAAAACCGTAGTACCGCAACTTTGCACTGCATTGCATGTCGTTTTTAAAGTCGGGAGGGCTTGACCTCTCATGTCACTGCAGTCAAAGCATTTTGGACTTTCACGTCATTTTTTATCAATTTAACTCATTATTGAGATTTGTGTTTGCTTTAAACTTTATAACGTAAAGCGACTTCATCTGATTTTTTTTTCATTAGAAATTTCATAAAATGTTTACGACCACTAATATAGTCTTTAATCAGAATCAGCAGCAAAAGAGACTACATTAAATCAATAATTAAAACAAACAGCAGGTCATAAACTGGTTAGAACATTCGGATCTCTTACCCGTCTGTTGGAAGGATGCTCCGATCATCAACTGAGAATAATCCCAGGAGTCTCCGTGTTCCCGGTAAAGAGGCGGACAGCTTGGACAAACGGACACCGGCCTTCACGGCGCGCCGGAGACCGAAGGCTTTCACAGGGAGAAGCCGAGGAGAGACGGTCCTGATCTGGGGAGCCGAATCAGGACCCGGCGGGCTGACAGCGCGCTTCTCGGAGCCGCCCTTTGACCCCATGAGGGGGCTGGTGGAGAGTTGGGGTTAATTATGAGACGTACAGAGTTTCAGGAGCATAATCAGAAACTTTAAACCTTTTAAATGAAGCAGGAAACCCGGATGCGTTAGATAACAGTCACAACATCACATCCTGTTATTGGCTTCATTTCTACAAGCTCAGCGACTTCACGTTGACAGCCAAAAGTGTCAGATTTCGCTCACCAGCTAAAAATCGCCACCTGCGGAGAGTAATCAGCCCAGTCCTCCTTCAGTACAAAAAAAAAGTTTGTTATCCAAATAACAAAGTTAAAACTCTGCTAAACTGGTTTTGTTTGCAAAACAAATTTGAAGATGTTTGCATTTTTTGTTGCACATACATTGAATTATTTAAAGTGTGCATATTTATTTGTTTAGGGAGGTCTTGGTCTCTGAAGTCCTTTCTTATGGGATGCATTGCCATGTGTAGCAGATTGATTCCACCTGCTGCCGGGCGGCTCCTTTAAAAGAGAGGGATTCTGGCCACTCAGTAACAAGAACTCAGCTGGGGTGTCGCGTCTTCCGCCTGAGCGTTGTTCGGCTCCGGAACGGGTGCCGGGCGTGTAATTGCGTGCAGTAAGTATGTAGTTTCCTGGTGTAGTGGCAGTGGGGGTTTTGTTTTAACATACCGGCAGTTCTGCAGGGATCTGGTCCTGCCTGGGGGAACACGGGTCGCTTGCTCGTCTCAGGTGGTGGTACAGGGAGACGCAGGTATGTGTGTGCTTGTGGGTGTGTCTGTGTGTGCGTGTATGTGCGTGCGGTGCAGCCTGTGCTGAGTTGTGCTTTTCGCAGAGCGGACTGATTGGCTGATCATCGGAGCCTGCTGTTCTGTCTCCGTCGGTTCCTCCTGCTGCGTTGGGGGGCTGACGTGTGGCGTAGCCAGGGACGCTGGCATAGAGGATTGGAGCGCAGGAGCTGCAGCAGCGGCTGGCATTGGCGCCGTGGGAGGTACCCGCTGCCCGGCTGGCGGTGAGTGTTGGCACCCTCAGACGGACCGGAGAGCAGGAGCTCGCTGCTCCGGAAAAAGAACGTGCTGCGGGGCCGACCCTGAGATCAACGGCTGATTGGATCAAAATCCTCAGCAGTGCTGGACATTGGGGACTGACGGTTTGTCAATGCGGGCTGGGGGGGTATTTTAATGAAATGGTATTTTAATGGACAGTTCTTTTTGGGGGTTAATTAATAAAGTTGATTGTTATTTTGGCAACAAGTCTCCACCTGGTTTTGTTTGCCTGAGCCCTCGGGTCACACATGCAACAGTGACGCAAACCCATCTGTTCCTGAGCAGATATAATTAAGAGATCCGCACATAAACACCGGCTCTTAGAATAAATCCACAATTTAAAAAGACAAAAGAGTGTAAAAATCTGGGGTTTTTTTTCTGTTTTATTTGAAAATCAGCTGGTTTCTAAGGGAAGAATTTCAGTGACATTAACCTGCCAATATCTGAGTGTAGCACTCTATATTTGTTCCTAGATCGCATTCAGGTCTTTAAATTGATTGCCTTAAAATTGAATCATTTAAATATTTCTTATTTAGCATTTTAAATCTTCTAGAAAGTATTTACAATAATCCTAACTGGTTAGAAGGAACAGTATAATACTCAACTTATGAGTGCTTTAATGGTGTTGGTAAACTTTTTCATACAATAAAATACTTTTCATATATTTGCCTCTATGTTATATGATATTTATCAATTCTAATAATAATGAACATTTATTTCGCTTACTGGTAATATTGTTTGTTTTGTACTGATTGCATTACAGTAAACGTCAGAGGCATTTGAGGCTCCAAGGCTCCTCATGGTTTTGGCCTTGAGTTGTGGACCTCTGCTGCCACCTGTAGGAATTTAACAGTAACAACAGTTTAACATGTAAAAAGGAAATGTATAGAAAAAGTATAAAGCTAGAAACAATATTCAAACAAACAATCTCAAGACAAGTTCTTGATTTGGAAGGTCTACATTTTTTAGTCACTCACTCACTGCATATATTCTAATTATTTTCTGTGAAAATCAGAAGGTGATGTTGTGAATTGATGACGCACGGAGCTGTTTTACCTCTCGGTACGATTTGGTTCTTTTGTACTTGTGAAACCCACAAGTTTGATAGTGAACTCCTGCTGAGAAAGGTTAATAGCACAATAAATAAAGTCCAAAACATAAATTCCAGTCTAACCAGGTAGGAAACAAAACAACACATGATCTCTTTACAGGTATACCAGAAACTTCAGGATATGTTCAGGTGTTTTCAGTCTGTTTATTTTATGTTTTTTTTTTTAATCTAAATAAATACAAAAATATCTACAACCCTTACACACTAAATTGGTCTATTGATAGTGTTTAAACACTTATGGAACCTTCAAGACATAAAGATAGAACATTTTTATGTTTTCCATCAGATCTGAATTTGTTGCATCAGTTAAGTCTGTTTTCACAAACCCAGCCTTTGTAAACTGACACATTTTATTCTAAACCACCAAAAAACTAAAATATATAAGCAGACTCCCCTGTTTTAAGAGCTAAAAGTTAAACGAGTTAAAGGAGAAATTAAAAATACCAAAAACCTGTTATGATCCAGCGCTCATCAGAACGAGGAATCAAATGAATACTATTTTAGAAAAAAAGTCATTTAGTAATAAATATTAATTGAATTCATCATTTTAAAAGTGCACCTTCAAAAGCTGGTTCCCCAAATTATACCAAAATAGTGGGTTCCAGTACAGTAAAAGTCCAGACATAATTTAAAACCCTATTCACCAGAGTTGTTCCTCAGTTCTAGCAGTGCGGTCCAGGCTTCTTATAGTCTGTCCAATAATTTATCAGCTCCTCTGAAGAGCCCAGAATGTAGGTAATGATTCTAGAGTATTCACAGCGGTCGTACCTTGAGTTATAAGCCTTGAACTGGGAAGGGTCTGGTGGTGAGGTCGGTGCTAGTCCAAGCTTTTTCATGCACATTCCAATATAGGCATCCTCTATATTGAAGGGTTTGATGGATTTTGAAATTTCCACGTATTTCCCAGGAAGATCGTTGGAAAAAACATATCCCATACCCAGAGTGTATGTTGGGTATTGAGGATCGGGATACATCTCCTCAGGAACGTACCACTTGGAGCTCTTTGACCGGACAACTGGCCTATCCCACATGAGCATTCCTGTCAGGTAGTTCGACGTGGGGATTCCTGGTTTCTGTAACATGATCACCAGGTTGTCAATGTTCAGGAACATGTCGGAGTCAACCTTCATCGCATAGGCTGCTGTAGGGCAGCACGTGGCCAGCCAGTCCATGATCACCATGGTTTTGACGGTCAGATTGAGGTACGTGTCCATGAAGTTACTCTGGATCAGGTCATGGTGCTGCTCATTCTCCTGTTTGAGCTTCTCAGCATCAGCTCCATTAGACAGCCCCAGCATGAACAGAGTGAGGACCACCTGGCCCTGAACCACGTCCTCTTTACCCCACGTTTGTCGGATCGCATCCCGAGCTGCGACGTTGTCCGGTGCCACTGGAACCATCAGGACCAGGAAAGGTGTCCTGTTTTTGCAAACATCTCCGTTATTCATCACAAACTGGTAGTTCCGTGGATAGGCTAGATGGTATCGATTACCGGGCTGCACAGTAGGAGCTTCTGTGGTTGTGATAGGTTCAGTCAGTATAACTCTGTGTTTTGGGTGGACTCGATAAGCCGGAGCTCTAAACTTGTAGGTCTGGTTGAAGAACCAGTCGTAGCGTTTATGCAGTGCAAACCTCTCCCACAACGACATAGAGCCGTCGGACATGGCCAAAAACACAACAAAGACCACTATGCAGAGGACGATCAGGAACTTGAACCCGGACTGGAACAAACGCTTCTTCTCGTGACCAAAACTCTCCACGGGTGATCTGAAAAGAAAAGATCGTTAAAAGTGGCATCATGAATACGATTCAGTGAAAGCTAAAAGTTTGCACAAAGAGATGGGATCAAAACATGTTTTTCTTTCTCCTTTTTCAAATAATTTGTTTATACTTTTTGGTTGTAGAAGTATGGTCCAGCTCGATGACAAAGTTTTAATTCAATATCCTCAAACCTGGCAAAGTTTAACAAAGTTACTTCTTCATGACGTGTACACAGTCTCTGTGAAAAAGTATTTCCCTGCTCACAGAATACTTCTACTTTGTTTGGTTACACTTAAAGGTTTCAGATCACCAAACTCATTTCAACATCAGACAAAGAAAACCTGAGTAAATACAAAATGCAGTTTTCACATGAGGATTTCATTTCCTAATGGATAAATGCTATCCAAACCAACGTGAGTAAACTTTACTGCTTGTAACACTCTGCATTTGTGATAACCTATAATCAGGATCATTGGGTCATTAAGGTCAAAGGTCAGACATTCTCGTTCAGGATATTGTAGTAGACAGCAGAATTCATCCAGACCATCACACTACCACCACCGTGTCTGACTGCTGACGTGATGTTGATGTTCTGAAATACAGAGTTCGTTTCACTACAGATTTAACGAGTCACCACCTTCCAGAAAGTTCTGTCTCGTCAACTGAGAGAATATTTTCCCAAAAGTCTTGAGGATCATGAGGATGTTTCTTTTGGTAAGTGTGAGACGAGTCTTTGCGTTCTGGAGGACATTTTGGCCTTGGAGCTCTCTCATGGACCCCCACCCCCTGCCCTGTCTGTGTCTTACTGTTGATTTATAACTCTGATCTTAACCAAGTGAGTGCTTTCTGAGTTCTTTTGTTTCTGAGTTTCTTTAGAACATGATGCTTTTTGAGATCTTTACGCCTCCTTCATGTTGTCAGACTGGTTCTATTGATGTCATTTCTTAACTCGACAGACAGAATAAGAGATAGACGGTCTCTTTTTCACATGTGGACTTGATGTGAGCAATCAGAATTTAGGGCAGCTGAGCTCACACACAGAACACATCAGAAGTAGACACCATACACATAGAAAAATCTTGAAGATGACACAGAACACAGAGTCCACAGATAGAGAGCTTTTAGCTATATCTGTATATATATAATCTGTTATATCTGTTGTATTTGTCTACATGTACGTAGAATTAATTACATTGGGGAAGTGTGGTGAAAGCATGCAGGGTGGGGTCTGTTACAACATGTCTTTTATTGCCAAACAAGCTGGAATGACTGCATATTTACAGAAGTATTGAATGTTCAATATGTTTTTACAACCCGAGAAAAAGACACCATTCAGGTTTTACAGATGACAGAATTAGTCATTTCAGGTTCAAATGAGTGTATAAGTTTCACTTTCATCATTGTAACTGTTGCAACTGTCCTCTAACGTGTTCTTCCTTCAACATAATAAAAAGAGGGAACTTTACTATTCTGTTTTGGTCAGCTGACAAGCTGTGACATTCCAACACTCAGGAAGATGGCCAGATTTATTTAATTCATCCTGAAGTGAAACTAAACGGCCGGGAGGAAACAAGAAATGGACATCTGGATTAATTCAAGCTCAGCAATAGAGATCTGACTTATTCCCATATGCAAAATTAAATTCTTCCTGACCAGAAAGACATTGATCCAGCCTGCACATTTTGCAACTCAGACCCAGAAACTGTTTCCCACTTATTCTGGTCATTAACAACAGAACTATGGGAGAATCTGTTTATTTGTGAGAGAAATCTGCCTTCCTTCTTCATTCCAAAAACAAACGGTTAGATCAAGTATGAAAAGAAACATGAATCTGCTTTTTTAAAATTTATTAATCTGTTTTTGCTTTTGGCTAAGTTCTATATTCACAAATGCAAAGTGATAAAAGAAAACCCAGCTTCTGTTCTGTATCTTCAAAAATAGTTATTTGCACACGTTAAAGCTGGTAGAAAATATGCTCTGACTTGAATATTCTCATGACTTTGCTCTGATCTGGTTGAGTTTAAAAATATATTTTGTTATTTTTCTTAAAGTATCCTAATTGTGCTTTATACCTTCACAACCCCCTGGTAATTTTTGTATTTTTTTTAATCTAATTTTTCTATTGTTCTATTCTATTGTAAATTTATGAGGAAAATAAACAGCATAATTAAGTCCAAGTTTAATAACATCAAAAACGAAAAGCTACGTTTTGTCTAAATGCTGTTTTCCTTTCTTTAAAAAAAATGTGGGTTCACGAAAACTAACTTCAGAAGCGACTCTCTTTGTTATAATCTACATGAACGCTTCACATAAAGTTGAAATCCATTCAAAAAGAGATAATAATGTAAGAAACTATCGGGAGTGAAGGGAAACAAACAGACGCAACAGGTGAGGCGTCACGCAGCGCTCCAGGTGCGCAGCGGGACTAAAGGTCAGTATGATAGTGGAACCAGTTATAGAAGTCCTCACCTTTTCAGTCCGTTCACACCTGAGCCAACTTCTAGATCCCCCATGACAGCAGCGGCTTCTTCCTCCTTTAATTCTTCTTCCCCTTTTAACCATGAGAGCCGTCTCTATGGATAACTTGAGCGCATCATATCAGCCAAGTTATAAACAGCAAATGTTTAACCCTCGACTGGCCGGGGGAGGAGGGGAGGGGGGGAGGAGGGGGAGGATCTCCGGAAAGGGGAAGGAAGGAGTGAACGCACTATGGGAGCCATGTTTCTGAGCTGAGCAGGTTTTATGAAGAAACTTAAAAAAAAGGCTGCGTGGAGGTGAGAAAATTACAGCAAAGTTCTGCTCTGTTTAGAAACCGTCCTTCTCACTCAGGAGAAACTTCAGAAATCAACTGTAAATAAGGTCAACACACTCAGAATAAAACAAAAATATTGAATTCGTGTTTTAATTTCTTTAACCATATTTTGACTTATTTTTATTTTAAAAGCCGTTTCTATTAAAACGCTAATTGTCTTTATTTTACTTGTTTTAAAGCTTTTTGATGTTTCTTTTTAAATAAAATTCTTGTTACTCATTTTCCTCCCCAGTATGCCTTGCAGCTTTGAAATGCAAAACATTTACAAATGAGCAAATGGCGAGTTTCTAGTTTTAACTGGAGTCTTGTTCCGTGAGAACACATCTGACTTGACGATCCTGCAGAATGGACTAACGCCATTTTGTAGATGTTGGAGTTAGTGAGTGAAGCTGTAATATGCGATGTAACCCAACTCACTGTTCAAATGGTGGCAAATGTATATTAGGAAATACCAGCCATCCTAGTGGTCACATTGTCACCCTGGTGGTGGCTGTGTACATTCCTGCCAGTGCAAACACCAAGGAGGCCCAGTCTAAAAAATGAGCTTGAAGCAGCTCATCCTGACAGTTTCACTGTGACTGCTGGAGATCTTAAAACGTCTGCTCAAATAACACCTGTTTGTCCACTTTCTAACCAGAGGAGTTAAAGCATGTTGGATCTGGTTCACACAGCCTCTGGTCTCGAAGGAATCAGGTGTTAACGGCAGTTCTTCAGGAACACTTTGGAACAGACAGGATGGTGTGAAATCGATCTGTGCTCGTCTGTTACTTCCCCTGTGTCGCCCTGGCCACTCCTCCACAGGTTCTGTGTGTGTGTGTGTGTGTGTGTGTGTGTGTGTGTGTGTGTGTGTGTGTGTGTGTGTGTGTGTGTGTGTGTGTGTGTGTGTGTGTGTGTGTGTGTGTGTGTGTGTGTGTGTGTGTGGTGTTTTGAGCTGTTTTCCTCTGGTCTTTTTGCCAGTTTTCCACAGGTGTTCCTAGTTTTGATCTGATCAAGTCTTCCCCTTGTGTAAATATACTCTCCAGTCTTTTCACTACCCTCTGTGTCACACTGGTCCTGCCTGTGCCTCCTCCACGTTCCTTCACGTTCCTGAGTGATTTTTGTTGACCTGATTGTAGATCTGTTTAACCCTTTTTAATAATAATAATAATAAATTATCCTTTATTTGTCCCCTTAGGGAAATTGTGTCTCTGCTTTTGACCCATCCTCATGTTCGAGGAGCAGTGGGCTGCTTGGGGGGTTTGGTATCTTGCCCAAGGTGTTCAACACATGGCTGGGCTGGGGTTTGAACCCAGGACTCCCACATAAAAGGCAATCTCTCCTCCTCTCAACACAACTTAAAAACACCAAGCCTGAGCCATCTTCTGCAGTCTGCTATTGGCCTGTGGCCTTGATCTCTGTCATGTTCAGACACTTGGAACAACATGAGACTTAAAAGTCTGCCTCACACCTTCTCTGGAACTGCTATTTTAAGCCAACTAGTCTACTTTGCAATCATGTCTTGCATGCTGTCTTATCTAACCTCTAGAAAAATACCAATTATGACAGGATCCCATTTTAAAAACTTGTCAAAGCAGATCTATTTGATCAGACTGAAAAGCTCAGTCAGTAGCTGGATTTTGGACTTCCTGTCTGGAAAACAACAAACTATGTGTCACCAGTTTGACATTTCATCAAAGATTCAGTCTCACCTGCTAGGGCTTTGCATCATGAATAAGTAGTTTGTCAAGTCTATTAACATAATAGCCTAGGGCTACACCAGCTTACCCAAAATGTTGCTTCAGTTGACCTACTTGTAAATTTCAAACTGTCACAGAAGTCATCAAAGTCAAGCTCTGAGAAATGATAAGAGCCAGAAGTAACTTCAGAGTAGACCTGGCATCACAAGAGTTTGATGAAAGATTTGCTGTTTAGTCGAGCACCCGGGCTGAACAGGATACAGCAAGTGATATCCCTACTGTATGTCCAGCAATCTAGTCTTATTGGTTTTCTTTATACCTGACTAACCTTAGCTATATGCCTGATTTTATTCCTGAGTCTGTTTGCTAATTGGCAGTTTTCATACTGCCCTCAGTCGTCACTGATAAAGAAAGTATTTTTTTTTATCAGTGACGGGCAAGAAGCTATTTTAAGAATACAAAACAGAGATAGAGGTTTTGTGGAACAGAAAGCTTACTTTTAGTCAAAAAAAAAAAAAGAAACTAAACCTAGTTTCTCGAATGACTGGCAAAAAATACATTCTTGTTGTTGATGAAATTTAGATCAAGATTTAGCTAAAGCTTTGACTCCTTGCATCAGTTCCCATTTTGTGACAAAAGGCGTGTTTCTACTATCCACTTCATCCATTGTCAATCTATTGTTATTCTCCGCAACTTGGCTGTTGGCGCCTATTGGCGCAACATGGCCAACCTTGGAAAAGTTTAGAAAGGGACATTCTGTATGCTGTTTGAGCCAGAGGGTTTAAGCCACAAAGCAACTAAATTGGGGTTTAAACCATGGTCTAAGCCACTGGTTCCCAAAGTTGGGGTCATGACCCCACTGTGGGTCCTGAAACCACAAATGGGGGTCCTGGGATGTTCTCCAGAACCAAAAGTGAATTTAAAATCCTTGCTAATACTATTTGCCCTTACAACCTGTTACAAATAGTTGAATAAACATAGTATAATAGTTATAGATGTTTGTGTTGTCATTATGTCCTTGTTTATTTAGTTTATTAGCAGTATTTGTATATTTGCCAGTGGTGGTTGGGGTCACGAGTCTCTGCCACTGTTATTTTGTGGGTCAGAAGCCAAAAAGTTTGGGAACCACTGGTCTAAGCTATATATACGTACATATCCTTATACTTTAAAAAATTCTCAAATTCAGTCAGTAATGTCTTCCAAACTACAGTAAACAAACTAAACACCTTATTTCTCTTTGAAGTCACATTCCCTCACCTGGCAAAATAGGTATTCCTAAAGTTTTATAAAAAGGAAAACTTATCCGATTAAATAAAAGACAATGCAGTGAAGATTTGACTCTTGTTGGTATTTTTTCTTTCTTTTTCAAGTTCTCAGATAAATGTGGAAAGCACCCTCCGGATTGGGAGTAAGTTGCTTTAAGCTAAATACCAAACTGTCTAAGTGTTTTGTTCTCAAGTAATAGAACAAAAGTTGTACTGACAGGGTGAAGCTTTTTCTGTCATGGTAAAAAAAATTTGAGCCTAAATCTAAAGCTGGTTCATTTACATTCCAGACCTCACCTTGAGATACCAGAAAGAAACAGCTGAAATGAACTTCCTCTGTAGGGTGTAGCCTCGCTCAGCCTTAAAGCTCTGTGGTTTTGGATGAGTTCAGAGTGAAGCTGCTGCTCTTCTGCATCAAAAGGAGCCAGCTAAGGTGGATTGAGCAAGATGCATTTCTCTGAAGGTATCTGTTGAGCACATCCAACTGGAAGAAAACCCAGTGGAAGTTCCGGAACTCACTGGAGGGATTATACCGGTATATCCTCTCTGGTCTGGGAACACCTTGGGATACCCCAGGAGGCGCAGGAGAGCATTGCTAGGGAGAGGGATAGGCTTATTTCCTGGACCACCTGTCACCTACCTGATTTTGAGTGGTAGAAAATAGATGGTTGTCTTTGACGGTTTACTGAATTTTGGCTATTTTTGTTTGTTTTATTGATTTTATTTGTTGTCTTTTGATCATGTTTGGTCCTGTTTTGTGAAGCACTTTGTGATTTTTTTTCTGTGAAAGGTGCTATATAAATAAACTTTACTTACTTTACTCACTTACTCAGCACAACACCGGCTCACTCCATACAAAAGGAGCAAAACAAACCATTAAGTTCAGTCCTAAATGAGGCATCAACATTGCAGAGTTTATCAATATGTGTTTGGAATTTAACACAACTCGACTTTTCTTAAAAATCTTCATATGTTTCACACTTTACGATGATGTTTTCAATGAAGGAGTGACTGGAGCTCCAACAGCCTCCAGCTTGTAGAGGGAAGTAAGTGAGAGAATTTATATATATTTAACACTAAGTACAACATTTATAGCAGAACAATATCTAAATGTGATTTTTAACCAAGAAATATGTGATGATGTGAACAGGGAGTGAGTTAGTATTAGCCTCCGTTTAGTGAAATCTTCCATGTGAAAAACACATCAGAATTTACAGAAAATGTGCAGTATTTTATGTCGTTATTGGAATATATGTTTCTGTTTATCTGTGCCTTTGTCTTTAAGATGTGTGGTTACCGTGGTGATCCTAATGATCCACTGGTAGACACTTTAATAGTTTTCTTGAATTGTGGAAAGTTGACAAATAAAGTTGATAGATCTTGAAACTGGAATGGGAACCAGCTGCATCAACACCCTTCAAAAAGTGTTCATGCATTTAGTTACATTTACGTACATTTACTGCACGTTTTCACAGTAAGCCCCTATCTAAAGTGGTATTAGCGTGCACGAGGGGAGTTTACAGGTTAAAGGCGGGTATTGCAGATGCACTGACATCAATTCTGTCAGACCAACTTTAGTCTGATATGCTTGGATTCATCAATCTCATTCAGACCATGCAGGGAAGTTCAGCAGTTACTCATTACTGACGTTGTATTTTTTTGTGCAGCACAGCTGGCTGTAAGAAAGGTGAACTGTTTGTGGTAATTTGGATAAAGAATGAGGAAGTAGTATGTGCAAAAACTTGTTTCAACAAAAACTGAATTTGAATTAGGATTATTCAAATTTGCATTGCTCAAACTGAATCTGGATTGCTCAACTTGAATCAGGCCCCTTGCTAGCCATTTGGGTGCCTTAAGTACAAATGATTTGTGGTGCCCCCCTAGAACCGCCCCTGAATTGAGGGCTGAGATCTACCATTTAAAATTGTCATTTATAAAACTTAAAATTAAGTTGTAAAAAATGTTTCCTTTTTTATTAATAAAATTTATTTTAACAACTGTAATTCAGATTATTATTTGCTTGTTGTCAGAGGATGATGTTAACTGAAATATGACATCACTCTCTTAAAATCTACAAAAAGACTAAATTGATCAGAGACAGCTGTAAACAAAGCTTGATCAATTTCACACTGAAATCATCAAAGGACACAAAATGTCAATAAAACAGGAACCAGTCAGTATTTAACACCCAGACTGCTGCTGGTCCTCTGAGCTGTCAGAACTTCTGAGAAACATCAAGTCTTCATCCTGATGCTTCTGGTTTACAGTTCATCTGACAACCTGAACTCAGTCCTGTGTTTTGTTAAGGGACAATATGAGCTGAACTTTGACCTCTTCAATCAGACAAAAACACATGAATCTAAATATGTTTGGCTCCAGTAACTAATCAGGTGAAATAGTTTCCACTGTTTCCACTAACAAGTTCAGAACAAGGAAAATACTGTAACCAGACAGAACTCAGTGTTTCATCTATTTCTTATCCATCACTGAGTCTTTTAACCTTGAACAGCACGTTTCAGAACTACAGATCTGTTCTGTGGGGTACTCCAAGGCTCTGTTCTGGGTCCACTCCTGTTTTTACTATATATCCATCCTCTTGGACGAGGAGCGAGGCTCCTCACTGGAGCAAACAGAAAAGATCACATCACTCCTATTCTGAGGTCTCTGCACTGGTTACCTGTTAAATGTAGAATTCATTTTAAAATCCTGACTCTAACTTTCAGGGCCCTACATGGTCAAGCTCCTCTTTATGTTACTGAACTGATAAAGCCGTACGCTCCAACCCGAGCTCTCAGGTCCACAGACCAGAATCTCCTAACAGTTCCAAGGACCAGATTTAAAAGTCGAGGTGATCGCTCCTTCCAGTCTGTTGCACCTCGACTTTGGTTTTACGCTGTATAGACAGTCTGGACTCCTTTAAAAAGCAGTCGAAGACCCAATTATTCAAAACTGCTTTTAAATAAGTCTTTTATGTTCTCTTGTTGTTGTTTAACAATTTTGATTTGTAATGATATTTTGTTCGTTTTATTGATTTTATTTGTTTTTATCATGTTTGATTCTGTTTTCTGTGAAGCACTTTGTGATTTTTTTTCTGTGAAAGGTGCTATAGAAATAAACTTTACTTACTTACTTACTAAAACTGTATAAAAGCAGCTAAATCAAGGTGATGCTGACTGGACTCCATCAGTTTCACTATAGTTTCATTTAGATCAGGTCTGAGGGGAAAACCATATCTGGATCCAAACCATCCAGATGTTTGTTGCTCAGTGGCAGGACGGTACTGATCAGAGCTGACGTTCTGCGCTCAATATCAGCTCAGCGCAGCGATGCTGCATCTGGCATGCTGTCGAGTGTTGAGCCAAGAACGAGCCAAATGCGCAGACCAGGATAAACACTTTTGAAAATTGAATCTGAATTAGTCTAATTTGAAATCAAATATATTGGTTTGGAAATGATTGTCTCTACTGAACGGAATGTTTTAAAGCTGATTTGATTTGAAACTGGATTTCATCCTTTTGAAAATTCAGCTCTGATACTTTCAGCTTTGGTTCTCACCATTTATACGAGTCAGTTTCACTTCTTAAATTCAGCTCTCTGAGTCACACATCTGGGTCCTCGAGAAAGCTAAATGTAAGAAATAGAAACTAAAGTAAATTTAATCTAAAAGACAGAAATGTCCCATGAGAATGTTGCACAAAATTCTTGGAAATTATCCTTTTTTATTATTATTTTAAAGGACAGAACCTCCCTCCAAATGATCAAAAGTCATGAAACACAAATGAGCATTTTAAACACAGATATTGGTTGAAATATATATATTTTACATGTATTTATTGACATGGTGTCAAGGTCAAATCATCAACACCGGTGATGATTACAAACTGGTTCATGTGAAGTGTTACAACAAGCTCTGATGTACAAACATCCATTGTCACGTTATGTTTTTAAAATGTGAGCAAAAAGTTAATTTAGACACTTCTGTGTCTCAACTGTGTGATATAAATGTCATCTGAAACACAAGGCACTTCAATATCTTGGATAATACTAATTAGAATAAAACAATGTGCAAACAATAATACGAGCAAACCAACAAGAAAACTGACCACATGTGGTCATTGTCAAATAATCAATCCAGAGGTGGCGCTTCAATCCTCTGGGCTCTTTGGCAACATTTTACTTCTACTCAAATCGTCGGCTATTATTAAAAGAAGATGAACAAATAGAAAGTGCACATTTAACAGAAAAACGTAACTAGAACGGCTATATTTTACCAGCACGAACAAAACATCTTTACAGTTTCTAACATCCAGTTACATGCAGATGGAGTTGTGGTTAGCAAAAAAAAACAGAAATATATATTTTTTACGTTTTGAGAGAACTCATTGAGTCATGTGCCTTTCCGCAATATTTACCTGAAGCAAATGTGCACTACTACACACCTTTGTCTAACTTCTTGAATGTCTTTTTGTTCCCACCATTTAAAAAAAACCAAAACACTGGGCCGATCCCATTTAGATCCTTGTCTTTCAGTGAGTAATGGAACAATGAATAAGCCACTATGAACAGCAAACACAGGAGTTAGCCTTAAACCTACATTCAGTTGCGTCAGCCTTTTTTATTTTCATGTTGTGACACTAAAAAGTCACATTGTCAGCTTTGTGTGGTTTCTAATCCTCCACAGACTTTGATTATATAAATGCACCAAATACAATCTGAATGAGGAATTTCCTCTACGCTAAGACAAACCAGAAAGCAGCCATGACCCAAACTGTGATTGCCGTTCAGCTGGTCAGTAAGCAGAATGAAGTGTCATGTGAGTTGTTAGAGCTCGTGCTTTTCTCATGGGGCTAATTATTTTGTTGTGAAACTGGAAACCAGACAGGTGAGGAGGAGGGTTCAGGTCCACACAAAGAGTACATAAATAACCCCTTTAAATGACACCATTTTCAGTGAGGTGGGGAAATGGTCCAAATTCAAATATTAAAATCCATAAAAATGTGCAAAAATATTTGAATCATATAAATATCTTGCAAACAACTGTGTTTAAATGCCTGACATGCTTTTATTTCAGTTGAGTTTTTATAAAATATGAGGGATAATGCATGGTCTGGTGTGATCAGTTTAATAGGCTAAAAAACAGATTGTGTGAAATTGTAATATCAAAAACATAAATATAATGTTTTATGTGTGTTTGGTGCGTGATCAGATGAGATCTGGTGTCATTTTGGAGTCTAACATCTGAGCTACAAATCTTGTTGAGGTTTTTTTTAAAACATGTTGATTTGTGAATAACGGGTGTTTTAAATATTGATTTGGGTAAACTGATATGATAAATCAGTTGTCAGTGGGCTGACACAATAGAAATGTTTGTTCATGGCTCTGAGGCTGACAGTACAACAAACCCAGACAAACATTATAAACTCAAACATGAAAAACACAGAACTTGCTGCAGGCTGCACACCCTAACTGACGGCAGCAGGTTTGAGGAAGAACGCCTTTGATGGAACAACCACCCAAGACAAAGGATCTCGTCGTCTGTGTCCCACCCCTGCAGACAGGTTCAGAACCTCACCCTCCTCTCCCTCCCTCTCTTCCTCCTTGTCGTCAGGCTCCTTCCTCAGTACCTGTTCCAGACCTCCCCGAGACCCCAGCCCCAACATTGATGCTGCTGAGAGTCCAAAGTGTAACAGAGTGGAGTCTGAGAGGCCTATTGGTCCAAAGCTGCACCCCCCTCCTCCCCCCAGGGAGAGGAGCGGTGCCCCATTGTGACTCAGAGCTCTGGAGTGGCAGAGAGCAGAGAGTGGCAATGAAGTCCCAAGCAGAGCTGCAGCAGCCCTGGGGATGATGACGTGAGCGCCCCCTACAGAGGGCAGCTCACTCTGGTGCCCAAGAAAGCCCAGCCCCGCCCCCGTCCTGGTGGAGGTGCTTTGCTCCTGGGCAACAAAATGCCCATGAGCCTTGATGTGTTTACGTAGTGAGCTGGGATCCGTGTAGCGTTTCAAACAGCCGACCATCTTGCAGCAGTAAGGCTTGTCCACGTAGTGGGTGCGGGTGTGCTTGAAGCGGTCGCTGGAGTTGGAGTAGCGTTTGCTGCAGCCCTCGTAGGGACAGATGTAGGGCTTTTCACCTGCACGAAAAACAAATGTGAGAAAATGAAATAGAAGAAAACCCACAAAAGACAAGAGATGCTTCAATATATAATTAGCCAATCAGAGGAGACAGTTACAAGAGGACATAACTTTTCTGCAAAAATGTAACTCATTGTTTTAGTTTTTCCTTTAGAGCAGAACTTGTTTTACCTTTATTGACATTCCTGTTTAGTTTACAGCAGTTGCACAAGGTGGGAGTCTGTAATAAAATTCTTGTTGACCATGAAATTGTATTTTATGGTTCAGTCTTATTGCAGGCTTGCAAAAAGAATATGCTGGTAGCCTGGTAATGAATAATCTAATTGGTTTCCTAACATTAAATATGTAATTTGCTTTTCATAACAGAAAAAAATGAATTTTAGCACAATAGATTTACTGGCTGCAGTGAGGAGCAACACTCACAACAACACTTTTCTTACAGCCCTACTTTAAATTTGAGATGGCTAACTTCTTCAGGCCACGTCACAGCAAATGACATTGTTGGCTGAACATCCATGATGTGAACCTCCGGTTTCACTACATCCCAAAGTTTCTGGACTGGGTTGAGATCTGATCTGACCTTTAGCACAGAAGCATTGCAGATAAACCCGTGTACGTGCTTTTATGAATCTAATCAGTCAGGTCTGTCAGTAAGCTTTAGTTTGGGTTGTCAATGTGACCCAAAACTTCAGAATTTAGAGTCAAACTGATAAACTATAGTAAATAAATGTTTCCCTGATCATCCTTGAATCCACTGAGCGAGTAGAACTGACTGGTTTCCACCTCTGTATTTTTCTTTGTCCACTTGTTCTTGTACCAGTATCCTCATATCAATGCAGAATCAACACATTTCAAACATGCAGAAACCTCGACCAGACAGACTAACCTAACATGTTCACCTAAACACCCATTCTCTCTGCTCTGAATAATGCAGTAAGGTGGGGCAGGCTTAGGAGGGAGAATTTTAGCTGTTTTTCCTTCAAGTATCCACTCACTTACTTTAAAGCACCTACACGTACAATAACATTAGCAGATGAGAGGCTGATTTTATTGAAAGAACAATAAAGCTGACCTCTCCCTAAAGGATTGGGCCAGTTATTGTTGCCAAACAGCCAAACTGCGTGCAACAAAAACTCCCTCAAAGCCTTTATGACAGTTCTATTGAAAAAAGACACGACTAATTGTCAGATATGTTTAATAGCATGCTTCCAAAGAAGAAAAGGGTGACATTTGTTCTAGGTACTTTTTTGTGTTATGTGTGAATCATAAGGAAAGAATCATGAGGTTTGGCTATGTTTAAACCCTGCACGACCGTGTTTTCTTTAGTGCCTTATTTTCTGAAGTTGTTTGAGGTTTCCCAGTGACTCACAGTCTGCACAACAAAGATGTTATCAACCATTAACAGGTAAACACGACAAAAAACTGGTTAAACATTTGCTGTCAGTGCAAACATCTCAGATCTTGGGAATGTGACTTCAAAGAGAAATGAAAACTCAGGTCCACTCTACGGTAGGCTGATCAGGTTTCACCTGCGTTTTTAAAAACCTGTCTGTGAAAGGTTTTAGCATCTCTGCCATTTGGTGCAATCGTCAGAGAGGATTGGTCTTATGATAACTGATGTGAATCATGGGTGGTGGATTTCCTCTTTCATCAATTTTTTCAATGGCAAAATACACAGCAGCTCAGGAACCGCGTTCATTTGAAACGACTTTGTCATCAACTTTGGAAAATTTAGATTTGGGCTTTTCTTTAAGACGCAAACAGAAACAGGCGCTTAAGTCTTTTATTTTGAAAAAGGATGTATTGGGTGCCTTGCCGATGGGACACGGTTAAAGTTTAATTTACCAGCTGGTTTCAGTTGTTGCTAAACAGCTCTGATTGGTCCTAGCGCTATCCAATAGCATGTGAAGTTAGTTTGACTGACAACCACTGATCCCGCCCCTATGAATAAGTCGTTTCAATGGATTGTGGCCATGACTATATATCCACATATAGAGTCTGGCTTGCCAGGCTACCTAGCTCTGGCTGTTTGCCATATATATGAAGTCACCTACTTCAAATCCTCAAAACCAATGAGATCGAAACACTGATAAGCCCCTCCCACTTTCAAAAGCACAAGCAAAAACCTAGAGCAAAAGCAAAAGGTGCAGCAGAACCAAAACGTGCCCTTGGTGTCTACAGACCAGTTGCAAATATTTAGCCTTACAATGAGGCAGGTCTGTGCCATTTATTATAAATAAGTTGACAAATTGATAAAGTCTTAGCAGGACTTGGTTTATCCCTCAATAATTTAGCAAATTAAAATATTATAAAATGTACTGAATGGGTGTATTTTTTATATGTAGTTTTGGGGTTATATATATAAATATATATATAAATATTTCTCACGTTGTTTTGTTCTGTAAAACCCTGAATAATCGAATCTAATACAAACAAACTGAAATGTAACTAGGTCAGAATGATAACCACACCATGGTCACAGAGCAGCTTATGTTCCAGGAGATACGTGTTTATTGCCAAAAGTCAAATAAAAGGTTTTATGATGACTCATTACAGATATGAAGTCTGTGGGAGAGAGCAAGTGTCAGAACTTGAATTCACAGACTGTGACAATCACTTTGAAATGTATGTAAACCTGAAATGCTTCATAGATGGTGACCTCACCTGTGTGTGAGCGAGTGTGAATCTTCAGGTTCTCCAGGCGTGAAAAGCTCTTGTTGCAGGTGGGACAGTGGTGTGGCTTCTCATTTGTGTGCGTGCGGATGTGAATCAACATTTTGTACCTACAAAAACAAATGAATACATTTTTTTAAAAACAACATAAAACCATAAAGAGTGTTGAAAAAGACAGTTTTAAACAACCCCTAAATTCTGGGGTTTTTTTTTTTTTTTTTTTTTTTTTTTGGGGGTTTTTTTG